>CM062290.1:459039813-459639813 GCA_031216915.1 Pictodentalium vernedei
AATTTTTGTACCGCGGCCCGTTTTACCGACGACCATCGATCGCCCTATCCAGCCCCCAACCCCACTTTGAAAATCGTTCCGGCGCCCTTGTTCTTTAAATCTCGCATATTAATATTGATAAAATACAAAACGTTGTTTCAATGACCTTCACATGGAAAAGCGAACATATATATTACGTTGCCTAAATGACTCCTATATTAGTAGTAGAAGACGAAGAAGTTATTGAAATTAACATCTCTTGAGGCAGATCGCAGAATGAAACAGTACACTTGACCTTAAGAGCAATGCAGACACTCAATATATGGATTGGAAAGAAAATGTAGATTCTATAAGGCCGACTTGGCTATAATTTGCCAATCCCTTATGAACTTCAAATACGCCTGATCTGTCCTCTTTTCTCGTGAAGAATTACACGAGCTATAAGCTGCATTTGATACCCCCTCACACTCAGTTAAGTGTTTTTTTTAATGACCCTGGGACCGAAGTCTGACTATTCATTACGGACACTTCAGGCTCTCAAGATATAGATTTTATTGAAGTATGAGCCCAAACTGAGATTTTCTTATGTAACATTCCCATGTTAACCCCTGACCCAGCGTGACGCCAAAAACTAGCCAGCAACATTCACAAAAATCACCATTCAGTTTTCATTATTTTTACATTTTTTGTTTTAAAAACATAACTTACGACTCCTCTTAGGAACAACCTCATTAAGTTTATTCATTCAAATGATGGGTCATAAGCTATGTTTTCATGCAAAAAATAAAACAAATAATTATTCAATAATTTTGCTTGCTTGTGATGTCTGCTTTTGGTGTCAGGTAAAGGGTTAACTCCTGATATGTTCAGCTTAGATCCTACCCACCGAAGCAGGCGAAGGGACCGCGTCAAGAATGAGGTAGCAACAAAACATGAAGAGTAAATATTGGCGTGTCGTTCGAGAAGTGCCCCCCCCCCCCCCCCCCCCACACACACACACAAACATACAAGCTGAACTTGAGCGCATGGAGGATTAGAGCTTCGCCGATTTTGATCGCGAACTGTGCATTTCTCCCAACATGTATACTTGGTAAAAGCGATTGTGTCTTTGAAGGTAATTTAAATGCACCCCCCCCCCCCCCCTATTCGATAAGAACAGTTGTTGTGAATAGCAAGATGCACCCCTCCCTCCCCTCCTTGTTATAACACAATGTTTTGCAGACGGGAGCCTCCCTGATCAAAACGGGCGGCGTGGATGATGTTAATGTCATCGGAAGAGTGACCGGCAATTTGAGCCTGCTCTCTGGTAAAAGCGGACGTGCATCTGAGGACGAGGCCCACTGAATAAAAACCTTCCAAACCATTGCAGGTGAGGCGTCTCGTCAAAAAAGGTCGAAAGTAGCCGGCTTAACTCGGATAAGACCACCTCGAAAAAATGGAGACTGTGTTTCAGGCATAGAACCTCACCATAAAAAGCACACTGCACATTGCAGAACGAGCCCCCCCCCCCCCCTCCCCTTTCCGTTATAAGACGTGGACGGTGCAGTGAAGACGAGGTCCCCGTCCGATAAAAGTAAGACAGTTGAATGCATGCATCCCCCTCCCCCCCCCCCCCCCTCACACACACATACACGCATATGTATTCGGTAAAAGCGATTGAGTCTTTGAAGGTAATTTAAATGCACCGCCCCCCCCCCCCCCACATTCGATAAGAACAGTTGCTGTGAATAAAAAGATGTCCCCCCCCCCCCCCCCCTCTTTATAACACGATGTTTTGCAGACGAGAGCTTCCCTCATCAAAAACGGTCGGCGTGGATGATGTTAATGTTATCGGGAGAGTGACCGGCAATTTGAGCCTCCTCTCTTGTAAAAGCGGACGTGTATCTTACGACGAGGCCCACTGAATAAAAACCTTCCAAACCATTGCAGGTGAGGCATATCGTCAAAAAAGGTCGAAAGTAGCCTGCTTTACTCGGATAAGACCCCCCCCCCCCCCCCCCCCCCGAAAAAATGGACACTGTTTTTCAGGCATAGAACCTCACAATAAAAAGCACACTGCACATTGTAGAACGAAAACCTCCCCTCCCATTCAGAAGACGTGGACGGTGCAGTGAAGACGAGGTCCCCATCCAATAAAAGTCGGACAATTGAATGCATGCATCCCTTCCCCCTCCCCTCGCGCCCATGAAAACGAACCACGCATCACAGGTGAGAGGCCTCCCGTCAAATTATTCGTAGTGATCGCTTTTGCATGTTCATGACTTTCTTAGTGGCCCTGGAACTACCCCATATCTGGACTTCGTATAACAATTGGCTGTGTATTAAGGCGTAGTATAGTGTTTTCATGGCCCCATGGGGGAGAATCCTCTTGACTTTGTTAAGACTATAGTTCGCGAGTGCTATTTTGGAATAGGAAGGGATTTCATTGCAAAATTCTAGCATGGTTCAGTATGATGTCTAGATGAAAACGTCGTATTTTAGCCGTGACGGACGCTCAAGCCGCTAACCTAGTTTTATTTAGCACAGCCTACAGTTCATATTTATGAAGCGATTTCATTGTAACGTAGAAGGAACGTAGAAGGATAACTCGATATGATATCTAGATGAGACTGCCCTATTTTGTTCACTATAGTTCAGCCGTTACCGCCGCCTGGTCATGTGACCTAGATTAATTTAGCACTGTTTGTATGAAGGGATTTCATTGTAACTTGGTAGGGTAATTTGGTATGATATTTAGATGAGACTCTCCTATTTTGGTCGTAATCGGCCAACCTTGACCGCCGAGCTGTCGCGTTACCTGGATTCCTTAAGCAAAGTCTACGAGTAATATTTATGAAGGGATTTCATTGTAACTTGGTAGGATAACTCGTTTTGGAATAAGTTGACAGTAATTTAGTAATTTTGGTAGACATACATTAACAGTGAGGGCCACGTTAACCCAGCCCTCACTTCTTTAACATAGTCTAAACCACAAATTATTCTTATTGAAAACATAGCATATAGGGAACAGAAATTAACACATTCACAACTATCATTGTCGTATTTCATAATTCTTTCATAAACATTCAATATTATCCTTTTCACCAAACACTACACACAGCCAAGCTAAGCTACAGTGTTATTGGCACTTTCATTTGAACCATTGACACACATACATACACACAAACGCGATTGGTTTGCTGGTTAACGCAGCCGGAGAAAACCGCCGAGCTGTGTTAAGTAACTATTAGACTCTCCAACATTTTAACCCTGTAAAAAGCGGACTGACAGTATCAGAAACCAATTATACACCCGCGTGCTGTTCTGTTGTGTTGTGTTCACTTGTACACAATGGTACCACACACCACATGGGAAAAAGACACTAAGAACATTGTCTAAGAACACATGACAGATGATGAATGAGGATCATGGTCGAACCTTCACCGTGATCTTTCAATTTGAAAATCACTGTGCTGATTAATGAACCATTGCGATTCTCAAACTCGGCTCTGAAGTTCTGTTTGTGACAGATATTCAAGATTCTGGTCCACTTTGTTGAAAAAACAAATAGGAGAACACCGCCGAGCTGTGTTAAGTAACTATTAGACTCTCCAACATTTTAACCCTGTAAAAACTGGACTGACAGTATCAGAAACCAATTATACACCCGCGTGCTGTTCTGTTGTGCTGTGTTCATTTGTATACAATGATACCACGCACCACATGGGAAAAAGACACAAAGTACATTGTCTAAGAACACATGACAGATGATGAATGAGGATCATGGTCGAACCTTCACCGTGATCTTTAAATTTGAAAATCACTGTGCTGATTAATGAACCATTGCGATTCTCAAACTCGACTCTGAAGTTCTGTTTGTGACAGATATTCAAGATTCTGATCCACTTCGTTGAAAAAAACAAATACTTGTTGTTTAGATGTAGTCTATTTAATATTGATAAAATGCAAAACGTTTTGTGAATGACTTTGATAGAAAGCGAAAATACATATAACGTTGCCCAAATGACTCCCATATGATAAAAATACATATACAGCACGTTGCCCAAATGACGTTAAACAGTTGCTTGCTATTTTAGGCCACTCTATGATCTAAAGATGTGGTCATTTTTGAAATCAGGCCAAAATGCATATTTTTTTTATTTTCTATCCTCTTGTGAATTGGGAATGGATTCAACCAGAGGCCAACGCGGATTAGCTTTCTTGCCAACGACCACAAATCATGTTAACGTGAATCATTACTTATCTTTGAGACAACTACAGGATCTCAAGTTAAGGATTTTATTGAAATCTGGGACTGAAATGGATCCTTTCCTTGTTTGCCACCCCTGTGTACCCCAGATGTGTTCATTTATGATCCGACTCGCCGTGGTTTTCATACAATTTACTTGACAACACAAGTAATTAGCACCCTTGAGACCACTCCGGGTTCTAAAGATTATAGGCTTTTTATTGAAAGCTGGGCCTGAAATGGGATTATTCTAATTTGCCATCCACTTACCAATACCGAATGTATTTCGCCAGGGTCGGAATGGGTCTGTTTTCATACAAACAAACCCAGATTATGACAACGTCGATCATTATTTTTATTTCGAGCCCCAAATCGGCCTTTTCTCACGTGTCATACCATTGCAAACTCTGGATGTGTACAAGCCGCGTCCGAGCATGTCTGGTTTTCATCTAACTGAACCCGCCTCAATGACAAGATGAGTCATGGTAGTTTTTGCCAGCACTGCTGACTCTCAAGATATGGGTTTAATTGGAATGTAAACCATGGCTAAGGCGGACATGGCTATATTTTGCCAACCCCTAGTGAACTTCGGATTCACGGGATCAGTCCTGTTTTTGTAACGAACAGTCCAAATTATGAATACACATGTCATACCTTACATCTGAGACCCATTCGCACTGAGATAAGTGTCTACTCTATAGGGGCATTCCAGACTCTAAAGATAAAGATTTTTTTTTTTTAAATCAGAGCGTAAAATCGAACGGTTCTTATTTAACAGCCCCATGATGTTAACTCCGGATATGTTCAATTGGAATCCTACTCACCATAGCAGGCGAAGAAACAGTGTCAAAAATGCGATAGCAGGAAAACGGGAGAATTGGAGTGTCGTTCGAGAACTTTAGCGAATGGAGGACGAGAGCTTCACCGATTTTGACCACGAACTGTGCATTTTAGGTGAGGGCCTTTTCATCAGAACACGGACCGTACTTTCAGGCGAGGGCTTCTTCTTAACAAAGTGAAATGTAAGGTCGATAGGTAGCTAACCACGAGCGGTAAAGCCACGGTAGTAACTAGTACTTTCTTCATTGATGAGTATTTCACAAGCAGTGAACGCAGTTGAATGAGTTTTTGAGAGTGGACAGTGCTCTCAGCCCTCGTTAGAATGCGGAGTACTTTGTACATAGTCGGTACAAGCGATCTTTTATTTGAAAGTAATTAAACGCCCCCCCCCCCCCCACAATCGTTGAAGTGAAAAGTGAAAACAGTTGGTGGATAGAAAAAAGCACCACCCCTCCTCGTTCTAACACGATGCTTTGCAAACGAGGGCATCTCTCTTCAAAAACGGACGGCGTATTTGACGTTATTGGGACAGTGACTAGCAGATGAGCTTCCCCTCTGGTAAAAGCGGACCTCCATCTCTCGACGAGGCCCATTGACAAAAACCTTCCAAACCATCGTAGATGAGGCCTCTCGTATACAAGAAAGGTCGAATGTAGCTGGTTTTCCTCGGATAAGCACCCCCCCCCCCCCCCTCCTCCGCCCTCCATCCTCGCACAAATATGGGCACTGTGTACATTCAGTCATAGGTCCTCTCTGTAAAAAGCACACGACACACTACAGAACGAGGACCCCTTTATAAGACGTGGACAGTGCAGTGGAGACGCGGACAGAGTTGAAAGCATGCAAATACCTCCCATCGCCTCAGCCCATAAAAACGAACCACGCATTACAGGAGAGGACCCTGCCATCAAAAGCGGATCGATACAGTTCTAACTTCCCTCCCTCTCGACAAATAGTGGACTGTCCGAAAGCGTTTTGTAAGACGCGATTCCGTTAGGTAAAAAGCCCACGGGTCATTGCAAACTTACACTCTAAAATCAATTGGGTTAAAAATTAATCCACAATCAACCGTGTTGAGTGAATATGGCGCGTTTCTGTACGACCTCACTCTTCCTGATGTAACGTGGACAATGCTAACTAACCACCCTGTACCAGAACAGATTTCTTCATTTATAATAAATTTATTTCTCTGTTTCTTATTGTAAAATAAAAAGTTTCGTCCAATATCATTAAGTAAAATAATTTCTTCATTTCTCAAGGTAAACAAGGAAAAAGGTTGGTGTGTTTGAATGAGGGTATGTGTATGCTGGGGTGTGTTGGGGGGGGGGGGGGGGGTATCTGTCAGTTCATAAACCTTTTCTGACTGTAAGTGTAGATGTGAATTCACACTCTCTTCACTGAGTGGTGTATCCTCGACGCGGTATGAGACACGTTGACCAGATGAAATCAACTCGCCGACCAGTCTGCCAATTTAAACCCAAATCAATGTGTGAGCAAGTTCCCCGGCAGGTACTTTGACAGGTGTCTACACTTATCGGTTATATTGTGGGAAATATTTCGAGCACCACCTATCTTTAGCCATATTTTTCATGATTCTACTTTCAGTAGGAATTAATGAAGAGATGATAGCTTACGTTTGCTAAACTGCATAAAATATTTTTTGCCCTTTTACTTTGCCCTAGCACCACATCCTATCTATATTTGTTCTAGTGGATTGTTCGTTCATACTGCTTTTTAACTTAACTTGACAATGTCAAGATAAGCTATTGCCACCACGCGCACGGAAGTCAGTCTATCTGTTCAGATTTCCTTTAGCACAGGAAACAACTCGTAGTTCTTGTCCGATCACCACGAAATTTCATATGCGGGTTCACGGTCATGTCTGGAAGAGACTTTCTCCTTTTGATGGCGATCAGGCAGACTTGTCAAATGCCCAAGCCTGTAACCCGTAAACGTTTAGTACAGTCTAAAGATCGTATTTATGAAGGGATTTCATCGTAACTCGGTAAAAAAAAATTCCATGTAATGTCTTGACGACAATGTCCGATTTTGGTCGCGATCGATGAACCCTGACGGCTTCGCGGATCCGAAGCCCGAAAACCTTCAACATAGTCTAAAGGTTGTATTTATGAAGGGGTTTCGTTGAATCTTGTAGGATGACTCCATGTAATGTCTAGAAGAGAACGCGTCTTTGTGGTCGCGATGGGTCTACCATGATGGCTACGCGGGCTCGAAGCACGAAAATCTTTACCACACTCTACAGGTGGTATTTTTGAAGGGATTTGATTTTAACATCGCAGGATGACTCTGAAAAAAAAACTGGATGAGAACGTCCTTTTTGGTTGGGTTCAGTCAACCGTGTCAGTCGCAGGGGCTCATTACCTAGATTCCTTTAGCCCAGTCAGATTGCATTTACGAAGGGATTTTCGATGCAAAATTGTGGAATGACTCAGTATAATGTCTGGATGAGAACATCCTATTTTGGCTGTGATCGATCAGCCGTGACGGCACACAGACCTATGACGTAGATTTGTTTAGCACAGCCCACAGTTCATATTTAAGAAGCGATTTCATTTTAACTTGGACAGATAACTCGGTATAATGTTTACATGAGTCTGCTCTGTTTTGTACAGGATCGTTCAGCTTTTATCGCCGCCTGGTCACTTGATCTAGATTCCTTTAGTACTGTCTACAGGTTGTTTTTTATGAAGGCATTCCACAGCAAGTTGGTAGGATAACATGGTACGAGCTCTTAGTGAGACTTTCCTATTTTGGTCATGATCGTCCACCCATGACCACCGAGCTGTCGCGTGAACCAGGTTCCTTTAGCAACGTCTTCAAGTTATATTTAACAAGGGATTACATTGCAACTTGGTAAGATGGCTTGTTTTGGAATAAGTTTACTGAAACTTGGTAAGTTTGATCGCCATACATTAAATGTGAGTGCCACATTAACCCAGGCCTCACTTCTTTAGTGCAGTCTAAACTTCAAATTATTCTTATTGAAAACATAGCAAACAGGGAACAGAAATTAACATATTCTCAATTATCAAACTTCTTGTATTCCATAATCCTTTCGTAGACATTGAACCTTATCCACTTCACAAAACACAACACACAGTCTGGTTATGCTAAAGTGTCAGTGACACTTTCATTTGAACCATTGGCAAACATACATACATGTATACAAATGCGACTATTTTACTGTTTAACGCAGCCGGAGAAAACGACCGAGCTGCGGCAAGTAACTATTAGAGTCCCCAACTTTTTAACCCGTTGGATACCGGGTTGACAGCGTCAGAAGCCAGTATACCCCCGTGTACTGTTCTGTCGTGCTGAGTGCATCAGTATGCAATGGTACCACATAGTATATGGGAAAATGATTCCAAGAACCTTGTCTAAGGACTCACGGATGGCAGGTGATGAATGAGGATCATCAGCGAACTGTCACCTTGGTCTTTCAATTTTAAAATCACTCTGCACACCAATGGACCATTGTGCATCTCAAACTCGACACTGATATTCCATTTGTGACAGATATTCAAAATTTTGATCCACTTCGTACTTTAAAAAAAAAAACAAATCCTGGTTGCTTGGATGTAGTCTATTTAATTTTGATAAAATGCAAAACGTTGCGTGAATGGCGTTCATTTAGAAAACGAACTTATATATAACGTTGCCTAAATGACTCCAATATGATAAAAATATTTATTACACATCCAATCAACTTTAAATCCCTGTATTTAACGGATTGGCCGCTATGGCATAAATTATTATGTATTCAATGGGTAGTGTACAAACCGGAACATTTTTTCCCCTGCACCGTTTATAGTAGTTCCTTTCCCATCGAGTCATCAGTTACGCTTCGAAAAGTTCCCAAATGTTGTCATACAATTATTATCGACAGTCTGTCACATAGTGTTAAAATGAAAACGTCCAAAGCAAAATTAAGTCGGTTCACAAAAAAATTAGTTAACAAAAAATTAGATATGAAAAAAACCAAAAAAAAACCCCCAATCATTTCCAACCAGAACATTAACCCAGTCCAGTGGCCGTCTGGTTTTGTGGAGATGTTACATCCAAATTGGTCAAATTAATTTCGGTAAATCATCGTACATCTTGACATGCTTCGAACTTCTTTTAAAAATGTTTCTCCCAGCTGTTTTGCAAATCAAATTTGTACTTATATTTTTACTAACGGTAATAGCCACCAAATTGTTAGGCGTGAATGGGCACAAACCGAAGAGAAACAGCGATACGATTTTCAACAAACACTGGTTCCGAAAAGGTTTTTTATTATTTTTTATCGATCCTTCAGCCAAAACAAACAGACTTTTCACCTTTGGGTTTAAAATTAAAATTTGTTTATTTAAATTAATTTTAATGCATGGGTTGTGTAATAAACACAGAACGCGATGTGTGTTTGAATTGGTGGATGTTTTTCATAACGACGCATGAGTGCGATAATGTTCTATTTGTACTTTGGCGCGAAAATGAGATATTGGTGTCATCATATTGGCCGCTCCATTCTGCGCCGGCAGATGAAAAAATATCTGGGGTTTATTGGTTCGTATTCACGCAAAACGCTATGCGAAATTATTCTATCTCCAAAAAAATGGCAAAATCATGCGGGCTTAAATTTTTTATGTGCTTGCCCAATGAAACTCTTCGAATTGGATCACATGCTGAAAGCTAACGAATGGCGTATGCGAATTTACAGAACGAAAGATAAATATTATTAAGATCTCAAATCGGTAATATATTGCGCCCACTATTCACACAATGTAATCAAGTTGCTCCACAAATGTATAGTTTATATCGTGTTCTTGTAATTTAGATATATATGAATGTTAAATTTTCTGTATAACATTTATTTTGAGGCAGCACGGAGATAGAACATTTTAGCATGAACAAAATTACTAACTGCCATACACCCGTGTATGATAGAACAGTCTAGTATTGAAGACTACAGTATTTGTTTTACAAACTCGATATGTAGTTGGAACGCATCTGTTCTTAACTTCAAATATGGAGAATCTGATCGCTTGTAATTTCATAAGGAAATTTCGAATGCATGGTTGCGGATTCAAAATTGACGTGATGGTGGGTCAATAACGGCACATACGACATTGGCAACACACAGGATCCCTGTTTGTCTACTGTGATAGGTATTGTCCACGATATTACACACATATCCACTACCCAGGCACCCGACGCCTAAGTTTTATCGTGGATAATATTATACCCTCTTGTCCCGGGGCTTGAAAAGTGGAGTTAAAAAGGAGGGGCCCGCATAGGGTGCTTACCAGCTGAATCCGCCCGTACAAAATAAATTTACACAATCTGCCAATTTTGATGGACTGTGTCGGTGCGCTATGGGAGATTGGGCTTGCTCTAAATGTTTTGTGTTTCAAGTAGGTTTTAGTCGATACCCCCCCCCCCCCCCCCCCCCCCCCCCCCCGGCGAGAGCCATGGTAGGTGAAGCAGTACTCTTTATTGTGGTAAACAAGTTCCGCTTCACTGGTAAAATAATCCGGTAACTATTGCCTGTGATGGATGTCCTCTAAAATGGATGGAATGTGTTTATATTTACTTATCGGAGCAGATATGAATAATTGTGGCCACAAGAGAAGATTTAAAGTCAGGTTTTTCCAATCGTTTATACCCCTGTTGCCCATTCTAAAGGACTCCCGCCCCCGATACTGGCTACCGGTTAACATTTTACCGGTAAAAGAGACCTTTTTTCACCACAGTAAACAAGCACCGCTTTACTTTACTTCAAAGTAACCTTAACACAGATAAATAGATAAATAGTCGATATTTTATTCGCAAAATGCAATGTGACGTACTGTGCGGCCCGGGCAATACAGGGATTTATTATTTTGTCGAACAACTTTTACTTAAAAACCCCGGATCAGTTGATGGATTTGCCACCAGATTTAACTTTAGATACTATAGAGCAGAAGCTTTCAACTCCTGGGCAATCGAGTGTGCAACTCCCACAACCAGAAAGCGTTATCTGTCTCTGAAATTTTCAGCCCAGTTGGTTTGGTCCGTGGACTCACAACTGTGAGACCTGATCATACCAGAGTCGTGCAACTAAAAGAGAAGGATTTCATGGACTTCCAGAAGGCTGCGTGTCAAATGAAATTCACGAAAGTCCTATTTACCCAAATAAAACATTTGGTGCTCGAGAAGGGAAAACCATTTCTTCAGCAGAGTTCATGGAAGTTTTCCTGATACGCGAAGAGCAACGACAAGTCTATGTGTGAACGCGTGATTTGCCAGGGGTCACTGTGATCGGCAGACGCCGAATTCTGCCTAAGAATAAGACAACGGACATTATGCCCATGTTTATGCCGTTACTGGATAGGGAGTTCTATAAAGCAATCTTCGCGTCCATAAGCTTAAAAAGTGATGTCACTAGGCCCTTTTTCGTTTTTTGGACGCGAAGATTGCTTCCATGGTACTGACATGACAATAGTGACATTAAGGTTACAGATGTCACACAGTTAGAATTCGTGAAGATGGTCAACGAAAATGTGTTTACCAACATCTTTTCCACACATTGTTTTTTAAATAAATGATTTCCGTTGTTCATCTACGCGATTTCTAAAAGGCAAAATGTTGATTTATCTCTTGTGTTCGATTGGGGACAAAGGCGAAATTCCTTTGTTTTTTGTTCATTTTCAATTAATGACCTGAACTTTGAGAAGGCATAGGTTTAGCCTTCAAGTCTTGTTTATTTTTCTTTTTATGAGCTTGGTTGTTGGTTAATTTTTGGTTTGTTGCATGTTAAAATTCAATTTTAGTGGGCATGGTTTTCGCCCTCAGAGTTGCGTTCAGTTAAACGACAATTATTCGCCGTCAGGTAAACCGACAGCCTCAGAAATTCGCCACGGCCATCGCCAATGCGATGGTAAGAGCCATGGCTGGATGCCAGACCTCTCACCATGGCATTGCCGATTTTCACGGCGAATTTCTAGGAGTGAACCTTGTTCATAATTTTGTTTCATTTCATGTGCATGTGTTAGCATTCTAAGTAAATGGGAGTTTTTTTAATATGCTAAACTTCAGGTGAAGATGTTTTGTGCCCTCAATGTATTCGTTTAAACTCCACCGCTGATAGGACACTTTTGGCTCAGACCAGTCTTGAATAGGTTACACGAACTCAAAGTACGATGTCTGATGTGACCAATCAGAACAATGCAGAAAATAATACCAACCAAAACATTAAACATTAGGATCACCACTCGTATATATAATTTTGACCACTTTGAGTACGCTTTACATTCGAAAGTTTGCCCATTAGCTTTTGGCAATACTGTTGCATCGTAATCTATTTCTATTTTCAATATTCTGATTGTTCGTGCCAGATAACCTCACATGAATTAGTGTACCGCCTAACGATTTTTAGAGTTTTATATCGTTTTCTGTATTAGACCCCATATCCTCTGGTCTGCTTTACCGTGCAGGTCACCAATGCAAAACCAAATTATGTCTATAACCTGCAGCCTCAAGATGAAACGTAAACAGTCTGAGAAGTACATTTTGCACCTGCCTGAAGAATCGAACACCTCATCTTGAACAACTGGGGGCATATATAAAGTTTATACTGTGGCAAATAGAATTCAGATTGAAAGTAATCCAGGATGCGGAAATGTCTGCATTGCACCATCATACGAATTCTGCTTGTGGCATTATCTTTGCCAAAATTGTCCAAAGTGAGATGTTATATTCATCATACGCCTACTTTCGCAGATGTGTTTCTCATTCTGAGTCCTCGTGTTAGATTCAAACTGTTACTCACTTTTTGGAGCGATGGAGTGAATTGCTCATCCATTCGATTTGATATTTCTGGATTCGATTGCCAATTACCTCTTCGGAATGCCCTTATAGAGATGATGAGCGAGATAATTCTTCCTCTAGCCTTCTAACGATGTAAAACAAATAGATCACGTTTGGTAAAAAGGCGTTTCCTGAAGCCCACATGGACCCTTCTAATTAATCCTTTATTACTTCAAAATAGTAACAGCGTGACTGATCTGCGTTGTTATCGCCTAGCGCCTTTTCAACACGACTTCACTGAAGTTCCAGGGGGGACTTGGTAACTCAATAGCAACTTTGCACACCGTGGCCCACAGGATAGTTTACCGTTGACACACGGTGTACAAATTTGTAGCCTAGTTTTCAAGCTCTACTAGACTGACAGGAATGCACAATGATGGATGTCCACACAGTGAGAGTCAAAGTTCCAAATGACTCTGTATGTACTGCACATGCAGTCTTCTGCCCTTATATACGTGACAGCATCAGTGAGCACATTGTTGTTTAAGTCGTGTTAACCCTTTACCTAATGTAACGGCAAAAACCGGCCAGCGCTACCCACGAAAATCGCCATTCAATTTGTTTATAAGGCGCTCGTTCCAATGAGGGATCATAACATATGTTTTTGTAAGTAAAAAATGAAACGTTTTAGTTATAGCAGGATTTGTTTCCAAGTGTCGTCTGCAACCCACATTGGTAAAGGGTTAAGAAGGTATATCAACTGCGAATGACAGTAACTGTTAGTGACCGAAGCCAGATGGTTCAGAAGATACTGCATTGCGAGATATCCCTGCATGTCGACCAATTAGTTGAATGAAAGTAGTTTGCGTACTTTGTTTTTCTTTGTTCTTATTAAACATTTTGATATCTTATCATCTCTTTCTGTCCTCACTAGCTTCCCCTTTACAAGATTGGCCAAGTGTACAGCCGTTTATGGGTCGGGTAGGGGCGTAGCCAGGATTCTATAATGCGGGGGGGGGGGTAGCCATTTTACCATGATTTGGAACGTTGATGTAGGATTTCGGGGATCCTCCCCTAGTCCTAACTAGGACCCTCCATCGTTACCCCCCTCCTCCCACATCCCGTCAGGGAAGTGGGAGGAAGGAGTAACGACGAATGGTCTGAGTTAGGTAAGATAAGTTGGAGGAGGGGTTAGCGACCGGTGGGTCCTAGTTAAGACAAGTCCTCTCCCGAGAGAATGTTGCAAAATTCAGCGCTCGAAGATCGCATCTGAAGTAATTGTAGCATGTAAAGCATAAAGTGGAGAGCAGCTTTGGGGCTCTAAGTTATGTGAAACTTCCACTGGGTCAATGTTTTTTTTTATGGGGGGGGGGGGGGGGCTCAAATTTTGGGGTGTACTGGTTCCCTCAGCACCCCCCCCCCCCCCCACCCGCTACACCACGGGGGGAGGGTGCAAATGCATTTTCCTGAAGTTGGATGTCGATACCTAAGAGATTATGGTTTAGCGAGAATGCGGGGGAACCCCCGCTATCTCATCCATCAACACCAACCTATAGCTATTTATATATGTACATACAGCTAAGATAATAATAAACACAATAAGGTTATTGCTTCCTATCCTTTCTATTTTCTCAGTATGTACTCGGACATTATAGCACTGAGCAAAAATGGTAAATTTGTTTAAAAAAATGTTCTATCTGCGTCATTCTGCAAACAGAAAAATGCTTATTACATTGGAACCGACATGCCAACTTTTATAATATAATTATCTGTAAAAAACATTTGTCAAATCTACATTACTTTGAATGCCCGACCAAAATCTGGTGTGGTTTTTATATGAAATGTTTCTGGGGATATATGAACTGAAGGTCAAAAACTTCAAATCCAATTTCCCACAAAAAAGTAAAATGGTAGATAGAACATTATTGCACTCATGCGTCGATAACTCGTTGGAATGGTGTAATCACATTTCGTTCGAGCCTACGGCTCTCGCGAAATATGCCTACGCCATTCAAACTCGTTATGCAAAACACCCACCGATTTGGCTCGAGCGAAATATCATTACGCCATTCCAATGAGTAATGTAAGTCGCCCACCGATTCAAACACACATCGCGTTCTAACACGTTGTCCAAATGACGTTTACCCGTATTTCAGATTCTGCCTGCTTTTCACCCAAACAAGTCCAAATAACGATAAAGGTGTTATTAGTTGCTATTTGGGTCACCCCGTGCTCTCAAGATGACAATCACAGGCTCTCAAGTTGAGGATTTCATTGAAATTTGAACCTAAAATGTGACTTTCCTTGTTTGCCACCCCTGTGTACTTCGCATGTGTTCAATTTGGATCTGATCCGATGTGGTTTTCATGCAATTTACTTGATAACACACGTAATTGGCACCTGTGAGACCGCTCATGTTTCTAAAGATGATAGGTTTTTATTGAAATCTATGTACAGAAAACACGGAACAGAAAACAACATATCAAAATTATTGTCGTATTTCAAAATCCTTTCAGAGACATTGAATATTATCCTTTTCACAAAACACTACACATGCAGGCTATGCTAAAGTGTCATCGGCACTTCCATTTGAACCATTGGTACGCATACATACATACACACGCGACTACTTTGCTGGTTAACGCAGTCGGAGAAAACAACCTAGCTGTGACAAGTAACTATCAGACTCTCCAACTTTTTAACCCGCTGGATCCGGGGTTGACAGTGTCAGAAGCCAGGTAAACATCCGCGTGATGTTCTGTTTTGCTGTGTGCATTAGTACGCAATAATACCACATAGTACATGGTGAAATGACTCCAAGAACCTTGTCGAAGAACTCACGGATGGCAGATGATGAATGAGGATCATCAGCGAACAGTCACCGTGATCTTCCAATTTTAAAATCATTGTGCCTATCAATGAACCATTGCGCTCTCAAACTCGACTGATATTCCATTTGTGACAGATATTCAAGATTCTGATCCACTTCGTTCTTTAAAAGAAAAACAAATACTGGTTGTTTATATGTAGTCTCTTTAATATTGATAAAATGCAAAACGTTGCGTGAATGGCGTTAATTTGGAAAACGAACATATATATATGTATCTAAAGTAGCTGGCTCTCCTCGGAGAGCCCCCACCCCTCGCAAAAATGGACAATGTATTTCCTCTCGGTAAAAGCGCACGATACACTGCAGAACGAGGACCTCCTTTATAAGACCGGAGAAAACCATTGAACTGGGGCGAGTAACTATCAGACTCTCCAACATTTTATTCCGGTGGAAACGGGGTTGACAGTGTCAGAAGCCAAATATATCACCTCATAGTGTACTGTCATGTGTGCGCATTAGTAAACAATGGCACCACACCTCACATGGGCAAATGACACCAAGGGCCTTGTCTAAGGCCACATTGCTGTTGAGGAATGAGGATCATGAGCGAACCGTCCTCGTAATCGTTCAATTTGAAGTTCACTGTGCTGACCAAGGAATGATTGCACTTCGCAAACGCAACTCCACTGTTGTATTTGTGACAGATATTCAAGATTCTGATCCACTTCGCACTTTTAAAAAACAAATATTTGTTATTTAGATGTCGTCTATTTAATATTGATAATAATGCAAAACGTTGCCTGAATGGCGTTCATATAGAAAGCGAACATTTCTATAACGTTGCCTGAATGACTCCCATATGATAAAAATATATACAACACGTTGCCCAAATGACGTTTAACCGGATTTCAGTCTCTGTCTGCTTTTCTCCGAACAAGTCCAAATAACGATAAACATGTGATTTGTTGCCATTTGGGTCACTTCGTGCTCACAAGATGTGGTCTTTTTTAAATCCGGCCAAAATGCATATTTTTCTTAAATTTCCCATCCTCCTGTGAATTGTCGATGCGTTAGCGAAGCACCGACGCATACTGGTTTTCATGCCAATGACCCCAAATCGTGTTCACCTGAATCATCTCTTATCTTTGAGACAACTACAGGCTCTCAAGATAAGGAGTTTATTGAAACCTGGGCCTAAAGTGGGACCTTCATTATTTGAAAGCTCACCCACGGCTCACTGCAGAATTATACTCTTAAATCAGTTAGGCTACAAATTAACCCACATCCACTGTGTTGAGTGAATACGACCCGATTTTGTACGATCCACCACCCCCCCCCACCCTCCCTTTGATGTATTGTGGACAGTGCTAAATAACCACCCTGTAACAGACCAATCTTCTTCATTTATAATAAATTTCTCTGTTCGTTATTGTAAAATATATAGTTTCGTCCAATAGTACGTCCTTCATTTAAACTCAAGTAAACAAGGACAGATGTTAGTGTGTTTGACTGAGGGTATGTGTATGCTTGGGTAGGGCGGGTTATCTGTCGGGTCATAAACCTATACCGGATGTATGTGTAGATGTGAAGACACTCTCTCTTCACTGAGTGTGTATCCTCGACGCGGTATGGAGCAATTTGACCAGATGGAATTCACTCGCAGACTAGTCTACCAAATTAATCTCAAATCAGTGTGTGGGCAGATTCCCCGACATTTACTCCGACAGGTGTCTGTACTTACCGGCTATATCGTGGGAAATATTTCGAGGACGATCCATCTTTAGCCATATTTTTCCTGATACCAGTTTCAGTAGGAATTGATGATGGGAAGATCGGTTACGTTTACTAAAATGTATGAAACAACTGTTCAGGTTTTTTTTTTGCCTTTTTACTTTGGCCTTGCACCACATCCCATCTATATTTGCTTTAGTGGATCGTAGGTTCATACGGATTTTTAGCTCAACTTGACAAAGTCAAGATAAGCTATTATTTCCATCACGCGTGTGGAAGTCTGTCAGTCTGTTTACATTTACTTTAGCATAGGTTACACTCCACAGTTCTACTCGGATTCTCGCGAATGTTCACATGCTGGTTTAAGGTCCTTTCCGGATGACAATGTCCACTTCTGGCCGTGATCGGTCAGTTATGACGGCTGTCGGAGCCTGAAACACGAAAACATTCAGTACAGTTCCCAGGTCGAATTTATGAAGGGATTTCGTTGTAACTTGGTGGGAAAACTTCGAATGTCTAGATGAGAACGTCCACTTTTGGTCGCGACCGATCGGCCGTAACGGCTACGTGGTCCGAAGCCCGAAACCCACTCACACACCCTACAGGTAGTATTTATAAAGTGATTTTATTGTAACTTTGTACGACGATTCCTCCGTATAATGTGCAGAAGGAAGAAAACGTCCCCTTTTGGTCTCGATCGGCCCACCTTGACAGCTACGCGGGCCCGGTATTTGATTTTAACTTCGTAGGATGACTCTGTATAATGTCGAGATGAGAACTTTTTGGTCGGTTTCAGTCAACCGTGACGGCCGCACGGGGCGTTTCCTAGATTCCTTTAGCACAGTCTGCAGATTGCATTTAATAAAGCTTTGTCACTGCAAAATTGATCAGCCGTGACGTAGGATAACTTGGTAAGATATTGCAAAATTGATCAGCCGTGACGTAGGATAACTTGGTATGATATCTAGATGGAACTCTCCTATTTTGGTAATGATCGGCCAACTGTGACCGCCGAGCTGTCATGTGACCTAGATTCCTTTGGCAATGTCTGCGAGTTATATTTATAAAGGAATTTCATTGGAACTTGGTAGGATGACTCTTTTTGAAATAATTTATACTCAGGCCTCACTTCTTCAGCACAGTCTAAACCTTAAATTATTCTTATTCCAAACATAGCAAACAGAGAATAGAAATTAACATATTCTCAGTTATCAGTTCTTGTATTTCATTTCATAAACAGAGAGACGAGAGCTTCACCGATTTTGATCACGAACTGTGCATTTTAGGTGAGGGTTTTTTCATCAGAACACGGACCGTACTTCTAGGCGAGGGCTTCCTCTTACCAAAGTGGAAGGTAAGGTCGAGATAGCTAACCATGAGCGGGAAAGCCACGGCAGTAACTAATACTCTCTTCAGAAGATGAGCGTCTTACTATGAGGGAGCGCAGTTGAATGAGTTTTTGAGAGTGAACAGTGCACCCAGCCCTCGTTAGAATGCGGAGTGCTTTGTACGCGAAAGCACTCTCTTTACTGAATGGTGTATCCTCAACGCGCTATGGGCATGTTGACCAGATGAAATCCACTCGCCGACCAGTCTGCCAACTTAATCCCAAATCAATCTGTGAGCAGGTTCCTCGGCAGATACATCGACAGGTGTCTGTACTTTCCGGATATATTGTGGGGAATATTTCGAGCACCACTTATCTTCAGCCATATTTTTCATGATTTCACTTTCAGTATGAATTAATGAAGGGACGATAGCTTACGCTTGCTGAAGTGCATAAAATATGTTTTCCTGTTTGTTTTGCCATTTTACTTTGGCATAGCATCCACATCCCATATAATTTGTTCCAGTGGATCGTTAGTTCATACTGCTTTATAACTGAACTTGACAATGTCAAGATAAGCTATTACCACCACTCGTACGGAAGTCAATCTGTCTGTCAGTCTGTTCAGATTTTCTTTTCCACAGTCTACACCCCGTAGTACTTGTCAGATCATCACAAAATTCCATATGTGGGTTCACGGTCAGGTCGGGGTGATACGTCCCCCTTTTTTTCGCATCAGTACGCCGTGTTAAACGCCCGAGGCTGAAATCCAAAAACTTTTAGTACAGTCCAAATGTCGTATTTATGAAGGGATTTCATCGTAACTCGGTACAAAGACTCAATATAATGTCTAGACGAGAACGTCCTATTTTAGTCGTGATTGGTCAACCCTGACGGCTACGCGGATCCGAAGCCCGAAGCCCGAAAAACTTTAACATAGTCTAAAGGTCGTATTTAGGAAGGGATTTCACTGAATCTTTATAGGGTGCCTCCGTATGATGTCTAGACAAGAACGCGCCCTTTTGATAGCGATCGGTCCACCGTGATGGCTACAAGTCCCGAAGCCCGAAAATCTTTACCACACTCCACAGGTCATATTTATGAAGGGATTATATTTTAACGTCGTAGGATGACTCTGCGTAATTACTGGAGCAGAACGTCCTGTTTGGTTGGGTTCAGTCAACCGTGACTATCGCAGAGGCGCGTTACCTAGATTTCTTTGGCCCAGTCTACAGATTGCATTTATTAAGGGAATTCCATTGCAAAATTGTAGGATGACTCAGTATAATGTCATGATCGACGCCTATGACGTAGATTTGTTAGCACAGTCTACAGTTCATATTTGTTAAGCGATTTCATGTTAACTTGGACGGATAACTCGGTATAATGTTTAGATGAGTCTGCTCTGTTTTGGTCGCGATCGTTCAGCCGTTATCCCGCCTGGTCAGTTGACCTATATTCCTTTAGTACTGTCTACAGGTTGTTTTTATGAAAGGATTCCATTGCAAGTTGGTAGAATAACGCGGTATGATCTCTAAGTGAGTCTTTCCTATTTTGGGCATGATCGGCCAACCGTGACCGCCGAGCTGTCGTGTGAACTAGATTCCTTCAGCAACGTCTTCGAGCTATATTTAACAAGGGAGTTCATTGCAACCTGGTAAAATGGCTTGTTTTGGAATAAGTTTACTGAAACCTGGTAACTTTGGTCGCCATGCATTAACTGAGTGCCACATTAACCCAGGCCTCATTTCTTTAGTACAGTCTAAACTTCGAACTATTCTTATTGGAAACATAGCATACAGGGAACAGAAATTAACATATTCTCATTTATCAAACTTCTTGTCGTATTTCATAATCAATTCATAGACAACATTATCCATTTCACAAAACACAACACAAAGTCAGGTTATGCTAAAGTGTCATTGACACTTTCATTTCAACCATTGGCACGCATACATACACACAAACGCGACTATTTTGCTGGTTAACGCAGCCGAAAAAACAACCGAGCTGCGATAAGTAACTATTAGACTCCCCGACATTTTAATCTGGTGGATACGGTGTTGAAAGTGTCAGAAGCCAGTGTACCCCGCATGCTGTTCTGTTGTGCTCTGTGCCTTAGTACGCAATGGTACCACATAGTACATGGGAAAAAGACTCCAAGAACCTTGTCTAAGGGCTCACGGATGGCAGATGATGAATGAGGATCATCAGCGAACAGTCACCGTGAGCTTTCAATTTTAAAATCACTGTGCCATCAATGAACCACTGCGCTTCACTAACTCGACTCTCATATTCCATTTGTGGAGGATATTCAAGATTCTGATCCACTTCGCACATTGAAAAAAAAACAAATACTGGTTGTTTAGATGTAGTCTATTTAAAATTGATAAAATGCAAAACGTTGTGTGAAAGGCGTTCATTTAGAAAACTAACATATATATAACGTTGCCTTAACTACTCCCATATGATAAAAATATATGCAACACGTTGCGCAAATGACGTTTAACCGGATTTCATTCTCTGTCTGCGTTTCACCGAACAAGTAAAATAACGATAAACATGTTATTTGTTGCCATTTGGGTCACTCCGTGCTCTCAAGATGTGGTCTTTTTTTAAATCCGGCCAAAATGCATATTTTTCTTAAATTTCCCATCCTCCTGTGAATTGGGGATGCGTTAGCGAAGCACCGACTCATACTGGTTTTCATGCCAACGACCCCAAATCGTGATCACCCGAATCATCTCTTATCTTTGAGACAATTACAGGATCTCAAGATAAGGATTTTATTGAAACCTGGGCCTAAAGTGAGACCTTCGTTGTGTATCTCACGAGCCCCACTCAATAGAAGCCAACGAGACAATCGCAGTTGAGGCCGCACGTCAAAAGTATCTAAAGTAGCTGGCTCTCCTCGGAGAGCCCCCACTCCTCGCAAAAATAGACAATGTATTTCCTCTCGGTAAAAACGCACGGTACACTGCAGAACGAGGAACTCCTTTATACGACCGAGGAAACCACTGAACTTGGGCGAGTAACTATCAGACTCTCCAACATTTTATTCCGGTGGAAACGGGGTTGACAGTGTCGAAGCCAAATATATCACCACATACTGTACTGTCATGCTCTGTGCATTAGTAAACAATGGCACCACACCTCACATGAGCAAATGACACCAAGAGCCTTGTTTAAGGCCACATTGCAGTTGAGGAATGAGGATCATGAGCGAACCGACCTCGTAATCTTTCAATTTGAAGTTCACTGTGCTGATCAAGGAACGATTGCACTTCGCAAACGCAACTCTGATGTTGTATTTGTGACAGATATTCAAGATTCTGATCCACTTCGCACTTTTAAAAAACAAATACTTGTTATTTAGATGTCGTCTATTTAATATTGATAATAATGCAAAACGTTGCCTGAATGGCGTTCATATAGAAAGCGAACATATATATAACGTTGCCTGAATGACTCCCATATGATAAAAATATATACACCACGTTGCCCAAATGACGTTTAACCGGATTTCAGTCTCTCTGTGCTTTTCTCCGAACAAGTCCAAATAACGATTAACATGTTATTTGTTGCCATTTGGGTCACTCCGTGCTCACAAGATGTGTTTTTTTTAAATCCGGCCAAAATGCATATTTGTCTTAAATTTCCCATCCTCCTGTGAATTGTGGATGCGTTAGCGAAGCACCGACGCATACTGGTTTTCATGCCAATGACCCCAAATCGTGTTCACCTGAATCATCTCTTATCTTTGAGACAATCACAGGCTCTCAAGATAAGGATTTTATTGAAACCTGGGCCTAAAGTGGGACCTTCGTTGTGTATCTCACGAGCCCCACTCAATAGAAGCCCCCCAGACAATCGCAGCTGAGGCCGCTCGTCAAAAGTATCTAAAGTAGCTGGCTCTCCTCGGAGAGCCCCCACCCCTCGCAAAAATGGACAATGTATTTCCTCTCGGTAAAAACGCACGTTAGACTGCAGAACGAGGAACTCCTTTATAAGACCGAGGAAACCACTGAACTGGGGCGAGTAACTATCAGACTCTCCAACATTTTATTCCAATGGAAACGGGGTTGACAGTGTCAGAAACCAAATATATCACCACATGCTGTACTGTCATGCTCTGTGCATTAGTAAACAATGGCACCACACCTCACATGGGCAAATTACACCAAGAGCCTTGTTTAAGGCCACATTGCAGTTGAGGAATGAGGATCATGAGCGAACCGACCTCGTAATCTTTCAATTTGAAGTTCACTGTGCTGATCAAGGAACGATTGCACTTCGAAAACGCAACTCTGATGTTGTATTTGTGACAGATATTCAAGCTTCTGATCCACTTCGCACTTTTAAAAAACAAATACGTGTTATTTAGATGTCGTCTATTTAATATTGATAATAATGCAAAACGTTGCCTGAATGGCGTTCATATAGAAAGCGATCATATATATTACGTTGCCTGAATGACTCCCGTATGATAAAAATATATACAACAAGTTGCCCAAATGACGTTTAACCGGATTTCAGTCTCTGTCTGCTTTTCTCCGAACAAGTCCAAATAACGATAAACATGTGATTTGTTGCCATTTGGGTCACTCCGTGCTCCCAAGATGTGGTCTTTTTTAAATCCGGCCAAAATGCATATTTTTCTTAAATTTCCCATCCTCCTGTGAATTGTGGATGCGTTAGCGAAGCACCGACGCATACTGGTTTTCATGCCAATGACCCCAAATCGTGTTCACCTGAATCATCTCTTATCTTTGAGACAACTACAGGCTCTCAAGATAAGGAGTTTATTGAAACCTGGGCCTAAAGTGGGACCTTCATTATTTGAAAGCTCACCCACGGCTCACTGCAGAATTATACTCTTAAATCAGTTAGGCTACAAAATAACCCACATCCACTGTGTTGAGTGAATACGACCCGATTCTGTACGATCCACCCCCCCCCCCCCCCTCCCTTTGATGTATTGTGGACAGTGCTAAATAACCACCCTGTAACAGACCAATCTTCTTCATTTATAATAAATTTCTCTGTTCGTTATTGTAAAATATACAGTTTCGTCCAATAGTACGTCCTTCATTTAAACTCAAGTAAACAAGGACAGATGTTGGTGTGTTTGACTGAGGGTATGTGTATGCTTGGGTAGGGCGGGTTATCTGTCGGGTCATAAACCTATACCGGTTGTATGTGTAGATGTGAAGACACTCTCTCTTCACTGAGTGGTGTATCCTCGACGCGGTATGGAGCAATTTGACCAGATGGAATTCACTAGCAGACCAGTCTACCAAATTAATCTCAAATCAATGTGTGGGCAGATTCCCCGACATTTACTCCGACAGGTGTCTGTACTTACCGGCTATATCGTGGGAAATATTTCGAGGACGATCCATCTTTAGCCATATTTTTCCTAATACCAGTTTCAGTAGGAATTGATGATGGGAAGATCGGTTACGTTTACTAAAATGTATGAAACAACTGTTCAGGTTTTTTTTGCCTTTTTGCTTTGGCCTTGCACCACATCCCATCTATATTTGCTTTAGTGGATCGTAGGTTCATACGGATTTTTAGCTCAACTTGACAAAGTCAAGATAAGCTATTATTTCCATCACGCGTGTGGAAGTCTGTCAGTCTGTTTACATTTACTTTAGCATAGGTTACACTCCACAGTTCTACTCGGATCCTCGCGAATGTTCACATGCTGGTTTAAGGTCCTTTCCGGATGACAATGTCCACTTCTGGCCGTGATCGGTCAGTTGTGACGGCTGTCGGAGCCTGAAACACGAAAACATTCAGTACAGCTCCCAGGTCGAATTTATGAAGGGAGTTCGTTGTAACTTGGTGGGAAACCTTCGAATGTCTAGATGAGAACGTCCACTTTTGGTCGCGACCGATCGGCCGTAACGGCTACGTGGTCCGAAGCCCGAAAACCACTCACACACCCTACAGGTAGTATTTATAAAGTGATTTTCTTGTAACTTTGTACGACGATTCCTCCGTATAATGTGCAGAAGGAAGAAAACGTCCCCTTTTGGTCTCGATCGGCCCACCTTGACAGCTACGCGGGCCCGAAGTCTGAACATTTTTTCCACAGTCTGCAGGTCGTTTTTACGAAGGTGTTTGATTTTAACTTCGTAGGATGACTCTGTATAATGTCGAGATGAGAACTTTTTGGTCGGTTTCAGTCAACCGTGACGGCCGCATGGGCCGTTTCCTAGATTCCTTTAGCACAGTCTGCAGATTGCATTTAATAAAGCTTTGTCATTGCAAAATTGATCAGCCGTGACGTAGGATAACTTGGTAAGATATTGCAAAATTGATCAGCCGTGACGTAGGATAACTTGGTATGATATCTAGATGGAACTCTCCTATTTTGGTAATGATCGGCCAACTGTGACCGCCGAGCTGTCATGTGACCTAGATTCCTTTGGCAATGTCTGCGAGTTATATTTATAAAGGAATTTCATTGGAACTTGGTAGGATGACTCTTTTTGAAATAATTTATACTCAGGCCTCACTTCTTCAGCACAGTCTAAACCTTAAATTATTCTTATTCCAAACATAGCAAACAGAGAATAGAAATTAACATATTCTCAGTTATCAGTTCTTGTATTTCATTTCATAAACAGAGAGACGAGAGCTTCACCGATTTTGATCACGAACTGTGCATTTTAGGTGAGGGTTTTTTCATCAGAACACGGACCGTACTTCTAGGCGAGGGCTTCCTCATACCAAAGTGGAAGGTAAGGTCGAGATAGCTAACCATGAGCGGGAAAGCCACGGCAGTAACTAATACTCTCTTCAGAAGATGAGCGTCTTACTATGAGGGAGCGCAGTTGAATGAGTTTTTGAGAGTGAACAGTGCACCCAGCCCTCGTTAGAATGCGGAGTGCTTTGTACGCGAAAGCACTCTCTTTACTGAATGGTGTATCCTCAACGCGCTATGGGCATGTTGACCAGATGAAATCCACTCGCCGACCAGTCTGCCAACTTAATCCCAAATCAGTCTGTGAGCAGGTTCCTCGGCAGATACATCGACAGGTGTCTGTACTTACCGGATATATTGTGGGGAATATTTCGAGCACCACTTATCTTCAGCCATATTTTTCATGATTTCACTTTCAGTAGGAATTAATGAAGGGACGATAGCTTACGCTTGCTGAAGTGCATAAAATATGTTTTCCTGTTTGTTTTGCCATTTTACTTTGGCATAGCATCCACATCCCATATAATTTGTTCTAGTGGATCGTTAGTTCATACTGCTTTATAACTGAACTTGACAATGTCAAGATAAGCTATTACCACCACTCGTACGGAAGTCAATCTGTCTGTCAGTCTGTTCAGATTTTCTTTTCCACAGTCTACACCCCGTAGTACTTGTCAGATCATCACAAAATTCCATATGTGGGTTCATGGTCAGGTCGGGGTGAGACTTCCCCCTTTTTTCGCATCAGTACGCCGTGTTAAATGCCCGAGGCTGAAACCCAAAAACTTTTAGTACAGTCCAAATGTCGTATTTATGAAGGGATTTCATCGTAACTCGGTACAGAGACTCAGTATAATGTCTAGACGAGAACGTCCTATTTTAGTCGTGATCGGTCAACCCTGACGGCTACGCGGGTCCGAAGCCCGAAGCCCGAAAAACTTTAACATAGTCTAAAGGTCGTATTTAGGAAGGGATTTCACTGAATCTTTATAGGATGACTCCGTATGATGTCTAGACAAGAACGCGCCCTTTTGATAGCGATCGGTCCACCGTGACGGCTACAAGTCCCGAAGCCCGAAAATCTTTACCACACTCCACAGGTCATATTTATGAAGGGATTATATTTTAACGTCGTAGGATGACTCTGCGTAATTACTGGAGCAGAACGTCCTGTTTGGTTGGGTTCAGTCATCCGTGACTATCGCAGAGGCGCGTTACCTAGATTTCTTTGGCCCAGTCTACAGATTGCATTTATTAAGGGAATTCCATTGCAAAATTGTAGGATGACTCAGTATAATGTCATGATCGACGCCTATGACGTAGATTTGTTAGCACAGTCTACAGTTCATATTTGTTAAGCGATTTCATGTTAACGTGGACGGATAAATCGGTATAATGTTTAAATGAGTCTGCTCTGTTTTGGTCGCGATCGTTCAGCCGTTATCCCGCCTGGTCAGTTGACCTATATTCCTTTAGTACTGTCTACAGGTTGTTTTTATGAAAGGATTCCATTGCAAGTTGGTAGAATAACGCGGTATGATCTCTAAGTGAGTCTTTCCTATTTTGGGCATGATCGGCCAACCGTGACCGCCGAGCTGTCGTGTGAACTAGATTCCTTCAGCAACGTCTTCGAGCTATATTTAACAAGGGAGTTCATTGCAACCTGGTAAAATGGCTTGTTTTGGAATAAGTTTACTGAAACTTGGTAACTTTGGTCGCGATTCATTAACTGAGTGCCACATTAACCCAGGCCTCATTTCTTTAGTACAGACTAAACTTCGAACTATTCTTATTGGAAACATAGCATACAGGGAACAGAAATTAACATATTCTCATTTATCAAACTTCTTGTCGTATTTCATAATCAATTCATAGACAACATTATCCATTTCACAAAACACAACACAAAGTCAGGTTATGCTAAAGTGTCATTGACACTTTCATTTCAACCATTGGCACGCATACATAAACACGAACGCGACTATTTTGCTGGTTAACGCAGCCGAAAAAACAACCGAGCTGCGACAAGTAACTATTAGACTCCCCAACATTTTAATCTGGTGGATACGGTGTTGAAAGTGTCAGAAGCCAGTGTACCCCGCATGCTGTTCTGTTGTGCTCTGTGCCTTAGTACGCAATGGTACCACATAGTACATGGGAAAAAGACTCCAAGAACCTTGTCTAAGGGCTCACGGATGGCAGATGATGAATGAGGATCATCAGCGAACAGTCACCGTGAGCTTTCAATTTTAAAATCACTGTGCCATCAATGAACCATTGCGCTTCACTAACTCGACTCTCATATTCCATTTGTGAAGGATATTCAAGATTCTGATCCACTTCGCACATTGAAAAAAAACAAATACTGGTTGTTTAGATGTAGTCTATTTAAAATTGATAAAATGCAAAACGTTGTGTGAAAGGCGTTCATTTAGAAAACTAACATATATATAACGTTGCCTAAACTACTCCCATATGATAAAAATATATGCAACACGTTGCGCAAATGACGTTTAACCGGATTTCAGTCTCTGTCTGCGTTTCACCGAACAAGTAAAATAACGATAAGCATGTTATTTGTTGCCATTTGGATCACTCCGGGCTCTCAAGATGTGGTCTTTTTTTAAATCCGGCCAAAATGCATATTTTTCTTAAATTTCCCATCCTCCTGTGAATTGGGGATGCGTTAGCGAAGCACCGACTCATACTGGTTTTCATGCCAACGACCCCAAATCGTGTTCACCCGAATCATCTCTTATCTTTGAGACAATTACAGGCTCTCAAGATAAGGATTTTATTGAAACCTGGGCCTAAAGTGGGACCTTCGTTGTGTATCTCACGAGCCCCACTCAATAGAAGCCTCCGAGACAATCGCAGTTGAGACCGCTCGTCAAAAGTATCTAAAGTAGCTGGCTCTCCTCGGAGAGCCCCCACCCCTCGCAAAAATGGACAATGTATTTCCTCTCAGTAAAAACGCACGGTACACTGCAGAACGAGGAACTCCTTTATACGACCGAGGAAACCACTGAACTGGGGAGAGTAACTATCAAACTCTCCAACATTTTATTCCGGTGGAAACGGGGTTGACAGTGTCAGAAGCCAAATATATCACCACATACTGTACTGTCATGCTCTGTGCATTAGTAAACAATGGCACCACACCTCACATGGGCAAATGACACCAAGAGCCTTGTTTAAGGCCACATTGCAGTTGAGCAATGAGGATCATGAGCGAACCGACCTCGTAATCTTTCAGTTTGAAGTTCACTGTGCTGATCAAGGAACGATTGCACTTCGCAAACGCAACTCTGATGTTGTATTTGTGACAGATATTCAAGATTCTGATCCACTTCGCACTTTTAAAAAACAAATACTTGTTATTTAGATGTCGTCTATTTAATATTGATAATAATGCAAAACGTTGCCTGAATGGCGTTCATATAGAAAGCGAATATATATATAACGTTGCCTGAATGACTCCCATATGATAAAAATATATACAACACGTTGCCCAAATGACGTTTAACCGGATTTCAGTCTCTCTGTGCTTTTCTCCGAACAAGTCCAAATAACGATAAACATGTTATTTGTTGCCATTTGGGTCACTCCGTGCTCACAAGATGTGTTTTTTTTAAATCCGGCCAAAATGCATATTTTTCTTAAATTTCCCATCCTCCTGTGAATTGTGGATGCGTTAGCGAAGCACCGACGCATACTGGTTTTCATGCCAATGACCCCAAATCGTGTTCACCTGAATCATCTCTTATCTTTGAGACAACTACAGGCTCTCAAGATAAGGAGTTTATTGAAACCTGGGCCTAAAGTGGGACCTTCATTATTTGAAAGCTCACCCACGGCTCACTGCAGAATTAAACTCTTAAATCAGTTAGGCTACAAAATAACCCACATCCACTGTGTTGAGTGAATACGACCCGATTTTGTACGATCCACCACCCCCCCCCCCCCCCCTTTGATGTATTGTGGACAGTGCTAAATAACCACCCTGTAACAGACCAATCTTCTTCATTTATAATAAATTTCTCTGTTCGTTATTGTAAAATATATAGTTTCGTCCAATAGTACGTCCTTCATTTAAACTCAAGTAAACAAGGACAGATGTTGGTGTGTTTGACTGAGGGTATGTGTATGCTTGGGTAGGGCGGGTTATCTGTCGGGTCATAAACCTATACCGGTTGTATGTGTAGATGTGAAGACACTCTCTCTTCACTGAGTGGTGTATCCTCGACACGGTATGGAGCAATTTGACCAGATGGAATTCACTAGCAGACCAGTCTACCAAATTAATCTCAAATCAATGTGTGGGCAAGTTCCCCGACATTTACTCCGACAGGTGTCTGTACTTACCGGCTATATCGTGGGAAATATTTCGAGGACGATCCATCTTTAGCCATATTTTTCCTGATACCAGTTTCAGTAGGAATTGATGATGGGAAGATCGGTTACGTTTACTAAAATGTATGAAACAACTGTTCAGGTTTTTTTTGCCTTTTTACTTTGGCCTTGCACCACATCCCATCTATATTTGCTTTAGTGGATCGTAGGTTCTTACGGATTTTTAGCTCAACTCGACAAAGTCAAGATAAGCTATTATTTCCATCACGCGTGTGGAAGTCTGTCAGTCTGTTTACATTTACTTTAGCATAGGTTACACTCCACAGTTCTACTCGGATCCTCGCGAATGTTCACATGCTGGTTTAAGGTCCTTTCCGGATGACAATGTCCACTTCTGGCCGTGATCGGTCAGTTGTGACGGCTGTCGGAGCCTGAAACACGAAAACATTCAGTACAGCTCCCAGGTCGAATTTATGAAGGGATTTCGTTGTAACTTGGTGGGAAAACTTCGAATGTCTAGATGAGAACGTCCACTTTTGGTCGCGACCGATCGGCCGTAACGGCTACGTGGTCCGAAGCCCGAAAACCACTCACACACCCTACAGGTAGTATTTATAAAGTGATTTTATTGTAACTTTGTACGTCGATTCCTCCGTATAATGTGCAGAAGGAAGAAAACGTCCCCTTTTGGTCTCGATCGGCCCACCTTGACAGCTACGCGGGCCCGAAGCCCGAACATATTTTCCACAGTCTACAGGTCGTTTTTACGAAGGTGTTTGATTTTAACTTCGTAGGATGACTCTGTATAATGTCGAGATGAGAACCTTTTGGTCGGTTTCAGTCAACCGTGACGGCCGCATGGGGCGTTTCCTAGATTCCTTTAGCACAGTCTGCAGATTGCATTTAATAAAGCTTTGTCACTGCAAAATTGATCAGCCGTGACGTAGGATAACTTGGTAAGATATTGCAAAATTGATCAGCCGTGACGTAGGATAACTTGGTATGATATCTAGATGGAACTCTCCTATTTTGCTAATGATCGGCCAACTGTGACCGCCGAGCTGTCATGTGACCCAGATTCCTTTGGCAATGTCTGCGAGTTATATTTATAAAGGAATTTCATTGGAACTTGGTAGGAACTCTTTTTGAAATAATTTATACTCAGGCCTCACTTCTTCAGCACAGTCTAAACCTTAAATTATTCTTATTCCAAACATAGCAAACAGAGAATAGAAATTAACATATTCTCAGCTATCAGTTCTTGTATTTCATTTCATAAACAGAGAGACGAGAGCTTCACCGATTTTGATCACGAACTGTGCATTTTAGGTGAGGGTTTTTTCATCAGAACACGGACCGTACTTCTAGGCGAGGGCTTCCTCTTACCAAAGTGGAAGGTAAGGTCGAGATAGCTAACCACGAGCGGGAAAGCCACGGCAGTAACTAATACTCTCTTCAGAAGATGCGCGTCTTACTATGAGGGAGCGCAGTTGAATGAGTTTCTGAGAGTGAACAGTGCACCCAGCCCTCGTTAGAATGCGGAGTGCTTTGTACGCGAAAGCACTCTCTTTACTGAATGGTGTATCCTCAACGCGCTATGGGCATGTTGACCAGATGAAATCCACTCGCCGACCAGTCTGCCAACTTAATCCCAAATCAATCTGTGAGCAGGTTCCTCGGCAGATACATCGACAGGTGTCTGTACTTACCGGATATATTGTGGGGAATATTTCGAGCACCACTTATCTTCAGCCATATTTTTCATGATTTCACTTTCAGTAGGAATTAATGAATGGACGATAGCTTACGCTTGCTGAAGTGCATAAAATATGTTTTCCTGTTTGTTTTGCCATTTTACTTTGGCATAGCATCCACATCCCATATAATTTGTTCTAGTGGATCGTTAGTTCATACTGCTTTATAACTGAACTTGACAATGTCAAGATAAGCTATTACCACCACTCGTACGGAAGTCAGTCTGTCTGTCAGTCTGTTCAGATTTTCTTTTCCACAGTCTACACCCCGTAGTACTTGTCAGATCTTCACAAAATTCCATATGTGGGTTCACGGTCAGGTCGGGGTGAGACTTCCCCCTTTTTTTCGCATCAGTACGCCGTGTTAAATGCCCGAGGCTGAAATCCAAAAACTTTTAGTACAGTCCAAATGTCGTATTTATGAAGGGATTTCATCGTAACTCGGTACAAAGACTCAGTATAATGTCTAGACGAGAGCGTCCTGTTTTAGTCGTGATCGGTCAACCCTGACGGCTACGCGGGTCCGAAGCCCGAAGCCCGAAAAACTTTAACATAGTCTAAAGGTCGTATTTAGGAAGGGATTTCACTGAATCTTTATAGGGTGACTCCGTATGATGTCTAGACAAGAACGCGCCCTTTTGATAGCGATCGGTCCACCGTGACGGCTACAAGTCCCGAAGCCCGAAAATCTTTACCACACTCCACAGGTCATATTTATGAAGGGATTATATTTTAACGTCGTAGGATGACTCTGCGTAATTACTGGAGCAGAACGTCCTGTTTGGTTGGGTTCAGTCATCCGTGACTATCGCAGAGGCGCGTTACCTAGATTTATTTGGCCCAGTCTACAGATTGCATTTATTAAGGGAATTCCATTGCAAAATTGTAGGATGACTCAGTATAATGTCATGATCGACGCCTATGACGTAGATTTGTTAGCACAGTCTACAGTTCATATTTGTTAAGCGATTTCATGTTAACTTGGACGGATAACACGGTATAATGTTTAGATGAGTCTGCTCTGTTTTGGTCGCGATCGTTCAGCCGTTATCCCGCCTGGTCAGTTGACCTATATTCCTTTAGTACTGTCTACAGGTTGTTTTTATGAAAGGATTCCATTGCAAGTTGGTAGAATAACGCGGTATGATCTCTAAGTGAGTCTTTCCTATTTTGGGCATGATCGGCCAACCGTGACCGCCGAGCTGTCGTGTGAACTAGATTCCTTCAGCAACGTCTTCGAGCTATATTTAACAAGGGAGTTCATTGCAACCTGGTGAAATGGCTTGTTTTGGAATAAGTTTACTGAAACTTGGTAACTTTGGTCGCCATGCATTAACTGAGTGCCACATTAACCCAGGCCTCATTTCTTTAGTCCAGTCTAAACTTCGAACTATTCTTATTGGAAACATAGCATACAGGGAACAGAAATTAACATATTCTCATTTATCAAACTTCTTGTATTTCATAATCAATTCATAGACAACATTATCCGTTTCACAAAACACAACACAAAGTCAGGTTATGCTAAAGTGTCATTGACACTTTCATTTGAACCATTGGCACGCATACATACACACGAACGCGACTATTTTGCTGGTTAACGCAGCCGAAAAAACAACCGAGCTGCGACAGGTAACTATTAGACTCCCCAACATTTTAATCTGGTGGATACCGTGTTGAAAGTGCCAGAAGCCAGTGTACCCCGCATGCTGTTCTGTTGTGCTCTGTGCCTTAGTACGCAATGGTACCACATAGTACATGGGAAAAGGACTCCAAGAACCTTGTCTAAGGGCTCACGGATGGCAGATGATGAATGAGGATCATCAGCGAACAGTCACCGTGAGCTTTCAATTTTAAAATCACTGTGCCATCAATGAACCATTGCGCTTCACTAACTCGACTCTCATATTCCATTTGTGAAGGATATTCAAGATTCTGATCCACTTCGCACATTGAAAAAAAACAAATACTGGTTGTTTAGATGTAGTCTATTTAAAATTGATAAAATGCAAAACGTTGTGTGAAAGGCGTTCATTTAGAAAACTAACATATATATAACGTTGCCTAAACTACTCCCATATGATAAAAATATATGCAACACGTTGCGCAAATGACGTTTAACCGGATTTCAGTCTCTGTCTGCGTTTCACCGAACAAGTAAAATAACGATAAGCATGTTATTTGTTGCCATTTGGGTCACTCCGTGCTCTCAAGATGTGGTCTTTTTTTAAATCCGGCCAAAATGCATATTTTTCTTAAATTTCCCATCCTCCTGTGAATTGGGGATGCGTTAGCGAAGCCCGACTCATACTGGTTTTCATGCCAACGACCCCAAATCGTGTTCACCCGAATCATCTCTTATCTTTGAGACAATTACAGGCTCTCAAGATAAGGATTTTATTGAAACCTGGGCCTAAAGTGGGACCTTCGTTGTGTATCTCACGAGCCCCACTCAATAGAAGCCTCCGAGACAATCGCAGTTGAGGCCGCTCGTCAAAAGTATCTAAAGTAGCTGGCTGTCCTCGGAGAGTCCCCACCCCTCGCAAAAATGGACAATGTATTTCCTCTCGGTAAAAACGCACGGTACACTGCAGAACGAGGAACTCCTTTATAAGACCGAGGAAACCACTGAACTGGGGCGAGTAACTATCAGACTCTCCAACATTTTATTCCGGTGGAAACGGAGTTGACAGTGTCAGTAGCCGAATATATCACCACATACTGTACTGTCATGCTCTGTGCATTAGTAAACAATGGCACCACACCTCACATGGGCAAATGACACCAAGAGCCTTGTTTAAGGCCACATTGCAGTTGAGGAATGAGGATCATGAGCGAACCGACCTCGTAATCTTTCAATTTGAAGTTCACTGTGCTGATCAAGGAACGATTGCACTTCGCAAACGCAACTCTGATGTTGTATTTGTGACAGATATTCAAGCTTCTGATCCACTTTGCACTTTTAAAAAACAAATACTTGTTATTTAGATGTCGTCTATTTAATATTGATAATAATGCAAAACGTTGCCTGAATGGCGTTCATATAGAAAGCGAGCATATATATTACGTTGCCTGAATGACTCCCATATGATAAAAATATATACAACACGTTGCTCAAATGACGTTTAACCGGATTTCAGTCTCTGTCTGCTTTTTTCCGAACAAGTCCAAATAAAGATAAACATGTTATTTGTTGCCATTTGGGTCACTTCGTGCTCACAAAATGTGGTCTTTTTTTTAAATCCGGCCAAAATGCATATTTTTCTAAAATTCCCCATTCTCCTGTGAATTGTGGATGTGTTAGCGGAGCGCCGACGCATACTGGTGTTCATGCCAATGACCCAAATCGTGTTCACCTGAATCATCTCTTATCTTTGAGACAACTACAGGCTCTCAAGATAAGGATTTTATTGAAACCTGGGCTTAAAGTGGGACCTTCATTATTTGCCATCTCTGTGTTTTGCGGGCGTGTTCAATTAGGATCCGACCCGCCTTGGTTTTCGTGCATTTTACTTAATAACACGTGTAATTAGCACCCTTAAAACCAATCCAGGTTCTGAAGAATATAGATTTTTATTGAAATCTAGGCCTGCCTGAAATCGAACAATTCTTATTTGCCATCCACTTACCAACACCGAATGTGTTCCGCCAAGGTCGGAATGGGCCTTTTCTTTATGCCGTCGAGCACAAATTATGATAATGATCATTATTGTAATTTCGAGCCCAAAACCTGATTTTTCCTTCTTGCCATACCCTTGCGCACTTTGGATGTGCACACGCCGCGTCCGACCATGCCTGGTTTTCATCCAAATGGACCCACCTCATGGTAAGACGAGTCATAGTTGCCTTTGGGGGCACTGCAAAGTACACCCCTCACCACCCCACCCCTAAGATGTGGGTTTAATTGGAATTCAAACCCTGAGTCAGATTTGACTATAATTTGCTAACCTTTTTGTGATATTCGGATATGTTTGATTTGTTCTGGTTTTCGTGAAGAACTGTCCAAATTATGAATACACGAGCCATTAGTTGCATTTGAGACCAATCACACTCAAATAATTTTTCTTAAATGATTTTGGGAACCAAATAGGACTATTCATTAGAGGCAATCCAGGCTCTCGAGATAGAGAGTTTATTAAAATCCGAGCCTGCAGTTGAACTTTTCTTCCTGTTAAACACCCTTTTGTTAACACCGAATATGTTGAACTGGGATCCTACCCACATAAGTGTGTGTATGGATCGCGTCAAGAATGCGCTAGCAGGTAATCGGGGAGAGTAATTATAGGAGTGTCTTTGAAGAAGAGTCCTCCCATCCCTGCTGAACGTTGGCACACGGAGGACGAGAATGTCGCCAGTTATGCATTTCAGACGAGGGCCTTTTCATCAGACCATGGACCGTATTTTGCAGTGGACGGTGGATGGCAAGGGCAATAGTTAAGTACTCGCGTGAAAGCAACGGTAGTAAGTAGTACTCTCCTTAGAAGATAATTTTCTTGCTCACTGGGAGCGCGGTTGGATGAATTTTTGAGAGTGCACAATGCCCACACCCCTAGTCCACAAGCGGAGTGCTTTGTCCACAAGCGGAGTGCTTTGCACGCGAGCAGCACTCCCTTTATCGACGATTTCAGCCGTCCTGGTAAGATCGGCAGCTGTTGGTTCCCCACAACCATCACCCCCTCCCCTCACACACGCATTTACAATCTGTAAAAGCGATCGTGCTTTCAAAGGTAATTTAAATGCAGGCCGACCTGCCCCCAGAAAATAGTGTTTACCTGGAACCCCCCCCCCCCCCCCCCCCACACACACACATACACACAGTCCTCGTTAGAAGACGATGTATTCAGACGAGGTCCCCTTTCATCAAAACAGACGGCGTGGTTGAATTTATCCCCCTTCATCAAAATAAACGGCGTGGTTGAATTTATCTGGACAGTGACTTGCAGATGAACCTCCTCTCTGGTAAAAGCGGACGAGTATCTCACGAGCCCCACTCAATAGAAGCCTCCCAGACAATCGCAGTTGAGGCCGCTCGTCAAAAGTATCTAAAGTAGCTGGCTCTCCTCGGAGAGCCCCCACCCTCGCAAAAATGGACAACGTGTTTCCTCTCGGTAAAAACGCACGGTACACTGCAGAACGAGGAACTCCTTTATAAGACCGAGGAAACCATTGAACTGGGGCGAGTAACTATCAGACTCTCCAACATTTTATTTCGGTGGAAACGGGGTTGACAGTGTCAGAAGCCAAATATATCACCACACACTGTACTGTCATACTCTGTGCATTAGTAAACAATGCCACCACACCTCACATTGGCAAATGACACCAAGAGCCTTGTCTAAGGCCACATTGCAGTTGAGGAATGAGGATCATGAGCGAACCGTCCTCGTGATCTTTCAATTTGAAGTTCACTGTGCTGATCAAGGAATGATTGCACTTCGCAAATGCGACTCTGATGTTGTATTTGTGACAGATATTCAAGATTCTGATCCACTTCGCACTTTTAAAAAACAAATACTTGTTATTTAGATGTCGTCTATTTATTATTGATAATAATGCAAAACGTTGCCTGAATGACGTTCATATAGAAAGCGAACATATATATAACGTTGCCTGAATGACTCCCATATGAAAATAAATATATACAGAATGTTGCCCAAAGGACGTTTATATAGTAAACACTTTCTGACCTTTAGGCAACCAACATTAAGGCAACCGGATTTGGGCAACGCAAAATCATATATCTTTCAAAAATGCATATATTTTCAATTTTAATACACAAATGCATTATTTATTGATAAAATAGAAGTGATAAGAGATGTTTTAATAAATATAGTCGTTTGTGACAAATATATTGATGAATATCTCTGAGGTTGCCCAAATGACGCAAGTTGCCCAAATGACAAGAAGTTGCCGAAATGTTGTTTACATAGTTATATATATATATATATATACATATAACTATGTAAACAACATTTCGGCAACTTCTTGTCATTTGGGCAACTTGCGTCATTTGGGCAACCTCAGAGATATTCATCAATATATTTGTCACAAACGACTATATTTATTAAAACATCTCTTATCACTTCTATTTTATCAATAAATAATGCATTTGTGTATTAAAATTGAAAATATATGCATTTTTAAAAGATATATGATTTTGCGTTGCCCAAATCCGGTTGCCTTAATGTTGGTTGCCTAAAGGTCAGAAAGTGTTTACTATATAAACGTCCTTTGGGCAACATTCTGTATATATTTATTTTCATATGGGAGTCATTCAGGCAACGTTATATATATGTTCGCTTTCTATATGAACGTCATTCAGGCAACGTTTTGCATTATTATCAATAATAAATAGACGACATCTAAATAACAAGTATTTGTTTTTTAAAAGTGCGAAGTGGATCAGAATCTTGAATATCTGTCACAAATACAACATCAGAGTCGCATTTGCGAAGTGCAATCATTCCTTGATCAGCACAGTGAACTTCAAATTGAAAGATCACGAGGACGGTTCGCTCATGATCCTCATTCCTCAACTGCAATGTGGCCTTAGACAAGGCTCTTGGTGTCATTTGCCAATGTGAGGTGTGGTGGCATTGTTTACTAATGCACAGAGCATGACAGTACAGTGTGTGGTGATATATTTGGCTTCTGACACTGTCAACCCCGTTTCCACCGAAATAAAATGTTGGAGAGTCTGATAGTTACTCGCCCCAGTTCAATGCTTTCCTCTGTCTTATAAAGGAGTTCCTCGTTCTGCAGTGTACCGTGCGTTTTTACCGAGAGGAAACACGTTGTCCATTTTTGTGAGGGTGGGGGCTCTCCGAGGAGAGCCAGCTACTTTAGATACTTTTGACGAGCGGCCTCAACTGCGATTGTCTGGAAGGCTTCTATTGAGTGGGGCTCGTGAGATACTCGTCCGCTTTTACCAGAGAGGAGGTTCATCTGCAAGTCACTGTCCAGATAAATTCAACCACGCCGTCTATTTTGATGAAGGGGGATAAATTCAACCACGCCGTCTGTTTTGATGAAAGGGGACCTCGTCTGAATACATCGTCTTCTAACGAGGACTGTGTGTATGTGTGTGTGTGTGTGGGGGGGGGGGGGGGGTCCAGATATACACTATTTTCTGGGGGCAGGTCGGCCTGCATTTAAATTACCTTTGAAAGCAGGATCGCTTTTACAGATTGTAAATGCGTGTGTGAGGGGAGGTGGTGATGGTTGTGGGGAACCAACAGCTGCCGATCTTACCAGGACGGCTGAAATCGTCGATAAAGGGAGTGCTGCTCGCGTGCAAAGCACTCCGCTTGTGGACAAAGCACTCCGCTTGTGTTCTAAGGAGAGTACTACTTACTACCGTTGCTTTCACGCGAGTACTTAACTATCGCCCTTGCCATCCACCGTCCACTGCAAAATACGGTCCATGGTCTGATGAAAAGGCCCTCGTCTGAAATGCATAACTGGCGACATTCTCGTCCTCCGTGTGCCAAAGTTCAGCAGGGATGGGAGGACTCTTCTTCAAAGACACTCCTATAATTACTCTCCCCGATTACCTGCTAGCGCATTCTTGACGCGATCCATACACACACTTATGTGGGTAGGATCCCAGTTCAACATATTCGGTGTTAACAAAAGGGTGTTTAACAGGAAGAAAAGTTCAACTGCAGGCTCGGATTTTAATAAACTCTCTATCTCGAGAGCCTGGATTGCCTATAATGAATAGTCCTATTTGGTTCCCAAAATCATTTAAGAAAAATTATTTGAGTGTGGATTGGTCTCAAATGCAACTAATGGCTCGTGTATTCATAATTTGGACAGTTCTTCACGAAAACCAGAACAAATCAAACATATCCGAATATCACAAAAAGGTTAGCAAATTATAGTCAAGTCTGACTCAGGGTTTGAATTCCAATTAAACCCACATCTTAGGGGTGGGGTGGTGAGGGGTGTACTTTGCAGTGCCCCCAAAGGCAACTATGACTCGTCTTACCATGAGGTGGGTCCATTTGGATGAAAACCAGGCATGGTCGGACGCGGCGTGTGCACATCCAAAGTGCGCAAGGGTATGGTAAGAAGGAAAAATCAGGTTTTGGGCTCGAAATTACAATAATGATCATTATCATAATTTGTGCTCGACGGCATAAAGACAAGGCCCATTCCGACCTTGGCGGAACACATTCGGTGTTGGTAAGTAGATGGCAAATAAGAATTGTTCGATTTCAGGCAGGCCTAGATTTCAATAAAAATCTATATTCTTCAGAACCTGGATTGGTTTTAAGGGTGCTAATTACACGTGTTATTAAGTAAAATGCACGAAAACCAAGGCGGGTCGGATCCTAATTGAACACGCCCGCAAAACACGGAGATGACAAATAATGAAGGTCCCACTTTAGGCCCAGGCTTCAATAAAATCCTTATCTTGAGAGCCTGTAGTTGTCTCAAAGATAAGAGATGATTCAGGTGAACACGATTTGGGGTCATTGGCATGAAAACCAGTATGCGTCGGCGCTCCGCTAACACATCCACAATTCACAGGAGAATGGGGAATTTTAGAAAAATATGCATTTTGGCCGGATTAAAAAAAAACACCACATCTTGTGAGCACGGAGTGACCCAAATGGCAACAAATAACATGTTTATCTTTATTTGGACTTGTTCGGAAAAAAGCAGACAGAGACTGAAATCCGGTTAAAAGTCATTTGGGCAACGTGTTGTATATATTTGTATCATATGGGAGTCATTCAGGCAACGTAATATATATGCTCGCTTTCTATATGAACGCCATTCAGGCAACGTTTTGCATTATTATCAATATTAAATAGACGACATCTAAATAACAAGTATTTGTTTTTTAAAAGTGCGAAGTGGATCAGAAGCTTGAATATCTGTCACAAATACATCAGAGTTGCGTTTGCGAAGTGCAATCGTTCCTTGATCAGCACAGTGAACTTCAAATTGAAAGATTACGAGGTCGGTTCGCTCATGATCCTCATTCCTCAACTGCAATGTGGCCTTAAACAAGGCTCTTGGTGTCATTTGCCCATGTGAGGTGTGGTGCCATTGTTTACTAATGCACAGAGCATGACAGTACAGTATGTGGTGATATATTTGGTTTCTGACACTGTCAACCCCGTTTCCATCGGAATAAAATGTTGGAGAGTCTGATAGTTACTCGCCCCAGTTCAGTGGTTTCCTCGGTCTTATAAAGGAGTTCCTCGTTCTGCAGTGTACCGTGCGTTTTTACCGAGAGGAAATACATTGTCCATTTTTGCGAGGGGTGGGGGCTTACCGAGGACAGCCAGCTACTTTAGATACTTTTGACGAGCGTCCTCAACTGCGATTGTCTGGGGGGCTTCTATTGGGTGGGGCCCGTGAGATACATAACGAAGGTCCCACTTTAGGCCCAGGTTTCAATAAAATCCTTATCTTGAGAGCCTGTAATTGTCTCAAAGATAAGAGATGATTCAGGTGAACACGATTTGGGGTCATTGGCATGAAAACCAGTATGCGTCGGTGCTTCGCTAACGCATCCACAATTCACAGGAGGGTGGGAAATTTAAGAAAAATATGCATTTTGGCCGGATTTAAAAAATACCACATCATGTGAGCACGGAGTGACCCAAATGGCAACAAATAACATGTTTATCTTTATTTGGACTTGTTCGGAAAAAAGCAGACAGAGACTGAAATCCGGTTAAACGTCATTTGGGCAACGTGTTGTATATATTTTTATCATATGGGAGTCATTCAGGCAACGTAATATATATGCTCGCTTTCTATATGAACGCCATTCAGGCAACGTTTTGCATTATTATCAATATTAAATAGACGACATCTAAATAACAAGTATTTGTTTTTTAAAAGTGCGAAGTGGATCAGAAGCTTGAATATCTGTCACAAATACAACATCAGAGTGGCGTTTGCGAAGTGCAATCGTTCCTTGATCAGCACAGTGAACTTCAAATTGAAAGATTACGAGGTCGGTTCGCTCATGATCCTCATTCCTCAACTGCAATGTGGCCTTAAACAAGGCTCTTGGTGTCATTTGCCCATGTGAGTTGTGGTGCCATTGTCTACTAATGCACAGAGCATGACAGTACAGTATGTGGTGATATATTTGGTTTCTGACACTGTCAACCCCGTTTCCATCGGAATAAAATGTTGGAGAGTCTGATAGTTACTCGCCCCAGTTCAGTGGTTTCCTCGGTCTTATAAAGGAGTTCCTCGTTCTGCAGTGTACCGTGCGTTTTTACCGAGAGGAAATACATTGTCCATTTTTGCGAGGGGTGGGGGCTCTCCGAGGACAGCCAGCTACTTTAGATACTTTTGACGAGCGGCCTTAACTGCGATTGTCTGGGGGGCTTCTATTGAGTGGGGCTCGTGAGATACACAACGAAGGTCCCACTTTAGGCCCAGGTTTCAATAAAATCCTTATCTTGAAAGCCTGTAATTGTCCCAAAGATAAGAGATGATTCAGGTGAAAACGATTTGGGGTCATTGGCATGAAAACCAGTATGCGTCGGTGCTTCGCTAACGCATCCACAATTCACAGGAGGATGGGAAATTTAAGAAAAATATGCATTTTGGCCGGATTTAAAAAAAACACATCTTGTGAGCACGGAGTGACCCAAATGGCAACAAATAACATGTTTATCGTTATTTGGACTTTTTCGGAGAAAAGCACAGAGAGACTGAAATCCGGTTAAACGTCATTTGGGCAACGTGTTGTATATATTTTTATCATATGGGAGTCATTCAGGCAACGTTATATATATGTTCGCTTTCTATATGAACGCCATTCAGGCAACGTTTTGCATTATTATCAATATTAAATAGACGACATCTAAATAACAAGTATTTGTTTTTTAAAAGTGCGAAGTGGATCAGAATCTTGAATATCTGTCACAAATACAACATCAGAGTTGCGTTTGCGAAGTGCAGTCGTTCCTTGATCAGCACAGTGAACTTCAAATTGAAAGATTACGAGGTCGGTTCGCTCATGATCCTCATTCCTCAACTGCAATGTGGCCTTAAACAAGGCTCTTGGTGTCATTTGCCCATGTGAGGTGTGGTGCCGTTGTTTACTAATGCACAGAGCATGACAGTACAGTATGTGGTGATATATTTGGTTTCTGACACTGTCAACCCCGTTTCCATCGGAATAAAATGTTGGAGAGTCTGATAGTTACTCGCCCCAGTTCAGTGGTTTCCTCGGTCTTATAAAGGAGTTCCTCGTTCTGCAGTGTACCGTGCGTTTTTACCGAGAGGAAATACATTGTCCATTTTTGCGAGGGGTGGGGGCTCTCCGAGGACAGCCAGCTACTTTAGATACTTTTGACGAGCGGCCTCAACTGCGATTGTCTGGGGGGCTTCTATTGAGTGGGGCTCGTGAGATAAACAACGAAGGTCCCACTTTAGGCCCAGGTTTCAATAAAATCCTTATCTTGAGAGCCTGTAATTGTCCCAAAGATAAGAGATGATTCAGGTGAACACGATTTGGGGTCATTGGCATGAAAACCAGTATGCGTCGGTGCTTCGCTAACGCATCCACAATTCACAGGAGGATGGGAAATTTAAGAAAAATATGCATTTTGGCCGGATTTAAAAAAAAACACATCTTGTGAGCACGGAGTGACCCAAATGGCAACAAATAACATGTTTATCGTTATTTGGACTTGTTCGGAGAAAAGCACAGAGAGACTGAAATCCGGTTAAACGTCATTTGGGCAACGTGTTGTATATATTTTTATCATATGGGAGTCATTCAGGCAACGTTATATATATGTTCGCTTTCTATATGAACGCCATTCAGGCAACGTTTTGCATTATTATCAATATTAAATAGACGACATCTAAATAACAAGTATTTGTTTTTTAAAAGTGCGAAGTGGATCAGAATCTTGAATATCTGTCACAAATACAACATCAGAGTTGCGTTTGCGAAGAGCAATCGTTCCTTGATCAGCACAGTGAACTTCAAATTGAAAGATTACGAGGTCGGTTCGCTCATGATCCTCATTCCTCAACTGCAATGTGGCCTTAAACAAGGCTCTTGGTGTCATTTGCCCATGTGAGGTGTGGTGCCATTGTTTACTAATGCACAGAGCATGACAGTACAGTATGTGGTGATATATTTGGCTTCTGACACTGTCAACCCCGTTTCCACCGGAATAAAATGTTGGAGAGTCTGATAGTTACTCGCCCCAGTTCAGTGGTTTCCTCGGTCGTATAAAGGAATTCCTCGTTCTGCAGTGTACCGTGCGTTTTTACCGAGAGGAAATACATTGTCCATTTTTGCGAGGGGTGGGGGCTCTCCGAGGAGAGCCAGCTACTTTAGATACTTTTGACGAGCGGCCTCAACTGCGATTGTCTCGGAGGCTTCTATTGAGTGGGGCTCGTGAGGTACACAACGAAGGTCCCACTTTAGGCCCAGGTTTCAATAAAATCCTTATCTTGAGAGCCTGTAATTGTCTCAAAGATAAGAGATGATTCGGGTGAACACGATTTGGGGTCGTTGGCATGAAAACCAGTATGAGTCGGTGCTTCGCTGACGCATCCCCAATTCACAGGAGGATGGGAAATTTAAGAAAAATATGCATTTTGGCCGGATTTGAAAAAAAGACCACATCATGAGAGCACGGAGTGACCCAAATGGCAACAAATGACATGTTTATCGTTATTTTACTTGTTCGGTGAAACGCAGACAGAGACTGAAATCCGGTTAGACGTCATTTGCGCAACGTGTTGCATATATTTTTATCATATGGGAGTAGTTTAGGCAACGTTATATATATGTTAGTTTTCTAAATGAACGCCTTTCACACAACGTTTTGCATTTTATCAATTTTAAATAGACTACATCTAAACAACCAGTATTTGTTTTTTTCAATGTGCAAAGTGGATCAGAATCTTGAATATCCTTCACAAATGGAATATGAGAGTCGAGTTAGTGAAGCGCAATGGTTCATAGATGGCACAGTGATTTTAAAATTGAAAGCTCACGGTGACTGTTCGCCGATGATCCTCATTCATCATCTGCCATCCGTGAGCCCTTAGACAAGGTTCTTGGAGTCTTTTTCCCATGTACTATGTGGTACCATTGCGTACTAATGCACAGAGCACAACAGAACAGCATGCGGGGTACACTGGCTTCTGACACTTTCAACACGGTATCCACCAGATTAAAATGTTGGGGAGTCTAATAGTTACTTGTCGCAGCTCGGTTGTTTTTTCGGCTGCGTTAACCAGCAAAATAGTCGCGTTCGTGTGTATGTATGCGTGCCAATGGTTCAAATGAAAGTGTCAATGACACTTTAGCATAACCTGACTTTGTGTTGTGTTTTGTGAAATGGATAATGTTGTCTATGAATTGATTATGAAATACGACAAGAAGTTTGATAAATGAGAATATGTTAATTTCTGTTCCCTGTATGCTATGTTTCCAATAAGAATAGTTCGAAGTTTAGACTGTACTAAAGAAATGAGGCCTGGGTTAATGTGACACTCAGTTAATGCATGGCGACCAAAGTTACCAAGTTTCAGTAAACTTATTCCAAAACAAGCCATTTTACCAGGTTGCAATGAACTCCCTTGTTAAATATAGCTCGAAGACGTTGCTGAAGGAATCTAGTTCACACGACAGCTCGGCGGACACGGTTGGCCGATCATGCCCAAAATAGGAAAGACTCACTTAGAGATCATACCGCGTTATTCTACCAACTTGCAATGGAATCTTTTCATAAAAACAACCTGTAGACAGTACTAAAGGAATATAGGTCAACTGACCAGGCGGGATAACAGCTGAACGATCGCGACCAAAACAGAGCAGACTCATCTAAACATTATACCGAGTTATCCGTCCAAGTTAACATGAAATCGCTTAACAAATATGAACTGTAGACTGTGCTAACAAATCTACGTCATAGGCGTCGATCATGACATTATACTGAGTCATCCTACAATTTTGCAATGGAATTCCCTTAATAAATGCAATCTGTAGACTGGGCCAAAGAAATCTAGGTAACGCGCCTCTGCGATAGTCACGGTTGACTGAACCCAACCAAACAGGACGTTCTGCTCCAGTAATTACGCAGAGTCATCCTACGACGTTAAAATATAATCCCTTCATAAATATGACCTGTGGAGTGTGGTAAAGATTTTCGGGCTTCGGGACTTGTAGCCGGCACGGTGGACCGATCGCTATCAAAAGGGCGCGTTCTTGTCTAGACATCATACGGAGTCACCCTATAAAGATTCAGTGAAATCCCTTCCTAAATACGACCTTTAGACTATGTTAAAGTTTTTCGGGCTTCGGACCTGCGTAGCCGTCAGGGTTGACCGATCACGACTAAAATTGGACGTTCTCGTCTAGACATTATACTGAGTCTTTGTACCGAGTTACGATGAAATCCCTTCATAAATACGACATTTGGACTGTACTAAAAGTTTTTGGGTTTCAGCCTCGGGCATTTAACACGGCGTACTGATGCGAAAAAAGGGGGAAGTCTCACCCCGACCTGACCGTGAACCCACATATGGAATTTTGTGATGATCTGACAAGTACTACGGGGTGTAGACTGTGGAAAAGAAAATCTGAACAGACTGACAGACAGACTGACTTCCGTACGAGTGGTGGTAATAGCTTATCTTGACATTGTCAAGTTCAGTTATAAAGCAGTATGAACTAACGATCCACTAGAACAAATTATATGGGATGTGGATGCTATGCCAAAGTAAAATGGCAAAACAAACAGGAAAACATATTTTATGCACTTCAGCAAGCGTAAGCTATCGTCCCTTCATTAATTCCTACTGAAAGTGAAATCATGAAAAATATGGCTGAAGATAAGTGGTGCTCGAAATATTCCCCACAATATATCCGGTAAGTACAGACACCTGTCGATGTATCTGCCGAGGAACCTGCTCACAGATTGATTTGGGATTAAGTTGGCAGACTGGTCGGCGAGTGGATTTCATCTGGTCAACATGCCCATAGCGCGTTGAGGATACACCATTCAGTAAAGAGAGTGCTTTCGCGTACAAAGCACTCCGCATTCTAACGAGGGCTGGGTGCACTGTTCACTCTGAAAAACTCATTCAACTGCGCTCCCTCATAGTAAGACGCTCATCTTCTGAAGAGAGTATTAGTTACTGCCGTGGCTTTCCCGCTCATGGTTAGCTATCTCGACCTTACCTTCCACTTTGGTAAGAGGAAGCCCTCTCCTAGAAGTACGGTCCATGTTCTGATGAAAAAACCCTCACCTAAAATGCACAGTTCGTGATCAAAATCGGTGAAGCTCTCGTCTCTCTGTTTATGAAATGAAATACAAGAACTGATAACTGAGAATATGTTAATTTCTATTCTCTGTTTGCTATGTTTGGAATAAGAATAATTTAAGGTTTAGACTGTGCTGAAGAAGTGAGGCCTGAGTATAAATTATTTCAAAAAGAGTCATCCTACCAAGTTCCAATGAAATTCCTTTATAAATATAACTCGCAGACATTGCCAAAGGAATCTAGGTCACATGACAGCTCGGCGGTCACAGTTGGCCGATCATTACCAAAATAGGAGAGTTCCATCTAGATATCATACCAAGTTATCCTACGTCACGGCTGATCAATTTTGCAATATCATACCAAGTTATCCTACGTCACGCCTGATCAATTTTGCAATGACAAAGCTTTATTAAATGCAATCTGCAGACTGTGCTAAAGGAATCTAGGAAACGCCCCATGCGGCCGTCACGGTTGACTGAAACCGACCAAAAAGTTCTCATCTCGACATTATACAGAGTCATCCTACGAAGTTAAAATCAAATACCTTCGTAAAAACGACCTGTAGACTGTGGAAAACATGTTCGGGCTTCGGGCCCGCGTAGCTGTCAAGGTGGGCCGATTGAGACCAAAAGGGGACGTTTTCTTCCTTCTGCACATTATACGGAGGAATCGTCGTACAAAGTTACAATAAAATCACTTTATAAATACTACCTGTAGGGTGTGTGAGTGGTTTTCGGGCTTCGGACCACGTAGCCGTTACGGCCGATCGGTCGCGACCAAAAGTGGACGTTCTCATCTAGACATTCGAAGTTTTCCCACCAAGTTACAACGAAATCCCTTCATAAATTCGACCTGGGAGCTGTACTGAATGTTTTCGTGTTTCAGGCTCCGACAGCCGTCACAACTGACCGATCACGGCCAGAAGTGGACATTGTCATCCGGAAAGGACCTTAAACCAGCATGTGAACATTCGCGAGGATCCGAGTAGAACTGTGGAGTGTAACCTATGCTAAAGTAAATGTAAACAGACTGACAGACTTCCACACGCGTGATGGAAATAATAGCTTATCTTGACTTTGTCAAGTTGAGCTAAAAATCCGTATGAACCTACGATCCACTAAAGCAAATATAGATGGGATGTGGTGCAAGGCCAAAGTAAAAGGGCAAAAAAACCTGAACAGTTGTTTCATACATTTTAGTAAACGTAACCGATCTTCCCATCATCAATTCCTACTGAAACTGGTATCAGGAAAAATATGGCTAAAGATGGATCGTCCTCGAAATATTTCCCACGATATAGCCGGTAAGTACAGACACCTGTCGGAGTAAATGTCGGGGAATCTGCCCACACATTGATTTGAGATTCATTTGGTAGACTGGTCTGCGAGTGAATTCCATCTGGTCAAATTGCTCCATACCGCATCGAGGATACACCACTCAGTGAAGAGAGAGTGTCTTCACATCTAAACATACAACCGGTATAGGTTTATGACCCGACAGATAACCCGCCCTACCCAAGCATACACATACCCTCAGTCAAACACACCAACATCTGTCCTTGTTTACTTGAGTTTAAATGAAGGACGTACTATTGGACGAAACTATATATTTTACAATAACGAACAGAGAAATTTATTATAAATGAAGAAGATTGGTCTGTTACAGGGTGGTTATTTAGCACTGTCCACAATACATCAAAGGGAGGGGGGGGGGTGCTGGATCGTACAAAATCGGGTCGTATTCACTGAACACAGTGGATGTGGGTTAATTTGTAGCCTAACTGATTTAAGAGTATAATTCTGCAGTGAGCCGTGGGCGAGCTTTCAAATAATGAAGGTCCCACTTTAGGCCCAGGTTTCAATAAACTCCTTATCTTGAGAGCCTGTAGTTGTCTCAAAGATAAGAGATGATTCAGGTGAACACGATTTGGGGTCATTGGCATGAAAACCAGTATGCGTCGGTGCTTCGCTAACGCATCCACAATTCACAGGAGGATGGGAAATTTAAGAAAAATATGCATTTTGGCCGGCTTTAAAAAAGACCACATCTTGTGAGCACGGAGTGACCCAAATGGCAACAAATCACATGTTTATCGTTATTTGGACTTGTTCGGAGAAAAGCAGACAGAGACTGAAATCCGGTTAAACGTCATTTGGGCAACGTGTTGTATATATTTTTAACATATGGGAGTCATTCAGGCAACGTAATATATATGCTCGCTTTCTATATGAACGCCATTCAGGCAACGTTTTGCATTATTATCAATATTAAATAGACGACATCTAAATAACAAGTATTTGTTTTTTAAAAGTGCGAAGTGGATCAGAAGCTTGAATATCTGTCACAAATACAACATCAGAGTTGCGTTTGCGAAGTGCAATCGTTCCTTGATCAGCACAGTGAACTTCAAATTGAAAGATTACGAGGTCGGTTCGCTCATGATCCTCATTCCTCAACTGCAATGTGGCCTTAAACAAGGCTCTTGGTGTCATTTGCCCATGTGAGGTGTGGTGCCATTGTTTACTAATGCACAGAGCATGACAGTACAGTATGTGGTGATATATTTGGTTTCTGACACTGTCAACCCCGTTTCCATCGGAATAAAATGTTGAAGAGTCTGATAGTTACTCGCCCCAGTTCAGTGGTTTCCTCGGTCTTATAAAGGAGTTCCTCATTCTGCAGTGTACCGTGCGTTTTCACCGAGAGGAAATACATTGTCCATTTTTGCGAGGGGTGGGGGCTCTCCGAGGAGAGCCAGCTACTTTAGATACTTTTGACGAGCGGCCTCTACTGCGATTGTCTCGGAGTCTTCTATTGAGTGGGGCTCGTGAGATACACAACGAAGGTCCCACTTTAGGCCGATGGTTTCAATAAAATCCTTATCTTGAGAGCCTGTAATTGTCTCAAAGATAAGAGATGATTCGGGTGAACACGATTTGGGGTCGTTGGCATGAAAACCAGTATGAGTCGGTGCTTCGCTAACGCATCCCCAATTCACAGGAGGATGGGAAATTTAAGAAAAATATGCATTTTGGCCGGATTTAAAAAAAGACCAAATCTTGAGAGCACGGAGTGACCCAAATGGCAACAAATAACATGTTTATCGTTATTTTACTTGTTCGGTGAAACGCAGACAGAGACTGAAATCCGGTTAAACGTCATTTGCGCAACGTGTTGCATATATTTTTATCATATGGGAGTAGTTTAGGCAACGTTATATATATGTTAGTTTTCTAAATGAACGCCTTTCACACAACGTTTTGCATTTTATCAATTTTAAATAGACTACATCTAAACAACCAGTATTTGTTTTTTTTCAATGTGCGATGTGGATCAGAATCTTGAATATCCTTCACAAATGGAATATGAGAGTCGAGTTAGTGAAGCGCAATGGTTCATTGATGGCACAGTGATTTTAAAATTGAAAGCTCACGGTGACTGTTCGCTGATAATCCTCATTCATCATCTGCCATCCGTGAGCCCTTAGACAAGGTTCTTGGAGTCTTTTCCCATGTACTATGTGGTACCATTGCGTACTAATGCACAGAGCACAACAGAACAGCATGCGGGGTACACTGGCTTCTGACACTTTCAACACGGTATCCACCAGATTAAAATGTTGGGGAGTCTAATAGTTACTTGTGGAAGCTCGGTTGTTTTTTCGGCTGCGTTAACCAGCAAAATAGTCGCGTTCGTGTGTATGTATGCGTGCCAATGGTTCAAATGAAAGTGTCAATGACACTTTAGCATAACCTGACTTTGTGTTGTGTTTTGTGAAATGGATAATGTTGTCTATGAATTGATTATGAAATACGACAAGAAGTTTGATAAATGAGAATATGTTAATTTCTGTTCCCTGTATGCTATGTTTCCAATAAGAATAGTTCGAAGTTTAGACTGTACTAAAGAAATGAGGCCTGGGTTAATGTGGCACTCAGTTAATGCATGGCGACCAAAGTTACCAAGTTTCAGTAAACTTATTCCAAAACAAGCCATTTTACCAGGTTGCAATGAACTCCCTTGTTAAATATAGCTCGAATACGTTGCTGAAGGAATCTAGTTCACACGACAGCTCGGCGGTCACGGTTGGCCGATCATGCCCAAAATAGGAAAGACTCACTTAGAGATCATACCGCGTTATTCTACCAACTTGCAATGGAATCCTTTCATAAAAACAACCTGTAGACAGTACTAAAGGAATATAGGTCAACTGACCAGGCGGGATAACGGCTGAACGATCGCGACCAAAACAGAGCAGACTCATCTAAACATTATACCGAGTTATCCGTCCAAGTTAACATGAAATCGCTTAACAAATATGAAATGTAGACTGTGCTAACAAATCTACGTCATAGGCGTCGATCATGACATTATACTGAGTCATCCTACAATTTTGCAATGGAATTCCCTTAATAAATGCAATCTGTAGACTGGGCCAAATAAATCTAGGTAACGCGCCTCTGCGATGGTCACGGTTGACTGAACCCAACCAAACAGGACGTTCTGCTCCAGTAATTACGCAGAGTCATCCTACGACGTTAAAATATAATCCCTTCATAAATATGACCTGTGGAGTGTGGTAAAGATTTTCGGGCTTCGGGACTTGTAGCCGTCACGGTGGACCGATCGCTATCAAAAGGGCGCGTTCTTGTCTAGACATCATACGGAGTCATCCTATAAAGATTCAGTGAAATCCCTTCCTAAATACGACCTTTAGACTATGTTAAAGTTTTTCGGGCTTCGGGCTTCGGACCCGCGTAGCCGTCAGGGTTGACCGATCACGACTAAAATAGGACGTTCTCGTCTAGACATTATACTGAGTCTCTGTACCGAGTTACGATGAAATCCCTTCATAAATACGACATTTGGACTGTACTAAAAGTTTTTGGGTTTCAGCCTCGGGCATTTAACACGGCGTACTGATGCGAAAAAAGGGGGAAGTCTCACCCCGACCTGACCATGAACCCACATATGGAATTTTGTGATGATCTGACAAGTACTACGGGGTGTAGACTGTGGAAAAGAAAATCTGAACAGACTGACAGACAGATTGACTTCCGTACGAGTGGTGGTAATAGCTTATCTTGACATTGTCAAGTTCAGTTATAAAGCAGTATGAACTAACGATCCACTAGAACAAATTATATGGGATGTGGATGCTATGCCAAAGTAAAATGGCAAAACAAACAGGAAAACATATTTTATGCACTTCAGCAAGCGTAAGCTATCGTCCCTTCATTAATTCCTACTGAAAGTGAAATCATGAAAAATATGGCTGAAGATAAGTGGTGCTCGAAATATTCCCCACAAAATATCCGGTAAGTACAGACACCTGTCGATGTATCTGCCGAGGAACCTGCTCACAGATTGATTTGGGATTAAGTTGGCAGACTGGTCGGCGAGTGGATTTCATCTGGTCAACATGCCCATAGCCCGTTGAGGATACACCATTCAGTAAAGAGAGTGCTTTCGCGTACAAAGCACTCCGCATTCTAACGAGGGCTGGGTGCACTGTTCACCCTCAAAAACTCATTCAACTGCGCTCCCTCATAGTAAGACGCTCATCTTCTGAAGAGAGTATTAGTTACTGCCGTGGCTTTCCCGCTCATGGTTAGCTATCTCGACCTTACCTTCCACTTTGGTAAGAGGAAGCCCTCGCCTAGAAGTACGGTCCGTGTTCTGATGAAAAAACCCTCACCTAAAATGCACAGTTCGTGATCAAAATCGGTGAAGCTCTCGTCTCTCTGTTTATGAAATGAAATACAAGAACTGATAACTGAGAATATGTTAATTTCTATTCTCTGTTTGCTATGTTTGGAATAAGAATAATTTAAGGTTTAGACTGTGCTGAAGAAGTGAGGCCTGAGTATAAATTATTTCAAAAAGAGTCATCCTACCAAGTTCCAATGAAATTCCTTTATAAATATAACTCGCAGACATTGCCAAAGGAATCTAGGTCACATGACAGCTCGGCGGTCACAGTTGGCCGATCATTACCAAAATAGGAGAGTTCCATCTAGATATCATACCAAGTTATCCTACGTCACGGCTGATCAATTTTGCAATATCATACCAAGTTATCCTACGTCACGCCTGATCAATTTTGCAATGACAAAGCTTTATTAAATGCAATCTGCAGACTGTGCTAAAGGAATCTAGGAAACGCCCCATGCGGCCGTCACGGTTGACTGAAACCGACCAAAAAGTTCTCATCTCGACATTATACAGAGTCATCCTACGAAGTTAAAATCAAATACCTTCGTAAAAACGACCTGTAGACTGTGGAAAACATGTTCGGGCTTCGGGCCCGCGTAGCTGTCAAGGTGGGCCGATTGAGACCAAAAGGGGACGTTTTCTTCCTTCTGCACATTATACGGAGGAATCGTCGTACAAAGTTACAATAAAATCACTTTATAAATACTACCTGTAGGGTGTGTGAGTGGTTTTCGGGCTTCGGACCACGTAGCCGTTACGGCCGATCGGTCGCGACCAAAAGTGGACGTTCTCATCTAGACATTCGAAGTTTTCCCACCAAGTTACAACGAAATCCCTTCATAAATTCGACCTGGGAGCTGTACTGAATGTTTTCGTGCTTCAGGCTCCGACAGCCGTCACAACTGACCGATCACGGCCAGAAGTGGACATTGTCATCCGGAAAGGACCTTAAACCAGCATGTGAACATTCGCGAGGATCCGAGTAGAACTGTGGAGTGTAACCTATGCTAAAGTAAATGTAAACAGACTGACAGACTTCCATACGCGTGATGGAAATAATAGCTTATCTTGACTTTGTCAAGTTGAGCTAAAAATCCGTATGAACCTACGATCCACTAAAGCAAATATAGATGGGATGTGGTGCAAGGCCAAAGTAAAAGGGCAAAAAAACCTGAACAGTTGTTTCATACATTTTAGTAAACGTAACCGATCTTCCCATCATCAATTCCTACTGAAACTGGTATCAGGAAAAATATGGCTAAAGATGGATCGTCCTCGAAATATTTCCCACGATATAGCCGGTGAGTACAGACACCTGTCGGAGTAAATGTCGGGGAATCTGCCCACACATTGATTTGAGATTAATTTGGTTGACTGGTCTGCGAGTGAATTCCATCTGGTCAAATTGCTCCATACCGCGTCGAGGATACACACTCAGTGAAGAGAGAGTGTCTTCACATCTACACATACAACCGGTATAGGTTTATGACCCGACAGATAACCCGCCCTACCCAAGCATACACATACCCTCAGTCAAACACACCAACATCTGTCCTTGTTTACTTGAGTTTAAATGAAGGACGTACTATTGGACGAAACTATATATTTTACAATAACGAACAGAGAAATTTATTATAAATGAAGAAGATTGGTCTGTTACAGGGTGGTTATTTAGCACTGTCCACAATACATCAAAGGGAGGGGGGGGGGGGGGTGGATCGTACAAAATCGGGTCGTATTCACTGAACACAGTGGATGTGGGTTAATTTGTAGCCTAACTGATTTAAGAGTATAATTCTGCAGTGAGCCGTGGATGAGCTTTCAAATAATGAAGGTCCCACTTTAGGCCCAGGTTTCAATAAACTCCTTATCTTGAGAGCCTGTAGTTGTCTCAAAGATAAGAGATGATTCAGGTGAACACGATTTGGGGTCATTGGCATGAAAACCAGTATGCGTCAGTACTTCGCTAACGCATCCACAATTCACAGGAGGATGGGAAATTTAAGAAAAATATGCATTTTGGCCGGATTTAAAAAAGACCACATCTTGTGAGCACGGAGTGACCCAAATGGCAACAAATCACATGTTTATCGTTATTTGGACTTGTTCGGAGAAAAGCAGACAGAGACTGAAATCCGGTTAAACGTCATTTGGGCAACGTGTTGTATATATTTTTATCATATGGGAGTCATTCAGGCAACGTTATAGAAATGTTCGCTTTCTATATGAACGCCATTCAGGCAACGTTTTGCATTATTATCAATATTAAATAGACGACATCTAAATAACAAGTATTTGTTTTTTAAAAGTGCGAAGTGGATCAGAATCTTGAATATCTGTCACAAATACAACAGCGGAGTTGCGTTTGCGAAGTGCAATCATTCCTTAGTCAGCACAGTGAACTTCAAATTGAACGATTACGAGGAAGGTTCGCTCATGATCCTCATTCCTCAACTGCAATGTGGCCTTAGACAAGGCCCTTGGTGTCATTTGCCCATGTGAGGTGTGGTGCCATTGTTTACTAATGCGCACACATGACAGTACACTATGCGGTGATATATTTGGCTTCTGACACTGTCAACCCCGTTTCCACCGGAATAAAATGTTGGAGAGTCTGATAGTTACTCGCCCCAGTTCAATGGTTTCCTCCGGTCTTATAAAGGAGGTCCTCGTTCTGCAGTGTATCGTGCGCTTTTACCGAGAGGAAATACATTGTCCATTTTTGCGAGGGGTGGGGGCTCTCCGAGTAGAGCCAGCTACTTTAGATACATATATATATGTTCGTTTTCTAAATGAACGCCATTCACGCAACGTTTTGCATTTTATCAATATTAAATAGACTACATATAAACAACCAGTATTTGTTTTTCTTTTAAAGAGCGAAGTGGATCAGAATCTTGAATATCTGTCACAAATGGAATATCAGTCGAGTTTGAGAAGCGCAATGGTTCATTGATAGGCACAATGATTTTAAAATTGGAAGATCACGGTGACTGTTCGCTGATGATCCTCATTCATCATCTGCCATCCGTGAGTTCTTCGACAAGGTTCTTGGAGTCATTTCACCATGTACTATGTGGTATTATTGCGTACTAATGCACACAGCAAAACAGAACATCACGCGGATGTTTACCTGGCTTCTGACAGTGTCAACCCCGGATCCAGCGGGTTAAAAAGTTGGAGAGTCCGATAGTTACTTGTCACAGCTAGGTTGTTTTCTCCGACTGCGTTAACCAGCAAAGTAGTCGCGTTTGTATGTATGTATGCGTACCAATGGTTCAAATGGAAGTGCCGATGACACTTTAGCATAGCCTGTATGTGCAGTGTTTTGTGAAATGGATAATATTCAATGTCTCTGAAAGGATTTTGAAATACGACAAGAATTTCGATATGTTGTTTTCTGTTTCCTGTTTTCTGTACATAGATTTCAATAAAAACCTATCATCTTTAGAAACATGAGCGGTCTCACAGGTGCTAATTACGTGTGTTATCAAGTAAATTGCATGAAAACCACATCGGATCAGATCCAAATTGAACACATGCGAAGTACACAGGGGTGGCAAACAAGGAAAGTCACATTTTAGGTTCAAGTTTCAATGAAATCCTCAACTTGAGAGCCTGTGATTGTCATCTTGAGAGCACGGGGTGACCCAAATAGCAACTTATAACACCTTTATCGTTATTTGGACTTGTTTAGGTGAAAAGCAGGCAGAATCTGAAATACGGGTAAACGTCATTTGGACAACGTGTTGTATATAGACAGAACGCGATGTGTGTTTGAATCGGTGGGCGACTTACATAACTCATTGGAATGGCGTAATGATATTTCGCTCGAGCCAAATCGGTGGGTGTTTTGCATAACGAGTTTGAATGGCGTAGGCATATTTCGCGAGAGCCGTAGGCTCGAACGAAATGTGATTACACCATTCCAACGAGTTATCGACGCATGAGTGCAATAATGTTCTATCTACCATTTTACCTTTTTGTGGGAAATTGGATTTGAAGTTTTTGACCTTCAGTTTATATATCCCCAGAAACATTTCATATAAAACCACACCAGATTTTGGTCGGGCATTCAAAATAATGTAGATTTGACAAATGTTTTTACAGATAATTATATTATAAAAGTTGGCATGTCGGTTCCAATGTAATAAGCATTTTTCTGTTTGCAGAATGACGCAGATAGAACATTTTTTAAACAAATTTACCATTTTTGCTCAGTGCTATAATGTCCGAGTACATAGAACATTTTAGCACAACAATTATGGCGCACTTGTAACTGAGAAAATAGAAAGGATAGGAAGCAATAACCTTATTGTGTTTATTATTATCTTAGCTGTATGTACATACCCGGAAATAGCTATAGGTTGGTGTTGATGGATGAGATAGCGGGGGTTCCCCCGCATTCGCGCTAAACCATAATCTCTTAGGTATCGACATCCAACTTCAGGAAAATGCGTTTGCACCCTCCCCCCGTGGTGTAGCGGGTGGGTGGGGGGGGGGGTGCTGAGGGAACCAGTACACCCCAAAATTTGAGCCCCCCCCCCCCCCCCCCCATAAAAAAACATTGACCCAGTGGAAGTTTCACATAACTTAGAGCCCCAAAGCTGCTCTCCACTTTATGCTTTACATGCTACAATTGCTTCAGATGCGATCTTCGAGCGCTGAATTTTGCAACATTCTCTCGGGAGAGGACTTGTCTTAACTAGGACCCACCGGTCGCTAACCCCTCCTCCCACTTATCTTACCGAACTCAGACCATTCGCCGTTACTCCTTCCTCCCACTTCCCTGACGGGATGTGGGAGGGGGGGGGTAACGATGGAGGGTCCTAGTTATGACTAGGGGAGGATCCCCGAAATCCTACATCAACATTCCAAATCATGGTAAAATGGCTAGCCCCCCCCCCCCCCCCCCATTATAGAATCCTGGCTACGCCCCTACCCGACCCATAAACGGCTGTACACTTGGCCAACCTTGTAAAGGGGAAGCTAGTGAGGACAGAAAGAGATGATAAGATATCAAAATGTTTAATAAGAACAAAGAAAAACAAAGTACGCAAACTACTTTCATTCAACTAATTGGTCGACATGCAGGGATATCTCGCAATGCAGTACCTTCTGAACCATCTGGCTTCGGTCAATAACAGTTACTGTCATTCGCAGCTGATATACCTTCTTAACCCTTTAACAATGTGAGTTGCAGACGACACTTGGAAACAAATCCTGCTATAACTAAAACGTTTCATTTTTTACTTACAAAACATATGTTATGATTCCTCATTGGAACGAGCGCCTTATAAACAAAGTGAATGGCGATTTTCGTGGGTAGCGCTGGCCGGTTTTTGCCGTTACATTAGGTAAAGGGTTAACACAACTTAAACAACAATGTGCTCGCTGATGCTGTCACGTATATAAGGGCACAAGACTGCATGTGCAGTACATACAGAGTCATTTGGAACTTTGACTCTCACTGTGTGGACATCCATCATTGTGCATTCCTGTCAGTCTAGTAGAGCTTGAAAACTAGGCTACAAATTTGTACACCGTGTGTCAACGGTAAACTATCCTGTGGGCCACGCTGTGCAAAGTTGCTATTGAGTTACCAAGTTCCCCCTGGAACTTCAGTGAAGTCGTGTTGAAAAGGCGCTAGGCGATAACAACGCAGATCAGTCACGCTGTTACTATTTTGAGGTAATAAAGGATTAATTAGAAGGGTCATGCGGGCTTCAGGAAACGCCTCTTTACCAAACGTGATCTATTTGTCTTATATCGTTAGAAGGCTAGAGGAAGAATTATCTCGCTCATCATCTCTATAAGGGCATTCCGAAGAGGTAATTGGCAATCGAATCCAGAAATATCAAATCGAATGGATGAGCAATTCACTCCATCGCTCCAAAAAGTGAGTAACAGTTTGAATCTAACCCGAGGACTCAGAACGAGAAACACATCTGCGAAAGTAGGCGTATGATGAATATAACACCTCACTTTGGACAATTTTGGCAAAGATAATGCCACGAGCAGAATTCGTATGATGGTGCAATACAGACATTTCCGCATCCTGGATTACTTTCAATCTGAATTCTATTTGCCACAGTATAAACTTTATATATGCCCCAGTTGTTCAAGATGAGGTGTTCGATTCTTCAGGCAGGTGCAAAATGTACTTCTCAGACTGTTTTCGTTTCATCTTGAGCCTGCAGGTTATAGACACAACTTGGTTTTGCATTGGTGACCTGCACGGTAAAGCAGACCAGAGGATATGGGATCTAATACAGAAAACGATATAAAACTCTAAAAATCGTTAGGCGGTACACTAATTCATGTGAGGTTATCTGGCACGAACAATCAGAATATTGAAAATAGAAATAGATTACGATGCAACAGTATCGCCAAAAGCTAATGGGCAAACTTTCGAATGTAAAGCGTCCTCAAAGTGGTCAAAATTATATATACGAGTGGTGATCCTAATGTTTAATGTTTTGGTTGGTATTATTTTCTGCATTGTTCTGATTGGTCACATCAGACATCGTACTTTGAGTTCGTGTAACCTATTCAAGACTCAGTGGTCTGAGCCAAAAGTGTCCTATCAGCGGTAGAGTTAAACGAATACATTGAGGGCACAAAACATCTTCACCTGAAGTTTAGCATATTAAAAAGAACTCCCATTTACTTAGAATGCTAACACATGCACATGAAATGAAACAAAATTATGAACAAGGTTCACTCCTAGAAATTCGCCGTGAAAATCGGCAATGCCATGGTGAGAGGTCTGGCATCCAGCCACGGCTCTTACCATCGCATTGGCGATGGCCGTGGCGAATTTCTAAGGCTGTCGGTTTACCTGACGGCGAATAATTGTCGTTTAACTGAACGCAACTCTGAGGGCGAAAACCATGCCCACTAAAATTGAATTTTAACATGTAACAAACCAAAAATGAACCAACAACCAAGCTCATAAAAAGAAAAATAAACAAGACTTGAAGGCTAAACATATGCCTTCTCAAAGTTCAGGTCATTAATTGAAAATGAACAAAAAACAAAGGAATTTCGCCTTTGTCCCCAATCGAACACAAGAGATAAATCAACATTTTGCCTTTTAGAAATCGCGTAGATGAACAACGGAAATCATTTATTTAAAAAACAATGTGTGGAAAAGATGTTGGTAAACACATTTTCGTTGACCGTCTTCACGAATTCTAACTGTGTGACATCTGTAACCTTAATGTCACTATTGTCATGTCAGTACCATAGAAGCAATCTTCGCGTCCAAAAAACGAAAAAGGGCCTAGTGACATCACTTTTTAAGCTTATGGACGCGAAGATTGCTTTATAGAACTCCCTATCCAGTAACGGCATAAACATGGGCATAATGTCCGTTGTCTTATTCTTAGGCAGAATTCGGCGTCTGCCGATCACAGTGGCCCCAGGCAAATCACGCGGTCACACATACACTTGTCGTTGCTCTTCGCGTATCAGGAAAACTTCCATGAACTCTGCTGAAGAAATGGTTTTCCCTTCTCGAGCACCAAATGTTTTATTTGGGTAAATAGGACTTTCGTGAATTTCATTTGACACGCAGCCTTCTGGAAGTCCATGAAATCCTTCTCTTTTAGTTGCACGACTCTGGTATGATCAGGTCTCACAGTTGTGAGTCCACGGACCAAACCAACTGGGCTGAAAATTTCAGAGACAGATAACGCTTTCTGGTTGTGGGAGTTGCACACTCGATTGCCCTGGAGTTGAAAGCTTCTGCTCTATAGTATCTAAAGTTAAATCTGGTGGCAAATCCATCAACTGATCCGGGGTTTTTAAGTAAAAGTTGTTCGACAAAATAATAAACCCCTGTATTGCCCGGGCCGCACAGTACGTCACATTGCATTTTGCGACTAAAATATCGACTATTTACCTGTGTTAAGGTTACTTTGAAGTAAAGTAAAGCGGTGCTTGTTTACTGTGGTGAAAAAAGGTCTCTTTTACCGGTAAAATGTTAACCGGTAGCCAGTGTCGGGGGCGGGAGTCCTTTAAAATGGGCAACAGGGGTATAAACGATTGGAAAAACCTGACTTTAAATCTTCTCTTGTGGCCACAATTATTCATATCTGCTCCGATAAGTAAATATAAACACATCCCATCCATTTTAGAGGACATCCATCACAGGCAATAGTTACCGGATTATTTTACCAGTGAAGCGGAACTTGTTTACCACAATAAAGAGTACTGCTTCACCTACCATGGCTCTCGCCGGGGCGGGGGGGGGGGGGGGGGGGGGTATCGACTAAAACCTACTTGAAACACAAAACATTTAGAGCAAGCCCAATCTCCCATAGCGCACCGACAGAGTCCATCAAAATTGGCAGATTGTGTAAATTTATTTTGTACGGGCGGATTCAGCTGGTAAGCACCCTATGCGGGCCCCTCCTTTTTAACTCCACTTTTCAAGCCCCAGGACAAGAGGGTATAATATTATCCACGATAAAACTTAGGCGTCGGGTGCCTGGGTAGTGGATGTCTGTGTAATATCGTGGACAATACCTATCCCAGTAGACAAACAGAGATCCTGTGTGTTGCCAAAGTCGTATGAGCCGTTATTGACCCACCATCACGTCAATTTTGAATCCGCAACCATGCATTCGAAATTTCCTTATGAAATTACAAGCGATCAGATTCTCCATATTTGAAGTTAAGAACAGATGCGTTCCAACTACATATCGAGTTTGTAAAACAAATACTGTAGTCTTCAATACTAGACTGTTCTATCATACACGGGTGTATGGCAGTTAGTAATTTTGTTCATGCTAAAATGTTCTATCTCCGTGCTGCCTCAAAATAAATGTTATACAGAAAATTTAACATTCATATATATCTAAATTACAAGAACACGATATAAACTATACATTTGTGGAGCAACTTGATTACATTGTGTGAATACTGGGCGCAATATATTACCGATTTGAGATCTTAATAATATTTATCTTTCGTTCTGTAAATTCGCATACGCCATTCGTTAGCTTTCAGCGTGTGATCCAATTCGAAGAGTTTCATTGGACAAGCACATAAAAAATTTAAGCACGCATGATTTTGCCATTTTTTGGAGATAGAATAATTTCGCATAGCGTTTTGCGTGAATACGAACCAATAAACCCCAGATATTTTTTCATCTGCCGGCGCAGAATGGAGCGGCCAATATGATGGCACCAATATCTCATTTTCGCGCCAAAGTACAGATAGAACATTATCGCACTCATGCGTCGTTATGTAAAACATCCACCAATTCAAACACACATCGCGTTCTGTGTTTATTACACAACCCATGCATTAAAATTAATTTAAATAAACAAATTTTAATTTTAAACCCAAAGGTGAAGAGTCTGTTTGTTTTGGCTGAAGGGTCGATAAAAAATAATAAAAAAACCTTTTCGGAACCAGTGTTTGTTGAAAATCGTATCGCTGTTTCTCTTCGGTTTGTGCCCATTCACGCCTAACAATTTGGTGGCTATTACTGTTAGTAAAAATATAAGTACAAATTTGATTTGCAAAACAGCTGGGATAAACATTTTTAAAAGAAGTTCGAAGCATGTCAAGATGTACGATGATTTACCGAAATTAATTTGACCAATTTGGATGTAACGGATCCACAAAACCAGACGGCCACTGGACTGGGTTAATGTTCTGGTTGGAAATGATTGGGGGTTTTTTTGGTTTTTTTCTTATCTAATTTTTTGTTAACTAATTTTTTTGTGAACCGACTTAATTTTGCTTTGGACGTTTTCATTTTAACACTATGCGACAGACTGTCGATAATAATTGTATGACAACATTTGGGAACTTTTCGAAGCGTAACTGATGACTCGACGGGAAAGGAACTACTGTAAACGGTGCAGGGGAAAAAATGTTCCGGCTTGTACACTACCCATTGAATACATAATAATTTATGCCATAGCGGCCAATCCGTTAAATACAGGGATTTAAAGTTGATTGGATGTGTAATAAATATTTTTATCATACTGGAGTCATTTAGGCAACGTTATATATAAGTTCGTTTTCTAAATGAACGCCATTCACGCAACGTTTTGCATTTTATCAAAATTAAATAGACTACATCCAAGCAACCAGGATTTGTTTTTTTTTTAAGTACGAAGTGGATCAAAATTTTGAATATCTGTCACAAATGGAATATCAGTGTCGAGTTTGAGATGCACAATGGTCCATTGGTGTGCAGAGTGATTTTAAAATTGAAAGACCAGGGTGACAGTTCGCTGATGATCCTCATTCATCATCTGCCATCCGTGAGTCCTTAGACAAGGTTCTTGGAATCATTTTCCCATATACTATGTGGTACCATTGCATACTGATGCACTCAGCACGACAGAACAGTACACGGGGGTATACTGGCTTCTGACGCTGTCAACCCGGTATCCAACGGGTTAAAAAGTTGGGGACTCTAATAGTTACTTGCCGCAGCTCGGTCGTTTTCTCCGGCTGCGTTAAACAGTAAAATAGTCGCATTTGTATACATGTATGTATGCGTGCCAATGGTTCAAATGAAAGTGTCACTGACACTTTAGCATAACCAGACTGTGTGTTGTGTTTTGTGAAGTGGATAAGGTTCAATGTCTACGAAAGGATTATGGAATACAAGAAGTTTGATAATTGAGAATATGTTAATTTCTGTTCCCTGTTTGCTATGTTTTCAATAAGAATAATTTGAAGTTTAGACTGCACTAAAGAAGTGAGGCCTGGGTTAATGTGGCACTCACAGTTAATGTATGGCGACCAAACTTACCAAGTTTCAGTAAACTTATTCCAAAACAAGCCATCTTACCAAGTTGCAATGTAATCCCTTGTTAAATATAACTTGAAGACGTTGCTAAAGGAACCTAGTTCACGCGACAGCTCGGTGGTCATGGGTGGACGATCATGACCAAAATAGGAAAGTCTCACTAAGAGCTCGTACCATGTTATCCAACCAACTTGCAGTGGAATGCCTTCATAAAAAACAACCTGTAGACAGTACTGAAGGAATCTAGATCAAGTGACCAGGCGGCGATAAAAGCTGAACGATCCTGACCAAAACAGAGCAGACTCATGTAAACATTATACCGAGTTATCTGTCCAAGTTAAAATGAAATCGCTTCTTAAATATGAACTGTGGGCTGTGCTAAACAAATCTACGTCATAGGTCTGTGTGCCGTCACGGCTGATCGATCACAGCCAAAATAGGATGTTCTCTTCCAGACATTATACTGAGTCATTCCACAATTTTGCATCGAAAATCCCTTCGCAAATGCAATCTGACTGGGCTAAAGGAATCTAGGTAATGAGCCCCTGCGACTGACACGGTTGACTGAACCCAACCAAAAAGGACGTTCTCATCCAGTTTTTTTTTCAGAGTCATCCTGCGATGTTAAAATCAAATCCCTTCAAAAATACCACCTGTAGAGTGTGGTAAAGATTTTCGTGCTTCGAGCCCGCGTAGCCATCATGGTAGACCGATCGCGACCACAAAGGCGCGTTCTCTTCTAGACATTACACGGAGTCATCCTAAAAGATTCAACGAAACCCCTTCATAAATACAACCTTTAGACTATGTTGAAGGTTTTCGGGCTTCGGATCCGCGAAGCCGTCAGGGTTCATCGATCGCGACCAAAATCGGACATTGTCGTCAAAACATTACATGGAATTTTTTTTTACCGAGTTACGATGAAATCCCTTGATAAATACGATCTTTAGACTGTACTAAACGTTTACGGGTTACAGGCTTGGGCATTTGACAAGTCTGCCTGATCGCCATCAAAAGGAGAAAGTCTCTTCCAGACACGACCGTGAACCCGCATATGAAATTTCGTGGTGATCGGACAAGAACTACGAGTTGTTTCCTGTGCTAAAGGAAATCTGAACAGATAGACTGACTTCCGTGCGCGTGGTGGCAATAGCTTATCTTGACATTGTCAAGTTAAGTTAAAAAGCAGTATGAACGAACAATCCACTAGAACAAATATAGATAGGATGTGGTGCTAGGGCAAAGTAAAAGGGCAAAAAATATTTTATGCAGTTTAGCAAACGTAAGCTATCATCTCTTCATTAATTCCTACTGAAAGTAGAATCATGAAAAATATGTCTAAAGATAGGTGGTGCTCGAAATATTTCCCACAATATAACCGATAAGTGTAGACACCTGTCAAAGTACCTGCCGGGGAACTTGCTCACACATTGATTTGGGTTTAAATTGGCAGACTGGTCGGCGAGTTGATTTCATCTGGTCAACGTGTCTCATACCGCGTCGAGGATACACCACTCAGTGAAGAGAGTGTGAATTTACATCTACACTTACAGTCAGTATAGGTTTATGAACTGACAGATACCCCCCCCCCCCCCAACACACCCAAGCATACACATACCCTCATTCAAACACACCAACCTTTTTCCTTGTTTACCTTGAGAAATGAAGAAATTATTTTACTTAATGATATTGGACGAAACTTTTTATTTTACAATAAGAAACAGAGAAATAAATTTATTATAAATAAAGAAATCTGTTCTGGTACAGGGTGGTTAGTTAGCATTGTCCACGTTACATCAGGAAGAGTGAGGTCGTACAGAAACGCGCCATATTCACTCAACACAGTTGATTGTGGATTAATTTTTAACCCAATTGATTTTAGAGTGTAATTTTGCAATGACCCGTGGGCTTTTTACCTAACGGAATCGCGTCTTACAAAACGCTTTCGGACAGACCACTATTTGTCGAGAGGGAGGGAAGTTAGAACTGTATCGATCCGCTTTTGATGGCAGGGTCCTCTCCTGTAATGCGTGGTTCGTTTTTATGGGCTGAGGCGATGGGAGGTATTTGCATGCATTCAACTCTGTCCGCGTCTCCACTGCACTGTCCACGTCGTATAAAGGGGTCCTCGTTCTGTAGTGTGTCGTGTGCTTTTTACAGAGAGGACCTATGACTGAATGTACACAGTGCCCATATTTGTGCGAGGAAGGAGGGCGGAGGAGGGGGGGGGGGGTGCTTATCCGAGGAAAGCCAGCTACATTCGACCTTTCTTTTATACGAGAAGCCTCATCTACGATGGTTTGGAAGGTTTTTGTCAATGGGCCTCGTCGAGAGATGGAGGTCCGCTTTTACCAGAGGGGAAGCTCATCTGCTAGTCACTGTCCCAATAACGTCAAATACGCCGTCCGTTTTTGAAGAGAGATGCCCTCGTTTGCAAAGCATCGTGTTAGAACGAGGAGGGGTGGTGCTTTTTTCTATCCACCAACTGTTTTCACTTTTCACTTCAACGATTGTGGTGGGGGGGGGGGGGGGGCGTTTAATTACCTTCAAATAAAAGATCGCTTGTACCGACTATGTACAAAGTACTCCGCATTCTAACGAGGGCTGAGAGCACTGTCCACTCTCATTCAACTGAGTTCACTGCTTGTAAAATACTCATCTTTTGAAGAAAGTACTAGTTACTACCGTGGCTTTACCGCCCGTGGTTAGCTACCTATCGACCTTACATTTCACTTTGTTAAGAAGAAGCCCTCGCCTGAAAGTACGGTCCGTGTTCTGATGAAAAGGCCCTCACCTAAAATGCACAGTTCGTGGTCAAAATCGGTGAAGCTCTCGTCCTCCATTCGCTAAAGTTCTCGAACGACACTCCAATTCTCCCGTTTTCCTGCTATCGCATTTTTGACACTGTCCCTTCGCCTGCTATGGTGAGTAGGATTCCAATTGAACATATCCGGAGTTTACATCATGGGGGTGTTAAATAAGAACCGTTCGATTTTACGCTCTGATTTGAAAAAAAATCTTTATCTTTAGAGTCTGGAATGCCCCTATAGAATAGACACTTATCTCAGTGCGAATGGGTCTCAGATGTAAGGTATGACATGTGTATTCATAATTTGGACTGTTCGTTACAAAAACAGGACAGATCCCGTGAATCCGAAGTTCACTAGGGGTTGGAAAAATATAGCCATGTCCGCCTTAGCCATGGTTTACATTCCAATTAAACCCATATCTTGAGAGTCAGCAGTGCTGGCAAAAACTACCATGACTCGTCTTGTCATTGAGGCGGGTTCAGTTGGATGAAAACCAGACATGCTCGGACGCGGCTTGTACACATCCAGAGTTTGCAATGGTATGACACGTGAGAAAAGGCCGATTTGGGGCTCGAAATAAAAATAATGATCGACGTTGTCATAATCTGGGTTTGTTTGTATGAAAACCAGACCCATTCCGACCCTGGCGAAATACATTCGGTATTGGTAAGTGGATGGCAAATTAGAATAATCCCATTTCAGGCCCAGCTTTCAATAAAAAGCCTATAATCTTTAGAACCCGGAGTGGTCTCAAGGGTGCTAATTACTTGTGTTGTCAAGTAAATTGTATGAAAACCACGGCGAGTAGGATCATAAATGAACACATCTGGGGTACACAGGGGTGGCAAACAAGGAAAGGATCCATTTCAGTCTCAGATTTCAATAAAATCCTTAACTTGAGATCCTGTAGTTGTCTCAAAGATAAGTAATGATTCACGTTAACATGATTTGTGGTCGTTGGCAAGAAAGCTAATCCGCGTTGGCCTCTGGTTGAATCCATTCCCAATTCACAAGAGGATAGAAAATAAAAAAAATATGCATTTTGGCCTGATTTCAAAAATGACCACATCTTTAGATCATAGAGTGGCCTAAAATAGCAAGCAACTAATGACATGTTTCTCGTGATTTTGACTCATTTGGGTGAAAATCAGCCAGAGTTTCAACCCTGTTTAACGTCATTTGGGCAACGTGCTGTATATGTATTTTTATCATATGGGAGTCATTTGGGCAACGTTATATGTATTTTCGCTTTCTATCAAAGTCATTCACAAAACGTTTTGCATTTTATCAATATTAAATAGACTACATCTAAACAACAAGTATTTGTTTTTTTCAACGAAGTGGATCAGAATCTTGAATATCTGTCACAAACAGAACTTCAGAGTCGAGTTTGAGAATCGCAATGGTTCATTAATCAGCACAGTGATTTTCAAATTGAAAGATCACGGTGAAGGTTCGACCATGATCCTCATTCATCATCTGTCATGTGTTCTTAGACAATGTTCTTTGTGTCTTTTTCCCATGTGGTGCGTGGTACCATTGTGTACAAATGAACACAGCACAACAGAACAGCACGCGGGTGTATAATTGGTTTCTGATACTGTCAGTCCGGTTTTTACAGGGTTAAAATGTTGGAGAGTCTAATAGTTACTTAACACAGCTCGGCGGTTTTCTCCGGCTGCGTTAGCCAGCAAACCAATCGCGTTTGTGTGTATGTATGTGTGTCAATGGTTCAAATGAAAGTGTCAATAACTCTGTAGCTTAGCTTGGCTGTGTGTAGTGTTTGGTGAAAAGGATAATATTGAATGTTTATGAAAGAATTATGAAATACGACAATGATAGTTGTGAATGTGTTAATTTCTGTTCCCTATATGCTATGTTTTCAATAAGAATAATTTGTGGTTTAGACTATGTTAAAGAAGTGAGGCCTGGGTTAACGTGGCCCTCACTGTTAATGTATGTCTACCAAAATTACTAAATTACTGTCAACTTATTCCAAAACGAGTTATCCTACCAAATTACAATGAAATCCCTTCATAAATATTACTCGTAGACTTTGCTTAAGGAATCTAGGTAACGCGACAGCTCGGCGGTCAAGGTTGGCCGATTACGACCAAAATAGGAGAGTCTCATCTAGATATCATACCAAATTATCCTACCAAGTTACAATGAAATCCCTTCATACAAACAGTGCTAAATTAATCTAGGTCACGTGACCACTGACCAGGCGGCGGTAACGGCTGAACAAAAGTGAACAAAATAGGGCAGTCTCATCGAGATATCATATCGAGTTATCCTTCTACGTTACAATGAAATCGCTTCATAAATATGAACTGTAGGCTGTGCTAAATAAAACTAGGTCAGCGGCTTGAGCGTCCGTCACGGCTAAAATACGACGTTTTCATCTAGACATCATACTGAGCCATGCTAGAATTTTGCAATGAAATCCCTTCCTATTCCAAAATAGCACTCGCGAACTATAGTCTTAACAAAGTCAAGAGGATTCTCCCCCATGGGGCCATGAAAACACTATACTACGCCTTAATACACAGCCAATTGTTATACGAAGTCCAGATATGGGGTAGTTCCAGGGCCACTAAGAAAGTCATGAACATGCAAAAGCGATCACTACGAATAATTTGACGGGAGGCCTCTCACCTGTGATGCGTGGTTCGTTTTCATGGGCGTGAGGGGAGGGGGAAGGGGTGCATGCATTCAATTGTCCGACTTTTATTGGATGGGGACCTCGTCTTCACTGCACCGTCCACGTCTTCTGAATGGGAGGGGAGGTTTTCGTTCTACAATGCGCAGTGTGCTTTTTATTGTGAGGTTCTATGCCTGAAAAACAGTGTCCATTTTTTTCGGGGGGAGGGGGGGAAAGGGGGGGGGGGGTCTTATCCGAGTTAAGCAGGCTACTTTCGACCTTTTTTGACGATATGCCTCACCTGCAATGGTTTGGAAGGTTTTTATTCAGTGGGCCTCGTCGTAAGATACACGTCCGCTTTTACAAGAGAGGAGGCTCAAATTGCCGGTCACTCTCCCGATAACATTAACATCATCCACGCCGACCGTTTTTGATGAGGGAAGCTCTCGTCTGCAAAACATCGTGTTATAAAGAGGGGGGGGGGGGGGGGGGGGGCATCTTTTTATTCACAACAACTGTTCTTATCGAATGTGGGGGGGGGGGGGGGGGCGGTGCATTTAAATTATCTTCAAAGACTCAATCGCTTTTACCGAATACATATGCGTGAATGTGTGTGTGTGTGTGGGGGGGGGGGGGGGGGATGCATGCATTCAACTGTCTTACTTTTATCGGACGGGGACCTCGTCTTCACTGCACCGTCCACGTCTTATAACGGAAAGGGGAGGGGGGGGGGGGGCTCGTTCTGCAATGTGCAGTGTGCTTTTTATGGTGAGGTTCTATGCCTGAAACACAGTCTCCATTTTTTCGAGGTGGTCTTATCCGAGTTAAGCCGGCTACTTTCGACCTTTTTTGACGAGACGCCTCACCTGCAATGGTTTGGAAGGTTTTTATTCAGTGGGCCTCGTCCTCAGATGCACGTCCGCTTTTACCAGAGAGCAGGCTCAAATTGCCGGTCACTCTTCCGATGACATTAACATCATCCACGCCGCCCGTTTTGATCAGGGAGGCTCCCGTCTGCAAAACATTGTGTTATAACAAGGAGGGGAGGGAGGGGTGCATCTTGCTATTCACAACAACCGTTCTTATCGAATAGGGGGGGGGGGGGGGGTGCATTTAAATTACCTTCAAAGACACAATCGCTTTTACCAAGTATACATGTTGGGAGAAATGCACAGTTCGCGATCAAAATCGGCGAAGCTCTAATCCTCCATGCGCTCAAGTTCAGCTTGTATGTTTGTGTGTGTGTGTGTGGGGGGGGGGGGGGGGGGGCACTTCTCGAACGACACGCCAATATTTACTCTTCATGTTTTGTTGCTACCTCATTCTTGACGCGGTCCCTTCGCCTGCTTCGGTGGGTAGGATCTAAGCTGAACATATCAGGAGTTAACCCTTTACCTGACACCAAAAGCAGACATCACAAGCAAGCAAAATTATTGAATAATTATTTGTTTTATTTTTTGCATGAAAACATAGCTTATGACCCATCATTTGAATGAATAAACTTAATGAGGTTGTTCCTAAGAGGAGTCGTAAGTTATGTTTTTAAAACAAAAAATGTAAAAATAATGAAAACTGAATGGTGATTTTTGTGAATTTTGCTGGCTAGTTTTTGGCGCCACGCTGGGTCAGGGGTTAACATGGGAATGTTACATAAGAAAATCTGATTTTGGGCTCATACTTCAATAAAATCTATATCTTGAGAGCCTGAAGTGTCCGTAATGAATAGTCAGACTTCGGTCCCAGGGTCATTAAAAAAAACACTTAACTGAGTGTGAGGGGGTATCAAATGCAGCTTATAGCTCGTGTAATTCTTCACGAGAAAAGAGGACAGATCAGGCGTATTTGAAGTTCATAAGGGATTGGCAAATTATAGCCAAGTCGGCCTTATAGAATCTACATTTTCTTTCCAATCCATATATTGAGTGTCTGCATTGCTCTTAAGGTCAAGTGTACTGTTTCATTCTGCGATCTGCCTCAAGAGATGTTAATTTCAATAACTTCTTCGTCTTCTACTACTAATATAGGAGTCATTTAGGCAACGTAATATATATGTTCGCTTTTCCATGTGAAGGTCATTGAAACAACGTTTTGTATTTTATCAATATTAATATGCGAGATTTAAAGAACAAGGGCGCCGGAACGATTTTCAAAGTGGGGTTGGGGGCTGGATAGGGCGATTGATGGTCGTCGGTAAAACGGGGCCGCGGTACAAAAATTTAAATTCCAGTGTCCCAAAACCCCCATTTCCATGCATCTGAGCGGATATTTGGAGATTTTTCAGGAGGCGTATTTGAATGATTTCACACTTTGAGAGCCCTTAACAATTTTACGAGATTTTCAGACCTATGCCACTGCTTAACCAGCTGTATGATAGTCACAATTCTGACAAACATCAAACACGCTAACCTTACACCAGTACGAGAGAAACATAGCTGGCGAAAATATGGGGGAGGCTCTGGATCCGCCCCGTGTTTCACCAGGCATTATTTGTGTTAAAATATATGTATACAACAAAACATGACCCGGCAAAAAAGTGTGTGTGTGGGGGGGGGGGGGGGGGGGGGGGGGCTGCTCCCCCCCCCCCCCCCCCCCGGTTCAGCCGTCTCTGAACTTCTTTTTGCACAATTCGAAGCGGATCAGAATCTCGAATAACTGTTACAGCTAGAACATCAGCGTTGAAAAAGCGGAACACAATGGTTCATTGATCAAACTGAAGGATCACGGCGTCGTTTTCGATCATGATCCCCATTCATCGTCTGCAATGTGTCCTTAGACAATGCTCTTGGTGTCATTGTGTACTACTGAACACAGCACAACAGTACGCTGTAGAATACTTGTCTTCTAACACTATCAACTCCGTTTCTACCGGGTTCAAAAGTTAGAGTCTAATAGTTACTCACCGAAGCTCGGTGGTTTTCTCCGGCTTCGTTCGTAGGCAAAACAAAGTCGCGTTTACAAGTGTGTATGAGTGACAAAGTTTCAAAAATCAGTATGAACTTACGATCCACAAGAGCAAAAATAAATGGGATGTGGTGCAAGGCCAATGTAAAAGGGTAATAAAAATTGGAAATATGTTTTATGCATTTTAGCAAACATTAGCTAACTTCAGTTCCAACTGAAAGTGGTATCATGAAAAATATGCATAAAAATGGGTGATGTTCGAAAAAATGTTCCAAAAATATAGCTGGTAAGTAGTCATCTGTGGAAGTACCTGCTGGAGAACCTGATAGCACTCAGATTTCGGATTAAGTTGACAAACTGGTCGGCGAGTAGATTCCATCTGACCAACGTACCCCATAGTACACCAGGATCCTCCACTCAGTGAAGAGAGTGTCCCCTTCAATCTACACCTATAGTCAGTATAGGTTTGTGAACCGGCAGATAACCACTCGACCCAGGTACATACACAATCACTCAAACACACCAACATTTTTCCTTGCTGACATTGAGATTAAATGAAGAACGTTTTGTGTAGTTAATGATATTGGACGAAACTTTATATTTTACAATATCAGAGAAATTTATTATAAATGAAGAAGCCTGGTAGGTTAAAGGGTGGTTAATTAGCACTGTCCACATTATAGCAAGAAAGTGTGTGTGTGGTGGGAGGGGGGGTCCTACACAATCGGGTCATATTCACTCAACCCCGTTGATTTGGGTTAATTTTTAACACAACTGTTGGGTCGCAGCGGCACAGTGGTTGACTGTTGGACTTCCATGGTAGAGGTCCCGAGTTCGATCATCGTCCGGGACGACCCGCGTTGTGTTCTTGGGCAAGGCACTTTATCCCGGTTCCCTGCATGGCCGCACAATAACGCCAAGTACTCAGGCGTATTGCACATGTTTTCAATCGCTGTAACCTTGTCTGGGCGGAGCTTGAACAGAGTTGGAATGTTGAGGAGCTGACAATTGCTCGTCGATGCTCGGTGGTTCTCTCCGGTTACTCCAGCTTCCTCCACTTGTAAAACTGCCACGATTAGGCATCGTGCATAAGCATGTGATCTTAAACACCAAAATAAATAAAAAACTCAACTGTATTCAGAATATAGTTTTGTAATGAGCTGTGAGCTTTTTACCTACTGGAACCCCCGCCCTACAAGGCACCGTCAGACTTTCCACTATTTGTCGAGCGAGAGTCGCATCTAAACTGTGCCTGTCAGCTTTTGATGACAGAGCCCACTCCTATAATGCGTGATTCGTTTTTTTTTTATGGGCGGGGGGGGGGGGGGGGGGGGGGGTAAGATGGAGAGGTTGCGTGCATTGAACTGTCCATCTTTGTTCGGATGGGGATTTAGTTACCTCTACGTCGTTCTCGTCTTGCAATGAAGGTCCTCGTTCTACAATATTCTGTGCGCTTTCAACCGATAGGGCCAATGCCTGAAATACACTGTCCATATTTTTGCGAGGGACGGCGGGAGGGGGGGGGGGGGTGCTTATCCAAATAACGCCAGCTACTCTTGTGGAGAGAGACCTTGAGATGGTTTGGAAGGTGCTGATAAGCCTTCTACTTGGAAACATTGTGAAGTGTATCTCACGACGGGGCACATTCAATAAAAACTTTCCCAACCATCGAAGAATTACCAGAACCGGGAATGGTCGTTTAACTAGTGGCCCGTGTTACGATTCGACCTCGATTGCCTAAACACCAGGCCATGTCAGACCATGGATTAACACATCTGGAGTTCACAAGTTGTTGTTCAATAATATTACTCTGGTCTCAGGCCTGGATTTCAATAAAAAATCTAATCTTGGTAGCCGAGTCCGGTATCAAAGGTTCCTAACGACATATGCTCTTGTGATTTCGGTTAGTTCGCAAGAAATCCAGGGCAGTTAGACAGATCCGGAGTTCACGGGGGATAACAAATAAGAGAAGTCCGCTTTTAAATGTCTAGCTTTTGGGCCCAGATTACATTGAGACCCCCATTGCATGGCAGCATTTGGTGGTTTCAAGGGCAATTAATGACTCGTGTATTCATAATTTGAACCAGTTGAGATGAAAAGCAGGTCGGGTCGGACACTTGTTGAACAATTCGGAAGTTCACACAAGGGTGGCAAAATTCAAAAGATTCCACTTTTAGACGAATTTCAATAAAGCCAACTTCTTGAGAGTCCGGGAGGGCTCAGAATTCAGTAGTGACTACTGTTATTTTATGTTGGGCACATTTACATCCGTAGTTCACATGACAATGTGAAATAAAAAAGTGTGATTTTAGGCCGCGAGTTCAATAAATCCATATCTTGGGTGCCTGCATGAAAACGAGGTCTGATCGGACCCTAGTTAAGCATATCCGTAATACATAGGGTGGGGGGGGGGGGGGGGCTTGGAAGAGGGGAGAAGGCGGGGAAAATAAAAATAAATGTCCACTTTTCGACCAGGATTTCAATAAAACCGATATCTTGGAGAACTGGGAATGATCTCAAAGGCAACTAAGTACCCGAGTCATTATGATTCGCTAGCTTGGGTGAAAAAACCCAGGTCGAATCAGCTCTTGAAAAACACATCTTAAGTTTGCAGGGGTATAAGAAAATCTGTTTTGTAGGCTCAGATTTCAATTCATTCATATCTTGCGTGTCTGGAGTGGTCTGAAAGGTAACAAACCATTCACGAAATTATAATTTCAGCTGATACCCATGATAACCAGGCCGAGTCAGACAATGGTTTAACATATCTAGAGTTCACATGGGAATGATAAATCGGAAAATCCGCTTTTTGGTCGGATTTTATCGAGTGCATCTTGCTGTTCACATAAACTGTTTTTATCGAATGGGGAGGGAGGGGGCATTTGAATTACCTTCAAAGACACAATCGCTCTTACCGAGTATATATGCGTATGTGTGTGTGTGTGTGTGTGGTGGCTGTGTGTGTGTGGGGGGGGGGGGGGAGGTTATATGGGCGGGGGAGCCGTTTTCGATCTTGGGGAGGCGGCTGAAAGTTTCGTATAAAGCACTCAGCATTTTATCGAGGGCTGGGGTCACTGTCCACCCTCAAAAACTCATCCAATTGCGCTTTCTGTGTTCAAAAACATCATCTGAAGAGAGTCCTAGTTACCAGCGTGGCTTGTCCGTACACAGTGAGCTACATCTCGACCTTATCTTCCACTTTTGTAAGAAGAAGCCATCGCCTTCAAAGTACAGTCCGTACACCGATGAAAAGGCCCTCGCCTGAAATCCACATTTCGCGATCAAAATCGGCGAGGCTCTAATCCTCCATGCGCTCAAGTTCAGCTTGGTGGGGGAGGGGCACTTCTCGAACGACACTCCAATAATTACTCTTCATGTTCTGTTGCTATCTCATTCATGACGCGGTCCCTTCGCCTGTTACAATAGGTAGGCTCTGAGGTGAACATATCCGGAGTTAACCCTTTACCTGACACCGAAAGCAGACATCACATGCAAGCAGAATTATTGAATAATTTTTTTTTTCATTTTTTGCATGAAAAACATAGCTTATGACCCATCATTGGAAGGAATAAGCTTAAAATGAGCTCGTTCCAAAGAGGAGTCGTAAGTTAGGTTTTTTAAAATCAAAAATGTAAAAATAAAGAAAATTGAATGGTGAATATTGCTGGCTAGCTTTTGGCGTACCTTGGGTCAGGGGTTAACATAGGGATGTTACATAAGAAAATCCGATTTTAGACTCATACTTCAATAAAATCTATATCTTGAGAGCCTGAAGTGTCCGTAATGAATAGTCAGATTTCGGTCCCAGGGTCATTAAAAAAGCCCACTTAACTGAGTGTGAGGGGGTATCAAATGCAACTCACAGCTCGTGTACTCAAAATTTGGACGGTTCTTCGCAAGAAAATAGGACAGATCAGGCGTGTTTGAAGTTCACAAGGGGTTGGCAAATTATAGCCAAGCCGGCCTTAGAAGTTACTTTTGCTTTCCAATACATATCTTGTGTGTCTGCATTATTCTCAAGGCCAACTGTGATGGTTATATTATATCGTCTGCACTGTGTTTCATTCTGCGATCTGCTTCAAGAGATGTTAATTTCATTAACTTCTTCGACTTCTACTACTACTATGGGAGTCATTTAGGCAACGTGATATATGTGTGTCGCTTTTCCATATGAAGGTTATTCAGAAACGTTTTGCATTTTATCAATATTAATATACAAGATTTAAAGAACAGGGGCGTCGTAACGATTTTCAAGGTGTGTTCAGGGGGTAGGGGTGGGTACGACGGACCGACCATGTTTCAGCCCTCGTTACGAACATTTTAAATTCCAGAGCCCCCAAACACCCCCATGCATCTGAGCAGATATTTTGAGATTTCTCGGGAGACGCGTTTGAAAGATTTCATACTTTCAGAAGTCAGAATCTTGAAAAACTCTTACAGTGTTATGATTGGGGTTTGGCCTGGAATTACAACTCGTTTATACGGCATTTAATGTAACTCTAGCACAGCATGACAGGAACACTTTCTATGGACTTATGGTAGACCTGAAGTAAAGACGAATGAACGATATAAATGATTTATTTTACATGACTGGAGTATCTGCCAGTTAAATAAGAAACATTTATATCCTCCAGGGTGGCCCAAACAACGGTAAACAAATCAAACTCAACATCATGGCAAATGGGAAAGCTCAATTAACAGGCACAGATTATTTATTCAAGGGGGGTGTGGGGGGGGGGGGGGCGTTGCGGTAATTGGTTCTCGTCAGGTCACCGAAGTTAAGCCACGTCGAGCCCGTTAGTCCTCAGATGGGTAACCGTCTGAGCGATCGATTCGGACTCCCGCGTTGTGTCCTTGGACAAGGCACTTAACCCCGATGGTCCACATCGGGGCACGATGACGCCGTGCACAAAGGCGTACTGCACGTCGATAGTGCGCATGTGTTCAATTAATCTAACCCTGCCTGTGCTGCAGTGCTGAGTTACGATGTCGGGGAGTTGGCAGCTGTTAAGCAACGTCGATCGCGGTTAGTAGTTTGACGGGTGACCATTTCAGCGACTGCTTCGCTCTCCCGCGTTGTGCCATTGGGCAAGGCACTTAGCCCCGATTGCCTACATGGGGGCACGATGACGCTGTGGACTAAGGCGTACTGCACGTCGAAGGTGTGTATGTCTTCAACCAATCTAACCTTGGCTGTGCCGCGGTGCAGAGTTCAGAGTTACGATGTTGGAGAGCTGGCAGCTGCTCGTCGTTGCTCGATGGTTCTCTCCGGGTACTTCGGCTTCCACCACCCGTAAAACTGTCACGATCATGATTAACCATCGTGCATAAGTATGTGACCTTAAACACCAATAAATAAATAAATATTTATTTATTCAAAGCGCCATAATCATTTACTAACTGAGAACAACAATACGCGATTTACTGGCTAATCATCTGCTCTGCTTAATAATACAATGACGCTCGCTGATTGAGTCGAAGGGATTAATTACAAAATACATGTTTCTATCACCTGATTTTCAGCTTACAACAATAGATAGAACATCAGAGTCGAGTTTGATCAAACTGAAGAATCACGGCGACGTTTGGCACAGTGGATCACCGTTGGACTTCCATGGTAGAGGTCCCGAGTTCGATCCCCGTCCGGGACGACCCGCGCTGGGTCCTTGGGCAAGGCACTTTATCCTGGTTGCCTACATGGGCGCACGATAACGTCAAGTACTGCACATGTTTTTAACCGCTGTAAAAAGTTGGAAAGTTGAAAAGCTGACAGTTGCTCGTCAATGCTCGATGGGTCTCTCCGGTTACTCCAGCTTCCTAAATCTGTAAAACTGCAACGGTCACGATTAGCCATCGTGCATAAGTATGTGACCTTAAACACCAATAAATAAATAAATAATTCAACTGATTTTAGAATATAGTTTTGTAATGAGCTGTGAGCTTTTTACCTACTGGAACCACGCCCTACAAGGCACCGTCGGACTTTCCACTATTTGTTGATCGGGAGCCACGTCTAAACTGTGCCGATAAGCTTTTGACGACAGGGCCCACTCCTATAATGCGCGATTCGTTTTTGTGGGTGTGGGGTGCATTGAACTGTCCATCTTGGGGAATGGGGACCTAGTTACCGCTACGTCGTCCTCGTCTTGCAATGGAGGTCCTCGTTCTGCAATATTCTGTGCGTTTTCAACTGATAGGGCCTATGCCTGAAATACACTGCCCAAATATTTGCGAGGGACGGCGGGGTGGGTGCTTACCTGAGTAAAGCCAGCTACTCTTTTGGTGAGAGGCCTCGTCTGCGATGGTTTGGAAGGTGCAGATAAGCCTTCTAACCGGAAACATTGTGAAGTGTATCTCACGACGGGGCCCACTCAATAAAAACTTTCCCAACCATCGCAGTATTACGAGAACCGGGAATGGTCCTTTAACTAGTGACCCGTGTTACGATTCGACCTCGATTGCCTAAACACCAGGCCATGTCAGACCATGGCTTAACACATCTGGAGTTCACAAGTTGTTGTCCAATAATATTACTCCGGTCTCAGGTCTGGATTTCACTGAAAAACCTAATCTTGGTAGCCGAGTCCGGTATCAAAGGTTCCTAATGACATATGCTCTTATGATTTGGGTTAGTTCGAAGGAAATCCAGGGCGGGTGGATCCTAGTTAGACACATCCGGAGTTCACATGGGGTGACAAATAAGAGAAGTCGGCTTTTAGGTCCCATCCACAGTTGAACACATTAAATGTCCACAAAGGGTGGCAAATAAGAATAGTTAGCTTTTGCGCCAAAATTGCATTGAGACCCCCATGACATGGCAGTCTGTGGTGGTTTCAATGGCAATTAATGAGTCTTGTATTCACGAATTTAAATTTGAACTAGTTAACATGAAAAGCAGGTCGGGTTGGACACCAGTTGAACAATTCGGAAGTTCACAAGGGGATGGTAAAATTCGAAAAATTCCACTTTTTAGGCGAATTTCAATAAAGCCTACTTCTTGAGAGTCCGGGGGGTGGGGGGGGGGGGGGGGGGGGCTCAGAGTTCACTAGTGACTACTGGTATCTTGTGTTGGGCTCATTTACATCCGTAGTTCACATGATAATGTGAAATAAAAAAAAGTTTGATTTTAGGCCGCGCATTCAATAAATCCATATCTTGGGTGCCTGCAAGAAGACGAGGCCTGATTAGACCCTGGTTAAGCACATCCGAAGTACACAGGCGGGGGGGGGGGGGGGGGGGGGGGAGGGGTGTGTAAAGGCGGGTTAAATAAAAATAAATGTCCACTTTTCGACGAGGATTTCAATAAAACCGATAACTTGGAGAACTGGGAGCGATGTATGTATCTATTGGTGTTTAAGGTCACATATTTCTGCACCATAGCTAACCATGACCACGGCAGTTTTATCGGAGTACAGGAGATAACCACCGAGCAACGGCGAGCGACTGTCAGCTCCCCAGCATACTGGAGTGGTCTGAAAGGAAACAAGCCATTCAGGAAATTATAATTGCAGCTGGTATGCATGATAACCAGACCGGGTCGGACCCTGGTTTAACATATATAGAGTTCACATGGGAATGATAAAGAGGAAAAATCCGCCTTTTGTCCGGATTCTATCAAAACCCATATCGAAAGTCTGAGGTTTTCTTAAAAGTTATAAGTGACATTTATTTTCATGACTGAGGATTGCTTCGATGAAAAGCATGTTGGGTCGCAATCATCCTGTGTTCACAGGGGGTGAGAATGTCAAATAAGAAAAGCCTTCTGTTTGGCCATATTTCAATAAAACCCATATGTTGAGAGTCTGTGGTGCTTTTGAAAGCCTTACTGGTTTGTGTTGTCCCGATTGGGGGCCCTTTGGAATAAAAACATGCCGGGACAGACTCTGGCCGTACACACCCAGAGTTCAGGGGATTTAAAATAAGAAAGGACTTCTTTGATGCCCAGATTTCAATAAAACCTTTTAAGGACGAACTAAATCCAAAAATTAAAATATGGCATTTCAGGCCACGTTTGGACAAGGGGCTGGAGGTGTACGGAAACACTGATGCACAGGTAGACCATGATACTTTGCCTGACGATACACGTATCGGTGATAGCAGTCAAATATCGTTGATCGCGATACATGCAAACAGAGTTCAGCTAACGTCGCAGACTTCTTTTTGGACAGGGAAAGAGATTCTCGAAGTATTTTCGTAAAACTACAAAAAGCCCGTATTCCCGTAAAATCAAAGTGGATTGCAGCTATTCAGATGTAAATAAAGATTTGTTCGTATGTGCGTGTGACAAACTTAATATCCGAATTATCAATAGAAAATCAATATCCCGGCAATTGCGAACTGCAGTCACGCAACAGTGTTATGTTACAACGAACAGGGCAAGTTGGGTCAGTTGAATTGAGCTCACGAAGTCTCCATGAAGAGCTTCGCATTCTAAATTCGACATGTCGTCCCCTGAGTTCCAATGTGGTCTCTGTGCCAATTGACACAAAGCACGCTTTGGAATTCAGGGGACGGTATGATCAAATAATTTTTGTGCACCGAAGGCACGTGGGACAGTGTGGGGCAAGCTCCTTGCGACCCTCCCCAGCTGCCTAATTTTGTGGTACATGGGCGTGGAGAAGGAGGGAAAAGTATGAGGAATTTGGAGGACGATCAGCGGTTGAAATCCTGGTTTCATTGTTTAAGGTATCTTAATTGTTAGTGAAACAGTTCAGGGTCATGTGCTGGTTTCTGGCATATGTGATCTTAAGTTGTCTTGATATTGTTCCATTGTGCCGATGGAGTTGATTTTTACTGTGCCGTATTCCGTTCTCAAGTAGTCGTCTGCAAGATTGGTAAATTCATCCCAGGACATGTTCTGGAAGTCGTATGGTGGTCTGTCCTCCTCCATCTCCTCGGGTACCTAAAAGTGGATTTGATGGATGGGTGGCTGGATCTCATTCCTGTCGTGGCGGGGGGGGGGGGGGGGGGGGGGGGTGGGGGGGGGGGGGTGACGAGAGTGTGGACTGTGTTGGGGATGGTGAATTTATGATGATTATTATTATTATTTTGGTTCGTTCTGATTAAAAGTAGGCCGAGACGGTGATAATCCCCATTTCATCGTCTGCAATGTGTAAGGCTCTTAGTGTCATTGTGTACTACTGAACACAGCACAAGAGTACGCGGTAGAATACTTGTCTTCTGATACTATCAACTCCGTTTCTACCGGGTTCAAAAGTTAGAGTCTAATAGTTACTCGCCGCAGCTCGGTGGTTTTCTCGAGCTTCGTTTAGCGGCAAAACAAAGTCGCGTTTACATGTGTGTATGAGTGACAAAGTTTCAAAAATCAGTATGAACTTACGTCCCACAAGAGCAAAAATAGATGGGATGTGGAGCTGGGCCAATGTAAAATGGCAAATAAAAATTGGGAATATGTTTTATGCATTTTAGCAAACGAAAGCTAACTTCCCTTCAGAAATTCCAATTGGAGGTGGTATCATAAAAAATATGCCTAAAAATGGGTGAAGTTCGAAAAATTTTCCAACAATATAGCTGGTAAGTTGTCGTCTGTGGAAGTACCTGCTGGAGAACCTGACCACACACAGATTTGGGATTAAGTTGGCAGACTGGTCGGCTAGTAGATTCCATCTGGACAACATGCCCCATACCGTGTCGAGGATACCCCACACGGTGACGAGAGCGTGTCTTCCCATCTACACCTACAGCCAGTATAGGCGTATAAACTGACAGATAACCCCTCTACCAACGCATACACATACCTCACTTATTGCAGTTATAATGATTCTGGGCGAATATATACATTTTACATTGACAAATAGATAAATTTACTATAAATGAAAAAGTAGGGTCGGTTACAGGGCGGTTATTTAGCACTGTCCACGTCACATCTAGGAGAGGTGAGGGTCGTACAGAAACGAGTCGAATTCACTCAACTCTGTTGATTTGAGGTTATTTTTTTACCCAAATGAATTATATGGGTGGGAGAAGCCGCTATCGGTCTTAGGGTGGCGGCTGAAATTTTCGACAAAGAGGGCGATGCTCGCGTACAAAACACTCCTTTATCGAGGGCTGGGGGCACTGTCCACTCTCAAAACTCATCCAACTGCGCTTTCTGATTTCAAGAAAATCATCTTCTGAAGAGAGTGCTAGTTACTAGCGTGGCTTGTTCGCACATAGTGAGATACCTATCGACTTTATCTTCCACTTTCGTAAGAGGAAGCCCTCGCCTTCAAAGTACAGTCCGTGCACCGATGAAAAGGCCCCCGCCTGAAATACACATTTCGCGATCAAAATCGGCGAGGCTCTAATCCTCTAGGATCTCAAGTCCAGCTTGGTGGTGGTGGTGGTGGTGGTGTGTGTGTGAGGGGGGGGGGGGGCACTTCTCGAACGACATTCCAATAATTACTCTTCATGTTTTGTTGCTACCTCATTCTTGACGCGGTCCCTTCGCCTGCTATGGTAAGATCTCAGTTGAACATATCCAGAGTTAAACCTTTACCCGACACCAAAAGCAGACATCGCATGCAAGCAAAATAATTGAATAATTATTTTTTTTTATTTTTTGCATGAAAAACATAGCTTAGGACCCATTTTTGGAATGAATAAGCTTAATGAGCTCGTTCCAAAGAGGAGTCGTTAGTTATGTCTTTAAAGCAAAAATGTAAAAATAATGAAAATTGAATGGTGAATATTGCTGGCTTGTTTTTGGCGTTACACTGGGTCAGGGGTTAACATAGGGATGTTAAATTAAAAAAAAAATCCGATTTTAGGATCATACTTCAATAAAATCTATATCTTGAGAGCCTGGAGTGACTGTAATAAATACTCCGATTTCGATCCCAGGATCATTAAACAAACCCACGTAACTGAGTGTGAGGGGGTATCAAATGCAACTTATAGCTCGTGTACTCATTCATAATTTGGACGGTTCTTCACAAGAAAACATGGAAGATCAGGCGTACTTGAAGTTCACAAGGGGTTGGCAAATTATAGCCAAGTAGGCCTTAGAAGTTACATTTGATTTCCAATCCATATCTTGAGTCTCTGCATTATTCTCAAGCCCAACTGTGATGATTATATCGTCTGCATACTGTATACTGTGTTTCATTTTGTGATTTGCTTTAAGAGGTGTTAATTTCAATAACTTCGACTTTTACTATTACTATGGGAGTCATTTAGGCAACGTAATATATATGTGTCGCTTTTCCACATGAAAGTTATTCAGAAACGTTTTGCATTTATCAATATTAATGTAAGAGATTTAAAGTACAGGGGCGTCATAACGAATTTCAAAGTGTGTGTGTGTTTGGGGGTGGGTGGGGGGGGGGGGGGTGGTTAGGGCGATCGATGGTTGTCGGTATGACGGGCCGACCATGGTTCAGACCGCGGTATAAAAATTTTAAATTCCAGGGTCCCAAAACCCCCATCTCCATGCATCTGAGCGGATATTTTGAAATTTTTCAGGACACGTATTTGAAAGATTTCACACTTTCAGAGCCGTTAAAAAATTGTCAAGATGTTCATACCCAAGCCACTGCTTAACCAGCTGTATGATAGTCACAGTTTGTGACAAACATTAAACACGCTAACCTTACACAAGTACGAGAGAAACATGGCTGACGAAAATATGGGAAGGCTCTAGATCCGTCCCTTGTTTCACCAGTCATTGGTTCTGTTAAAATGTATGCATGGCCTGGCCCCAGCCACCCCCCCCCCCCCTCCCCCGGTTCCGCCGCCCCTGAACAAGAACTTCTTTTTGCACAATGCGAAGTGGATCAGAATCTTGAATAACTGTTACAGTGTTATGATTGAGGTTTGGCCGGGAATTACAACTCGCTTATACGTCCTTTATTGTAACTCGAGCACAGCATGACAGGAACACTTTCCATGGATTTATGGTAGACCCGACGTTTTGCATTTTATCAATATTAATATACAAGATTTAAAGAACAGGGGCGTCGTAACGATTTTAAAGGTGTGTTCAGGGGGTAGGGGTGGGTACGACGGACCGACCATGTTTCAGCCCTCGTTACGAACATTTTAAATTCCAGAGCCCCCAAACACCCCCATGCATCTGAGCAGATATTTTGAGATTTCTCGGGAGACGCGTTTGAAAGATTTCATACTTTCAGAAGTCAGAATCTTGAATAACTCTTACAGTGTTATGATTGGGGTTTGGCCTGGAATTACAACTCGTTTATACGGCATTTAATGTAACTCTAGCACAGCATGACAGGAACACTTTCTATGGACTTATGGTAGACCTGAAGTAAAGACGAATGAACGATATAAATGATTTATTCAACATGACTGGAGTATCTGCCCCAGTTAAAGAAGAAACATTTATATCCTCCAGTGTCGCCCAAACAACGGTAAACAATTCAAACTCAACATCATGGCAAATGAGAAAGCTCAATTAACAGGCACAGATTATTTATTCAAAGGGGGAGGGGGAGGGGGCGGTGGCGTTGCGGTAACCGGTTCTCGTCAGATCACCGAAGTGAAGCAACGTGAAGCCACGTAACCCCGATTGTCCACATGGGGGCACGATAACGCCGTGTACTAAGGCGCACTGCACGTCGATGGTGCGCATGTCTTCAACCAATCTAACCCTGCATGTGCCGCAGTGCGGAGTTACGATGTTGGGAAGCTGGCACTTGCTCGTCGTTGCTGGGTGGTTCTCTCCGTGTACTCCGGATTCCTCCATCCGTAAAACTGTCACGATCATAATTAGCCAATGTGCATACGTATGTGACCTTAAACACCAATAAATAAATAAATAAATATTTATTCAAAGCGCCATAATCATTTACAAACTGAGAACAACAATACGCGATTTACTGGCAAATCATCTGCTCTGCTTAATAATACAATGACGCTCTCTGATTGAATCACAGGGATTAGGTTAAACATATTTTTATTTGCCAAACAAATAAGTTGCAAATTGGGATAGGAGGACAAGTGCTTTTCACTTAGTGTACCCTCAGCTCCCTTAACATGATACAAAAAATCAATACAATGGCGAAACAAACAAATGAGAGAAATGTAAAAAAAACATGTGCAAGAAAATATAACTTCGCAATAAAAAATAGCGAGAGAGAGAGAGAGAGAGAAAAACAAAGTGATTGATTAATTGATTGATGTCCTTTCTGCACCTTGAGTCTGTCTCTGTGAATTTGATTTTCCATGCCGAGGGTCGACCAGGCGCTGCACTGACACTGCACTCACAGGGATTAATTACAATATAGGTGTTTCAATCACCTGGTTTTCAGTTTACAACAATAGATAGAACATTCGAGTCAAGTTTGATCAAACTGAAGGATCATGGCAACGTTTCGATGATAATCCCCATTCATCGTCTGCAATGTGTCCATAGACAATGTTCTTGGTGTCACTGTGTACCACTGAACACAGCACAACAGTACAGCACGCGATAGAATACTTGTCTTCTGACACTATCAACACCGTTTCTACTGGGTTCAAAAGTTAGAGTCTAATAGTTACTCGCCGAAGCTCGGTAGTTTTCTTCGTTCACCGGCAAAACAAAGTCGCGTTTACATGTGTGTTTGAGTGACACAGTTTCAAAAATCAATATGAACTTATGATCCACTAGAGCAAAAATAGATGGGATGTGGTGGAAGGCCAATGTGAAAGGGCAAATAAAAATTGGAAATATGTTTTATGCATTTTAGCAAACGTAAGCTAACTTCCCTTCAGCAATTCCAACTGGAAGTGGTATCAAGAAAAATATGCCTAAAATGGGTGATGTTCGAAACATTTTCCCACAATATAGCTGGTAAGTAGTCATCTGTGGAAGTACCTGCTGGAGAACCTGACCACACTCAGATTTGTGATTAAGTTGGCAGACTGGTCCAGTGGATTCCATCTGACCAACGTGCCCCATACTGCACCAGGATCCTCCAGTCAGTGAAGAGAGCGTCCCCTTCAATCTTCACCTACAGTCACTATAGGTTTGTGAACCGATAGATAACCACTCGACCCAGGCACATACACAATCACTCAAACATTTTTTTCCTTGTTGATCTTGAGATTATGAGATGAACTTATTGTGTAGTTAATATTAGACGAAGCTTTATATTTTACAATAAATTTATTATAAATGAAGAAGCCTGGTCGGTTACAGGGTAGTTATTTAGCAGAGTTCAAGCTACAGCAAGAAGGCGGAAAGAGGGGTTACGACACAATTGGGTCATATTCTCTCAACCCTGTTGATTAGGGTTAATTTTTAACTCTACTGATTTTAGAATACTGTTTTACAATGAGCTGTGAGCTTTTTCCAAACGGAGCCCCGCTCTTCAAGGCACCGTCGGACTTTCCACTATCTGTCGAATGGGAGTCACGTCTAAACCGTTCCGATCTGCTTTTGACGAGAGGGTCCTCTCTCGTAAAGCGTGGTTTGTTTTGTGTGTGTTTGTGTGGGGTGGGGTGGGGGTATTTGCGTGCAGTGAACCGTCCGTCTTTGGTCAGATGGGGACCTAGTTACCACTACGTTGTCCTCGTGTTGTAATGGAAGTCCTCGTTCTGCAATCTTCTGTGCGCTTCCAACCGAGAGGGTCCGTGCCCGAAATGCACTGTCCATATTTTTGCGAGGGACGGGGCACGGGTGTGGGTGCTTATCCGAGTAAATCCAGCTACTCTTTTGGTGAGATGCCTCGACTGCAATGGTTAGGAAAGTGCGGATGAGCCTTCTATCTGGAAAAGGGGACGTGTATTTCACGACGAGGCCCACTCTAACTTCCCCAACCATCGCAGTACCACGAAAAAGTAACTAATGACCCGTGTTATCATGATTCGAACATCTGGAGTTCACAAGCTGATGTCCACTAATATTAGTCCGGTCTCAGGCCTGGATTTCAATGAAAAACCTAATCTTGGTAGCTTAGATTGGAATCAAAGGTTGCTAACAACATATGCTCTTATGGTTTATGTTAGTTCGCAGGAACTAACATAAACCCAGTTAGACACATCCGGAGTTCACATGGGGTGACAAATAAGAGAAGTCCGCTTTTCGGCCCCGCCCACGGTTGAGCACATTAAAAGTTCGCGGAGGGTGGCAAATAAGAATAGTCAGCTAGATTGCAAAGAGACCCCCTTACATGGCAGCTTGTTATGGTTTCAAGGGCAATTATGACTCGTGTATCCATAATTTGTACTAGTTAACATGAATAGCAGGTCGGGTCGGACACTGGTCGAACAATTCGTAAGGTCACACGGGGGTGGCAAATTCGAAAATTCTACTTTTTAGGCGCGGATTTCAAAAAGCCCACATCTTGAGAGTCCGGGTGCTCTCAGAGTCCACTAGGGACTTGTTATCTTGTGTTGGGCACATTTAGATGCTTGAGCACATCCGTAGTTCGCAGAATAATGGGGAAAAAAGGCGTGACCCTAGGCTGCGAGTTCAATAAGGGGGCGGGGGGGGGGGGGGGCGGGGCAAATGAAAAAAATGAAAATTGTGCGCTTTTCAATAAAACCGTTATCTTGGAGACCCGAGAGTGATCTCAAAAGTAAATAAGTACCTGCGTCATTATGATTCGCTCGCTTGGGTGAAAAAACAGTTCGGGTCAGCTCTGGTAAAACACATCTCGATTTTGCAGGGGCATAGCACATCAGAAAATCTGCTTTTTAGGCTCAGATTTCATTACACCCATATCTTGTGTGTCTGGGGTGGTCTGGAAGGTTACAAACCATTCAGAAAATTATAATTTCGGTTGGTATTCGAGATAACCAGACCGGATCGGACACTGGTTTAACACATCTAGAATTCACAAGGGAATGGTGAAGAGGAAATTCCGCTTTTTGGCCGGATTCTATCAAACCCCATATCGAGAGTCTGGTATTTTCTTAAAAGTAACAAGTGACGTGTATTTTCATGATTGAGGATTGCTTCGATGAAAAGTATGTTGGGTCGGAATCACAGGGGATGAGAATGTCAAAAAAGATAAGCCCTCTGTTTGGCCATATTTCAATAAAACTCATATATTGAGAGCCTGTGGTGCTCTTGAAAGCCTTACTGACTTGAGTTTTTCTGATTGAGGACCCTTTGGAAGGTCACTTCAGCCAGACTCCGGATGTACACATGCGGAGTGCAGGGGATTTAAAATAAGAAAGGACCTCTTTGATGCCCAAATTTCAATAAAACCATTCCAAGGACGGATACCAAACGAAAAATTAAAATATGGCCCTTCAGGCCATGTTTGGACAATGCCTAGAGATGTAAGGAAACACTGCTGCGTCGGACATCACGATACTTCGCTTGACGCATCGGTGAAGCGGTCAAATATGGTTGATCGCGATATATGCAAACAGAGTTCAGCTCACCTTAAAGACTTCTTTTTGGACAGGGAATCATATTCTCGTAATATTTTCGTAAAATCGTAATATTCCCGAATTCCGGTAAAATCGAAATGGATTCCAGCTATTCAAATTTAAACTGTCAATAGATTTGTTTTTGTTTGTATGTGCGTGTGACAAACTTAATATCCGAATTATCAAAAGAAAAGCTGTATCCGGGGAATTCGAACTGCAGTCACGCAACAGTGTTATGTTACAACGAAAAATGTAATTGGACCTGTTGAGTTAAGCTCACGAAGTCTCCAAAACTGCTTCACATTCTAAATTCGATACATCGTCCCCTGAGTTCCAAAGTGTTCTATGTGAGTAGTATAACATGTACCCGAAGGGTCCTATTTGACGTCATGTCACGTGACCCAGTGGCGCCAGGTTTGGTTGTTGTGGTAACCCACGTGAGCGGTTATTTTGTGACGTCATCCTCATAGTAATACGTGATGTGAGTGCGCACGCGCAGCTCATGTTAGGGTGATACATGATTCCGTCGTCCATTTTGTACACTTGAGGCCGCCATCTTGGTTTCTATGGTAGCACGTTGTTGCTATGTGACCCAAAACCTTATAATAGGACAGGGGTATGATCGGAGGGTATGTTCTTTTGTACAGGAGTAATTTCCCGATTCGGAGGATTACCACAAACAACCCGACAATCCCTCCAAATCACCAACAACTACTTTATTTACTACGGATTCCCCATTTTGTCGGCTTAGCACGTAGTGTTATGGTACCGAGGGGGCCCCGGGGTATTTAGCCATTTCTGGTCTGTTCTTGTCAGTTCTGACCCTATTCCGAGTAGTTTTGTGGTTTCATTCATCTAGATCATGGAATCCCATTTTTTTTCGGAAACATATGGCCTTCCGAACCCCTTTGTAGTCGTTTGGGGCCATGTGAAAACCCCTCAATGAAGCCTCATTTACTATCCCAGACTCATCTCGGTATTTAACAGGCATTTCCCATGGAATCCCACTTTTTGGAAAACATCTGGCCATCCGAACCCCTTTTAGTACTTATGTGCCTACTGACACACAGAACACTTTGGAATTCAGGGGGGTCGATATGATCAAATGACTTTTGTACGCCGAAGGTGCGCAGGGCCAGAGTAGGGAAAGCCCCGTAAGACCCCCACAGCTGTATTAGTTTGTCGTTCATGGACGTGGAAAATAAGAGACAAATGTGAAGAATTTTGAGGACGATCAGACGTTGAAATCCTGGTTTCGTTTTTTATGGTATCTTCTTTGTAAGTGAAACTGTTCAGTTTGCCAGAAACCATGTACAGCCATAAAAAAACAAACAAATATTAACCCAGGGACTCGATTTGAACAAACATGAATCTGACCCCAAAGAGATGTTGTATATTAAATATGACAGGATTCTAAATGGTGAATCTGAAGAACATTTTAAAGAAACTTCCTCATATTGCACCAAGTTAAAATTTGGGCTAACGTAGGAAGCCCAAGTATGAACCCAGGGAATCGATTTCAACAAGTTAAATTGTGCCCCCCCCCCCCCCCCCCACCAACCCCAGAGGAGATGTTGTATAGCAAATATGAAAGCATTCTAAATGGTGGATCTAAAGCCGATTTCAAAGAAATGCGCTCTTATTACACTAATTTAATAATTCGGGCTGCTGTATTGAACCCAAACATGAACCAAGAGGCTTCGTTTTAACACACTTGTGTCTGACCACCCCCCCCCCCACCCCCCCCCCCACCCCCCACCCCCTATGTATGCTGCATACCAATATATCAAAAGATTCTGAGCAGTTGCTGTGGAGAAATTTCTTTTAATATTTTTGCAACTATGTTGACTAGCATTTTTTCGCTGCCCCCACCCCACCCTACGCACACACTACAGAACACACTGACACAACCGGTGGTAATTTGATTTTATCTTTCAATTCGACTGGTCCTAAGATTGCTTCACACCAAATAAACACTCTCTTTCCCACGGAACACGGGAAAATAGGGTTTTTTTGCATGAATCAAGTACTTATGACTCAATGATACCACATATCAAATTTGGCTCAAATCGGACCATCGGTTCAGAAAACAGAAATTTTGGGTACGGCCAAAAATCTTGCCCCTCCCATTACGAAGGCAAATCCTGATCCTGAAATTTCGTTTAAACAATCTTGATTCTACACCTTAAAAGGAAGCTGCATGCCAAATATGATGTCATTGTACCCACTGGTAGATTTTTAAAGAACTTTGGTGGATTTTTCCCCACCCTCTCCCTATTAGGCTGGGCAAGTTGATTTGAAAAAAGAAACCCAAAATGCGCTGTCACAATAAGCAATCACCTCAAATATAACTAAAATTGGTTCAGCGGTTTACGAGGGGCAGGTGCAAACACCATGTTTACGGATGCCGGCGACAGATGACGGACGACGAGTGGTAACTATCGCTCATCCTGAAGCTAAGAACTACGCAGACAAGAATATATTTTTTGTTTTGTATGCAGCAGCCTTAGATCCAGCGGAAAACCATCCTATCGGCTTTGTCAGGCGGGGGCGGGGGAGTCGGGGGGGGGGGGGGGGGGCGTATGGGGATGCAAATTTTAACAATGGCAACGGGAAAATGCTGAGTCATCTTGTATATTCCCATCAGCTGATTTGAAACTTGCCTTCTTTAAAACCACTGGGCTGAATTCATTCACACATGGTCCAGACTATCTTGGGAGTATACCCTTTCTACTTCGTTCAAATTAAAACCGATTGTCTGAATTGAACTAAATTTGGCATGTAGTATAATAGGGTAAACATACTTTATTGATACCCCCCCCCCCCCCAAAAAAAAAAAAAATGCACAGCTCCGTGGGAACCCAGAAGCTAAAAATAGAAAAAAAATGAAAGTGTCAATGACACTGTAGCTCAACTTGTCAAGACAAAGACATGTACATGTATAGTATGTGACACAGCAATGACTAACATCTAGGTAATGACCTGATAACAAAGGTACATATAAAGTATTGTAACAGTCTGTACATAAATACTGACCTGTAACAAATGTATAGGTAAAGTATTGTAAAGGTGGGTGACAGTCAGATGCTGAACTAGAAAAGAAATCTTAGTCCCAGAGTGGGTCTGACTGAACCCCAAAATATTTGTTCTCATAGCACAGTGATAACAAAGGCACCCCCAAACACACTCGTTCCTGTCCCAAGGTGAAAACAATGGTACCCAAGAAGTTTTGTGAAGATCAGTTCATAAATACAAGCTGTGCAAAAAACTGATTGGACCTAATTTTGGTACAAAATGGCCACTGGCAGCCATCTTGAATTTTGGACCGTACCCAGAAACACTCATTCTCGTCCCAAGGTGATAACAAAGGTACCCAAGAAGTTTTGTGAAGATCGGTTCATAAATACAGTCTCTGCCCTGAGCCATATTGACATGTGTGCTTACATTATGTAAGTAGCACTGAATAAATCAAAGTTCATCTAATTTGCATAATTTCTGCATGAAAAAAAAACCCCTTACAATATGTGATGTATTCCATGTTACTAAACATTCATACAAAAATTTATTCAAATCAGAACTTTCATACAGAAGTTCTGTACAAAAGACTGATTGCACTAATTTTGGTACAAAATGGCTGCTGGTGGCCATCTTGAATTTCGGTCCACACCCAAAAACACTCGCTCTCATCCCACGGTGATAACAAAGGTACCCAAGAAGTTTCGTAAAGATTGGTTCATAAATATGGCCTCTAATCTGAGCTGTAAAATGGCCACTGGCAGCCATCTTGAATTTTAGACCGCACCCAGAAACACTCGTTCTCATCCCAAGGTGATAACAAAGGTACCCAAGACATTTCGTGAAGATCAGTTCATAAATACAGACTCTAGTCTGAGCCGTATTGACATGTGTACTTACTGTGTGTAAGTCGCACTGAAAAAATCAAAGTTCATCTAATTTGCATAATTTCTGCACGAGAAAAAAACCCGTATTATATGTGATGTATCCCATGGTAATAAACATTCACAAACAAAAATATTCAAATCAGCGCTTTCATATGGAAGTTCTGTGCAAAAATCTGATTGCACCTAATTTTGTACAAAATGGCTGCCATCGGCCATCTTGAATTTCGGACCGGACCCCAAAACACTCGTTCTCGTCCCACGGTGATACCAAAGGTACCCAAGAAGTTTCGTAAAGATCGGTTCATAAATACGGCCTCTAGCCCGAGCCGTATTGGCATTTGCACTTACAGTGCTGAAAGTAACACCAAATGAAAGTGTCAATGACACTGTAGCTCAACTTGACAAACTTGAACTTGGTAAGTTATAAATGAAATGGCAAAATTGAAGATCATTGGGACCAATGTCAGTTTTTTGCCAGTGGCAAAATTTTTTGACAGAAACCGAAGAAAATCGATAGCTCCCATCTAGAGGCCTCCCCAAACAAGCATGCCAGGTTTCAAAGCAATCCGATCATAAATGTGCCCTGTAGGGTGTACAAAAGGGAAATATTGTGGTCTGACTAGACTAAATTCTAAGAATGTTGGCCGTGGCAACATTTTTTGACGGAAATGGTAGAAAATCGATAGCTCCCATCTAGAGGTCACCGTAAATAAGCATACCAGGTTTCAAAGCAATCTAATCATAAATGAGCCCTGTAGGGTGTGCCAAAGGGAAATATTGTGGTCTGATTAAACTAAGTTCTAAGAATGTTGGCTGCGGCAACATTTTTTGATGGAAATTGAAGAAAATCGATAGCTCCCATCTAGAGGTCACCCCAAACAAGCATGAAAGGTTTCAAAGCAATCCGATCATAAATGTGCCCTGTAGGGTGTGCCAAAGGGAAATATCGAGTCTTCTGACTAAACCAAGTTTTAAGAACGTTGGCCGTGGCAACATTTTCTGATGGAAATGGAAGAAAATCGATAGCTCCCATCTAGAGGTCTCCCCAAACAAGCATACCAGGTTTCAAAGCAATCAAATCATAAATGTACCCTGTAGGGTGTGCGAAAGGGAAATATTGTGGTCTGACTAAACTGAGTTCTAAAAACGTTGGCCGCAGCAACATTTTTTGACGGAAATTGAAGAAAATCGATAGCTCCCATCTAGATGTCACCCCAAACAAGCATGCCAGGTTTCAAAGCAATCCGATCATAAATGTACCCTGTAGGGTGTGCCAAAGGGAAATATTGAGTCTTCTGACTAAACTAAGTTCTAAGAACGTTGGCCGCGGCAAGATTTTTTGACAGAAATTGAAGAAAATCGATAGCTCCCATCTAGAGGTCTCCCCAAACAAGCATACCAGGTTTCAAAGCAATCTGATCATAAATGGGCCCTGTAGGGTGTGCCAAAGGGAAATATTGAGGTATGACTGAACTAAGTTCTATGAACGTTGGCCGTGGCAACATTTTTTGCTGGAAATTGAAGAAAATCGATAGCTACCATCTAGAGGTCACCCCAAACAAGCATGCCAGGTTTCAAAGCAATCCGATCATAAATGTACCCTGTAGGGTGTGCCAAAGGGAAATATTGAGTCTTCTGACTAAACTAAGTTCTAAGAACGTTGGCCGCGGCAACATTTTTTGACAGAAATTGAAGAAAATCGATAGCTCCCATCTAGAGGTCTCCCCAAACAAGCATACCAGGTTTCAAAGCAATCTGATCGTAAATGTACCCTGTAGGGTGGGCCAAAGGGAAATATTGAGGTCTGACTAAACTAAGTTCTACGAACGTTGGCTGTGGCAACATTTTTTGCCAGAAATTGAAGAAAATCGATAGCTCCCATCTAGAGGTCATCCTAAATAAGCGCATCAGGTTTCAAAGCAATCAAATCATAAATGTCCCCTGTAGGGTGTGCCAAAGGGAAATATTGTGGTTTGACTAAACTAAGTTCTAAGAACGTTGGCCGCGGCAACATTTTTTGACGGAAATTGAAGAAAATCGATAGCTCCCATCTAGAGGTCACCCCAAACAAGCATAAGAAGTTTCAAAGTAATCTGATCATAAATGCGACCTGTGAGGTGTGCCAAAGGAAATTGTGGACGTACGTACTAACGTACTAACATACTAACGTACGTACCTACGCCGACGGACGAAAAGTGATGGCAATAGCTCAGCTTGACTTTGTCAAGTTGAGCTAAAAACATCAAAATTAGTCAGATTTGCACAATTTACGCATGAGAAAAAAACCCGTATTATATGTGATGTATCCCATGGTACTAAACATTCATACAAAAGATTATTCAAATCAGAGCTTTCATATGGAAGTTCTGTACAAAAAAACAGATTTCTGCATCGTCGGTACAAAATGGCGGCTGTCAGCCATCTTGAATTTCGGACCGCACCCAAAAACACTCGTTCTCGTCCCACGGTCATAACAAAGGTACCCAAGAAGTTTTGTAAAGATTGGTTCATAAATACGGCCTCTAGCCCGAGCCATATCCAATTGTTGACGTACGGACGGACGGACAGATGGACAGACGGCCAGACGGACGACGGGCCATGACAAAAGCTCAAATTTGGCTTCGCCAAAGTTGAGCTAATGAAAGTGTCAATGACACTGTAGCTCAACTTGTCAAGACATGTAAATGTATAGTATGTGACACAGCAATGACAAACATCTAGGTAATGACCTGATAACAAAGGTACATATAAAGTATTGTAATGGTCTGTACATAAATACTGGCCGCAGCCTGTAACAAATGTATAGGTAAAGTTTTGTGAAGGTGGGTGACAGTCAGATGCTAAACTAGAAAAGAAATCTTTGAGTCCCAGAGTGGGTCTGACTGAACCCCAAAATATTTGTTCTCATAGCACAGTGATAACAAAAGCACCCCAAAACACACTCATTCCTGTCCCAAGGTGAAAACAAAGGTACCCAAGAAGTTTCGTGAAGATCAGTTCATAAATACGAGCTGTATAGAAGTTGTAAAAAAAAACTGATTGGACCTAATTTCGGTACAAAATGGCCACTGGCAGCCATATTGAATTTTGGACCGTACCCAGAAACACTCATTCTCATCCCAAGGAGATAACAAAGGTACCCAAGAAGTTTTGTGAAGATCGGTTCATAAATACAGCCTCTACCCTGAGCCGTATTGACATGTGTGCTTACATTGTGTAAGTAGCACTGAATAAATCAAAGTTCATCTAATTTGCATAATTTCTGCACGAAAAAAAAACCCTTACAATATGTGATGTATTCCATGTTACTAAACATTCATACAAAAATTTATTAAAATCAGAACTTTCATACAGAAGTTCTATACAAAAGACTGATTGCACTAATTTTGGTACAAAATGGCTGCTGGTGGCCATCTTGAATTTCGGACCACACCCAAAAACACTCGCTCTCATCCCACGGTGATAACAAAGGTACCCAAGAAGTTTCGTAAAGATTGGTTCATAAATATGGCCTCTAGTCTGAGCTGTATAGAAGTTGTGTACAAAAAACTGATTAGACCTAATTTTGGTACAAAATGGCCACTGGCAGCCATCTTGAATTTTAGACCGCACCCAGAAACACTCGTTCTCGTCCCAAGGTGATAACAAAGGTACCCAAGACATTTCGTGAAGATCAGTTCATAAATACAGACTCTAGTCTGAGCCGTATTGACATGTGTACTTACTGTGTGTAAGTCGCACTGAAAAAATCAAAGTTCATCTAATTTGCATAATTTCTGCACGAGAAAAAAACCCGTATTATATGTGATGCATCCCATGGTACTAAACATTCACACAAAAAAATTATTCAAATCAGGGCCTTCATATGGAAGTTCTGTGCAAAAAGATGATTGAACCTAATTTTGTACAAAATGGCTGCCGTCGGCCATCTTGAATTTCGGACCGGACCCAAAAACACTCGTTCTCGTCCCACGGTGATACCAAAGGTACCCAAGAAGTTTCGTAAAGATCGGTTCATAAATACGGCCTCTAGCCCGAGCCGTATTGGCATTTGCACTTACAGTGCTGAAAGTAACCCCAAAAACATCAAAATTAGTCTAATTTGCAAAATTTACGTACGAGAAAAAAACCCGTATTATATGTGATGTATACCATGGTACTAAACATTCATACAAAAAATTATTCAAATCAGAGCTTTCATATGGAAGTTCTGTACAAAAAACAGATTTCTGCATCGTCGGTACAAAATGGCATCTGGCAGCCATCTTGAATTTCGGACCGCACCCAAAAACACTCGTTCTCGTCCCACGGTCATAACAAAGGTACCCAAGAAGTTTCATAAAGATCGGTTCATAAATACGGCCTCTAGCCCGAGCCATAGCAGCTTGGCACTTACAGCTCTGAAAGTAACACTAAATAAATCAAAGTCAGTCTAATTTGCATAATTTACGCACGAGAAAAAAACCCGTATTATATGTGATGTATCCCATGGTACTAAACATTTATACAAAACTTTATTCAAATCAGAACTTTCATACAGAAGTTCTGTACAAAAAACTGATTTTTGCATCATCGGTACAAAATGGCCACTGGCAGCCATCTTGAATTTTGGACCACACCTAAAAACACTCGTTCCCGTCCCAGGGTCATAACAAAGGTACACAAGAAGTTTCGTAAAGATCGGTTCATAAATACGACCTCTAGCCCGAGCCATAGCCAATTGTTGACGTACGTACAGACGGACAGACGGCCAGGCGGACAGATGGACAGACGGCCAGACGGACGGACGGACAGACAGACGACGGGCCATGACAATAGCTCAAATTTGACTTCGTCAAAGTTGAGCTAAAAATCCCTTAGTGGACTCCTTTCAACTACCCACACCCCCACCCCCCAGGGCAGAAGTTCATTTTTTTCATAAAATCTGATAAAATAACAAAAAATCCTTTTTTCAAGCAAAAAAAAAAAGGCTCAAAAGAACAAAATTGTGTTGTGTACTTGGGTCCTCAAGTGGCCTGATGGTTCCCGTTTAAGCAAACTTAACGTTAATGTCACATTTACATCTAAATGAAAGTTATCACCATTCATTTAACCCCCTGCACACTGATGTCAAAATATCTAAATTTCAGGCAGAAAAAAATACCCATGATGCAACTAGAAATTTAACCAATTCAATCTCGTTTGACAGAGCTCATTGAGCTCTGTCAAACGAGATTGAATTGGTTAAATTTCTAGATGCATTCTGGGAATAAACAGCTTCCTGAAATTTTGGTATTTTGACATCAGAGTGAAGGGAGTTAAACAAACAGTAAATTTTTATTGGATTCTGTGTTAAACTCCCCTGATACCTACCAAAATCAATCAAGCCTAATACTTTGTACAAATTTTTATCCATGAGTCATAGACATACCAAATATCAAGAGATTCTGCTCCTGCCCGGTAGGTCTGAAGAAGAAGATCTTTAAAGAATAGTGCTGCTACATGCACCCGGTGCTTGTTGAATTCATTGGAAATGACTATTAATCGACTAATGATCGATTAAGGCCAGCGATTTATCGACTTCTAAAATTAATAGTCGCAGCAACCTAAATGTGAATTCGACCTCTGTAAGATCCACATTTTCAAATCATTCTGACTAGACTAGCGGTTCCAAAGTACCAGAGGCTCAAGCAAGCCTAAAACGCTCACCTGGCTCAAGTTGCCAAAAAGGATAAGTATATCATTAAGTGATCAGCAGCAAGAGCAATGTTTTGATTTGCTTTGACACAACCAGCTGGTGCTAAGAAAGCTTCTGAGCAAGCTCTGTTTTGTGAAGTATTAAAAATTATCCAACAAAATTTTTTCTTTTGTTTTCAACAACTCTCTCAAGGTTCTCTCTACCCCGCCCCCCCCCCCCCCCAAAAAAAAAAATGAAAGTGTCAATGACACTGTAGCTCAACTTGTCAAGACATGTACATGTATAGTATGTGACACAGCAATGACAAACATCTAGGTAATGACCTGATAACAAAGGTACATATAAAGTATTGTAACGGCCTGTACATAAATACTGACCGTAGCCTGTAACAAATGTATAGGTAAAGTATTGTAAAGGTGGGTGACAGTCAGATGCTAAACTGAAAAAGAAATCTTTGAGTCCCAGAGTGGGTCTGACTGAACCCCAAAATATTTGTTCTCATAGCACAGTGATAACAAAGGTACCCCAAAACACACACATTCCTGTCCCAAGGTGAAAACAAAGGTACCCAAGACGTTTCGTGAAGATCATAAATACGAGCTGTATAGAAGTTGTGACAAAAAACTGATTGGACCTAATTTCGGTACAAAATGGCCACTGGCAGCCATCTTGAATTTTGGACCACACTCAGAAACACTCGTTCTCATCCCAAGGTGATAACAAAGGTACCCAAGAAGTTTCGTGAAGATCGGTTGATAAATACAGCCTCTAGCCCGAGCCGTATTGACATGTGCACTTACAGTGTATAAGTAGCACTGAATAAATCAAAGTTCATCTAATTTGCATAATTTCTGCACGAGATAAAAACCTGTACTATATGTGATGTATTCCATGTTACTAAACATTCATATAAAAATTTATTCAAATCAGAACTTTCATACAGAAGTTCTGTACAAAAGACTGACTGCACTAATTTTGGTACAAAATGGCTGCTGGTGGCCATCTTGAATTTCGGACCACACCCCAAAACACTCGTTCTCATTCCACGGAGATAACAAAGGTACTCAAGAAGTTTCGTAAAGATCGGTTCATAAATACGGCCTCTAGCCTGAGCCGTTTTGAAGTTGTGTACAAAAAACTGATTAGACCTAATTTCGGTACAAAATGGCCACTGGCAGCCATCTTGAATCTTGGACCGCACCCAGAAACACTCGTTCTCATCCCAAGGTGATAACAAAGGTACCCAAGACGTTTCGTGAAGATCGGTTGATAAATACAGCCTCTAGCCCGAGCCGTATTGACATGTGTACTTACTGTGTGTAAGTAGCACTGAAAAAATCAAAGTTCCTCTAATTTGCATAATTTCTGCACGAGAAAAAAACCCGTATTATATGTGATGTATCCCATGGTACCAAACATTCACACAAAAAATTATTCAAGTCAGCACTTTCATATGGAAGTTCTGTGCAAAAATCTGATTGCACCTAATTTTGTACAAAATGGCTGCCATCGGCCATCTTGAATTTTGGACCGCACACAAAAACAATTGTTCTCGTCCCAGGGTGATACCAAAGGTACCCAAGAAGTTTCATAAAGATCGGTTTACAAATACGGCCTCTAGCCCGAGCCATATTGGCATGTGTACTGACAGTGCTGAAAGTAACACTAAATACATCAAAGTTAGTCTAATTTGCATAATTTACGTACAAGAAAAAAACCTGTATTATATGTGATGTATCCCATGGTACTAAACATTCATACAAAAAATTATTCAAATCAGCACTTTCATATGGAAGTTCTGTACAAAAAACAGATTTCTGCATCGTCGGTACAAGATGGCAGCTGGCGGCCAACTTGAATTTCGGATCGGACCCAAAAACACTCGTTCTCGTCCAAAGTCATAACAAAGGTACCCAAGAAGTTTCGTAAAGATCGGGTCATATATACGGCCTCTAGCCCGAGCCATATTGTTGACGGACAGACGGCCAGACGGACGACGGACAACTGGCCATGGCATAAGCTCAAATTTGGCTTCGCCAAAGTTGAGCTAAAAAACTGATTGGATCTAATTTCGGTACAAAATGCCCATGGGCAGCCATCTTGAAAGTGTCAATGACACTCTAGCTCAACTTGTTTAAGACATGTACATGTATAGTATGTGACACAGCAATGACAAACATCAAGGTAATGACCTGATAACAAAGTTACATGTAAAGTATTGTAATGGTCTGTACATAAATGCTGACCATAGCCTGTAACAAATATATAGGTAAAGCATTCTAACGGTGGGGGTGACAGTTAGATGCTAAACTAGAAAAGAAATCTTGAGTCCCAGAGTGGGTCTGACTGAACCCAAAAATATTTGTTCTCATAGCACTGTGATAACAAAGGCACCCCAAAACACTCGTTCTTGTCCCAAGATGATAACAAAGGTACCCAAGAAGTTTTGTGAAGATCGGTTCATAAATAGACTCTAGCCCGAGCTGTATTGACATGTGGACTTACATGTACTGCGTATAAGTAGCACTGACTAAATCAAAGTTCATCTAATTTGCATAATTTCTGCACTAGAAAAAAAACCTGTATTATATGTGATGTATTCCATGTTACTAAACATTCATACAAAAATTTATTCAAATCAGAACTTTCATGCAGAAGTTCTGTACAAATAAACAGCTGTGTAATGAGCGCATGATATGCCTGTTATTAATTACAAGAGGGAAGCACGCAATATGAGCATACATGTGTACTTAGCATTTTCAAGTTATTGTTCAATATGTGGAAAATTGCTTATATTTTGATGAATAAAGTCCCATAACTCTGGAATGACATATCGGACAGTGACACAAATCGAAAGTGGGAATCCTTCCATCAACATATACTTGCAACCAAAAAATCATGAAAATTGCTCGAAGCGTTTTCGAGTTAACATACGACGTGTGGATGGACGGACGGACAGCAATATACCATAATACAACCATTTTTTCCAAATGGGCATATAAAAACTGATTGCACTAACTAAAGTAGAAAATGGCTGCTGGTGGCCTCTAGCCCGAGCCGTATTGGCATTTGCAGTTACTGTGCTGAAAGTAACACTAAATAGATCAAAGTTAGTCTAATTGGCATAATTTATGCACGAGAAAAAAACCTGTACTATATGTGATGTATCCCATGGTACTAAACATTCACACAAAACATTATTCAAATCAGTGCTTTCATATGGAAGTTCTGCACAAAAATCTGATTGCACCTAATTTTGTACAAAATGGCTGCCTGCAGCCATCTTCAATATTCTTGAATTTCAGACCGGACAAAAAACCACTCGTTCTCGTCCCACGGTGATAACAAAGGTACCCAAGAAGTTTTGTAAAGATCGGTTCATAAATACGGCCTCTATCTCGAGCCGTATTGGCATTTGCACTTACAGTGCTGAAAGTAACACTAAATAAATCAAAGTTAGTCTAATTTGCATAATTTCACATGAGAAAAAAACCTGTATTATATGTGATGTATCCCATGGTACTAAACATTCATACAAAAACAAATTATTCAAATCAGAGCTTTCATATGGAAGTTCTGTGCAAAAATGTGATTGTACCTAATTTTGTACAAAATGGCTGCCAGTGGCCGTCTTAAATTTCGGACCGGACCCAAAAACACTTGTTCTCCTCCCACGGTGATAACAAAAGCACCCAAGAAGTTTCGTAAAGATCGGTTCATAAATACGGCCTCTAGCCAGAGCTGTGTTGACGCCGCAACAGGCGGGCAGATGGACGATGGGCCATGACAATACCTCACATTTAGCTTCGCCAAAGTTGAGCTAAAAAGTCTTCATAAATGAAATACTCAAGACCCAGTTATGTACCACATGACAAATTTGATTTACATCTGTCCATTGGATCTGAGAAATTTTGAGTGCAGCCCAAATTTTGACATACTGAGTTTCTTTGAAAAAAAGTGAATTTGCATCTCTAAAGTAAGTTCTAAACAAGAAATCTAAGCATTATTGGAAGCGGCTTACAAAAAGAGGATTTTAAAAGCATTTTAGGCTTATGGAGCAATAACCACACCCCAAAGGATATAGTAATTTATTTATTTATTTTTTTTATTTTTGGGTGGGGGGGGGGGGAATCAGACGAGTAACTTTCACCAGCCTGAAGATGGCAGCAGCTTCATTTGAACAAAGGAGAAAAGGTTTACTCCGAGGGAGGATGGTAGGTGCCATAAATGAATGAATTTGGCCCAATGGGTTTAAAGAATAAAAAATTTCAAACTGGAGAAACAGAATTTTACTGACCCTGTAAATTCATGTCTGTGTGAAAATGGTTCAAGCATCAAAAATAAACAAAGCAGAAAGAGAATTTTTGGTGGCTTATTTTGGGGGATAAACTATTTTTAAAGAAATCAAAAAAAAGTTTTCATTAACAGTATTACATGAAATAAAATCTCTGGAACCCACATTGAAGTCTTGAGAGGGTTAAATTAATGACATTCACGCAGGAATCGGAAAAAAAAAATTCCAAGAAAACAGAAAAAACATACAGTTAAAACTAAAAGTCCTGTCACAAACTGTGCACCTATCTAGGCTTAATTACGCATAGGAATTGTGCGCAATTGCCATATTGAGTGGAATCCAAAACATGGCAGGTTGTCCTAGTTACTCATAGCAAGGACAGGCAATGTGTCTGCAAATGGACCTCCGGGTTATCCGGAGGTCCTTTGGTTGAAACAATACTTGTGCACAGGCCATATGTACAGAATTTGATAGCCTGTCTATGGTCATAATGGGCAGATTAACATGCAGATCAGTGCAGATCAACGTGCTATTTGTGCGCATTTCATTACAGGACTTCTAGTTTTAACTGTATGAGCATCGAAGAGCAACTGTCAGCACTTCAACATTTCAACTCTGTTCAAGCTCTGTGCAAGCAGGATTACAGCAGCTGAAGACATGTGCACCATTCACGGGCAGTACGCCTTAGTACACAGTGCCATGTAGGCAACCTGGATAAAGTGCCTTGCTCAAGATCGAACTCGGGACCTCTAGCAAAGAAGTCCAACAGTACACCTCTGCACGCCCTTTTCACTCAATTAACCCTTTACCTAATGAATCAGCCTCATCCGTCTGCACAATATGCAAATTCAGCAGTTGAAGAAATATTAATTTTCAGAAAATTCCAACCACACTATATCATGTGACTCCTCACACTGGAACGAGCTCATCGAGCTCGTTCCAATGAGGGGTCACATGATATGGTTTGTTGAAATATTTAGAAAATTCTGAAAACACTATAATTAAAATCATTAAGTTTTTATATCATCTGCTTTGGATAACCGTCAAGGGTTAAGCTTAAACTAATATAGAGAACATGTGTGTTCGACAGGTAACAGGAGTCTCTCCTGTCTCTTGTCGACATTAAGTGATAATAGTAAACAGTCTGAAGAACTTTTAACAATTTGTACAGGGAAAAATATTACAGCAACAATGCTGACTCATCATTTTTTCAGTGCCTCCTACCACACACCCCAACATTACCAAGGGCAATAGTTTTTAACCATTCCATTCTACTGGTCCTAAGGATGATCCATACCAAATATCTGTTCTTTGCTCCAAGTGGTTTGGGAAATGTGTGCTTTTGAATTTTATTTGGTTTGTAGCCCCTCGCGTTCCCACGGGGCTGTGAAAATTTTTTTTTTGGCATCAATCATTTACTTGGGACCCACTTAACTATATGCCAAATTGGATTGAAACTGGCCCATCAGTCCCTCAAATAGAAATTTTGAGCGGAACCCAAAATGGATATGCCCACACAGAGCCCAAATATTGACTTACCAACTTCCCTTGAACAAACTTTAATCTTCAACACTAAAGCATGTTCCATACCAAATCACAAGGCATTCCCTCTGGTGGATCATGAGAAGAAGATTTTTAAAGATTTTGGGCATTAACCAGAGCCCAAAGATGGCGGCTGCTTCATTTGAACAAAACAGAAAGGGTATACTCGTTAGATGGTCTGTGCAATATGTATTTGAATTTAGCCTGATGGTTGTGAAGAAGAAGTCACTTTTGCAGAAGTTAATGGATGACGGACGCCGGATGCCAGGCAACGGACGCAAGATGACAAGTGATGGCGGTAGCTCCTGTTGACTTACAGTCAGGTGAGCTAAAAAGAGTTTTAAAGATTATTCCTCCTATAAGACTAAGTTAAAATTTAGTCTCCAACAGGGTGTCAAAATATTAAGGCATGGACTTGGTTTGAACAAACTTAGATCTGGCCTCCCTATAGGATGCTGTAAACCAAACATCAAAAGATTCAGCCTGGGGGATCTGAAAACTGAAAAAAATTTTTGAAGATTATTCTACAGATTGCACAACATTAAAATTTAGGCTCCTATAGAAAGCCCAATTAATAACTGATAGACTTGATTTGAACACACATCAATCTGACCCCTGTAAAAATTCTGTATGCCATATATCAAAAGATTTCAACTAAAGGCTCTGGAGACAAAGATTTTTAAAAATGATTCCTCATATTGCCATTATTATTCGAGTAAGTTAAAATTTTGGCTCCAACAGTAAGCCCAAATACTGACACAGGAACTTGGTTTGAACAAACTTAAATCTTACCTCTCAAAGGATGATGTATACTTCAAGTGCCGAATACAAGTGTTTGCCGAATAAAAGTGCTGGGTAACAATTTACACTACTGAAAAGAATAATAGTGCTGGTGCACAATAAATGTGCTGGCTTGCAAACTTAACTAATTTCACATGAGTACCAAAATATGTCGCTCCCCTGTACTGCTACTGACTTGCCAAGAAATTGCCAAACACAATTTCAGTTGGTTCGATAACCGTTCCATGACCATTGATAAAAATCTGTATTATACACTTAATTGCTAACTGCAGTAGAAATTGATATAAAATAACTTTTGCTGTCTTTTTATTGGAAAATTTAATGAAAAAAAACCCAGCCTCAATGGTTGACTTTCTCAACACCAAGGGTGAAGCATTGTAAAATATTAATCACTTTATCAAACACAGTTTCAGAACTGGAACTTGACACTTGCTCCAGATTTACAATGTCAAATATATGTATTTCTACCAGGGACCCCCAATGAGAGAATTTTAGGTAGATGTGACTTCTCCCTCTCAGAAAAAGAGGGAAAAGCATGAGGTCTTTTGGGAGAAGTGAAATTTCTAAAGAGAAAAATTCAGAGATGAGAATTTAATATTTCAAAATTCAACAGACCTTTCAAACTCTGAAAATCAAGTTTGTGGGATCCAGTAGAGGAGCCATGAGATTCCAGCCTCCACCTTACCTCCCCCCCCCCCCCAAAACCAAAGAGGAGCCATGAGATTTCCAGTCTCCACCTTACAGCTCTCCCCCCCCCCCCCCCCCAATCAGATTTTTTTTTTATTTCCCTGCCATCAGTACAAGGACAGTGCCCGCTGTCCTGCCCCCTTCCCCCTCCCCCCCATTTTCTACACTCTTCACAAGCATAGCCCCACAGGATTTTGGCAGAGAGAAGTAAAATTTCTAAAGAAAGAAATACTGAGAAGAGATTCAACCCCGGGAAGTGAAGCAGTGCCTGTTCAGTGTTGTACACAGGCACTGTTTTTCGGGTAAAATAGGACCCAGTCACCAACGCTTGGGAGGTGCAAATACTTTCTAAAATGGGCAAAATTGCTTATTAATGCTCACCCCTGGTCTTGGGTTGATAGTCATGTTGTGGTCATGATTAGCCATTGTGCAAAAATATGTGACCTTAAACACCAATTAATAAATACTGAGAAGAGAATTTAATTAAATATTTCAAATTTATTTGTCAATAGACATGACAAACACTGAAAATCAAGTTAGTGCCCCCACAAGAACCCCGGGAAGATAGGTGTTAGGCAGTGCTTGTTTACTGTGGTTTACTGTGGTAAATGTACCGTTTTACTGGTAAAATAGAACGCAGTCACTAATGCTCTAAAATAGGCAACATGGGGATTAAATGACCTTGACTTTACCTCCATGCTGTGGTCACGATTAGCCATTATGCAGAAGTATGTGACCATAAACACCAATAAATAAATCAAGTTAGTGGGTGGGATCCAGTGGAAGAACAATGGGATTTCTAAGGAGCCAAGAGCCTACCCTAAAAAGTTATTTTTTTATTGGCCTCACTTGGGGAAAAAAATAAAGGTAATGGGTCACAATATCCATGACGGTTTGTATTTTTTTTCACAAATTAATAAACATGCCCACACGTTTATTCGGCACCTGAGAGTACCAAATATCAAAAGATTCTGGATAGTGGGTCTGAAAATTTTTGAAGATTATTCCTCATATTGCAAGAAACTAAAATTTGGACGAGAAGATTTTTGCAAAATTTTTGCAACTATGCTGACACAGCATTTTTTTCATTCCCCTCCTACAGTATACTATGGGGACGCGGTGACTCAGTAGGTAGAGGTGCAGGCTGCAAGCCATGAGGTCCTCGGTTCGAATCCCACCTGCGGCAACCGCGTTGTGTCCTTGGGCAAGACACTTCATCTCCATTACCCGCGTTGGGGCACGATGACGCTGTGTACTAAGGTGTACTGCACGTCAATGGTACGCATGTCTTCAACCAATCTAACCCTGCCTCCTATGCTGCAGTGCGGAGTTACGATGTTGGGGAGCTGGCAGCTGCTCGTCGTAGCTCGGTGGTTCTCTCCGGGTACTCCGGCTTCCTCCACCCGTAAAACTGTCACGGTCATGATTAGCCATTGTGCATAAATATGTGACCTTAAACATCAATAAACATAAACAGTACACTATGAACAGAACTGATGGCAAAGTCAATTCTACTGGTCTAAGAATGCTTCATATCAAAAAAACATATCTCTGCTGTGTGCAGTTTGGGGAATGTGCATGAAAATGTTTCTATTTTTAGCTCCTGGGGTTCCCACGGGCATACAGGATATTCTTTTGTTGCATGAATCAAGTATTTTAATATGATTAAATAATACAGGCAACCCACTAAATTGGATATCCCTCAACTGGTAGACTGCTGAATTATTTTTGGTCATCAAAATTTGTTCACATATCTTTGCCTTGTTACAATAGGCACTCTCCCATAAAATGTAACAAGACAAATCCTCACAGACTTAATAATTTCACTTCAAAGGTGGTATGGAGAACATCCACTGAATATGAAGCCTTTAAGTTGTGGTACCGACACTTCAGAATAAAGCCCAAATATGTGCTACCAGCACTCTGTCAGTTAACTGAATAACCCTGTTAATTGAATATAGTTTTGTAACACCAGGCCTTTAGATTAGCCCAAGTTCACACCATTTACAGGTGTGCTCAAATTAGAGATGGTGTGAAGACAGCAAGAATGAAAGTGTCAATGACACTGTAGCTCAACTTGTTAAGACATGTACTTGTAAAGTATGTGACACAACAATGACAAACATCTAGGTAATGACCGGATAACAAAGGTACATATAAAGTATTGTAACAGTCTGTACATAAATACTGACCGTAGCCTGTAAAAAATGTATAGGTAAAGTATTGTAAAGGTGGGTGACAGTCAGATGCTAAACTAGAAAAGAAATCTTTGAGTCCCAGATTGGGCCTGACTGAACCCCAAAATATTTGTTCTCATAGCACAGTGATAGCAAAGGCACCCCAAAACTCACTCGTTCATGTCCCAAGGTGAACACAAAGGTACCTAAGAAGTTTTGTGAAGATCAGTTCATAAATATGAGCTGTATAGAAGTTGTGACAAAGAACTGATTGGACCTAATTTTGGTACAAAGTGGCCACTGGCAGCCATCTTGAATTTTGGACCGCACCCAGAAACACTCATTCTCATCCCAAGGTGATAATAAAGGTACCCAAGAAGTTTCGTGAAGATCGGTTGATAAATACAGCCTCTAGCCCGAGCCGTATTGACATGTGCACTTACAGTGTACAAGTAGCACTGAATAAATCAAAGTTCATCTAATTTGCATAATTTCTGCATGAGAAAAAGACCTGTACTATATGTGATGTATTCCATGTTACTAAACATTCATACAAAAATTTATTCAAATCAGAACTTTCATACAGAAGTTCTGTACAAAAGACTGACTGCACTAATTTTGGTACAAAATGGCTGCTGGTGGCCATCTTGAATTTTGGACCACACCCCAAAACACTCGTTCTCATCCCACGGTGATAACAAAGGTACCCAAGAAGTTTCGTAAAGATCGGTTCATAAATACAGCCTCTAGCCTGAGCCTTATAGAAGTTGTCTACAAAAAACTGATTAGACTTAATTTCAGTACAAAATGGCCACTGGCTGCCATCTTGAATTTTGGACCGCACCCAGAAACACTCGTCCTCATCCCAAGGTGATAACAAAGGTACCCAAGACGTTGCGTGAAGATCGCTTCATAAATACAGACTCTTGCCCAAGCCGTATTGACATGTGTACTTACTGTGTGTAAGAAGCACTGAAAAAATCATCGGCCATCTTGAATTTTGGACCGCACCCGAAAACACTTGTTCTCATCCCACGGTGATACCAAAGGTACCCAAGAAGTTTCGTAAAGATCGGTTTACAAATACGGCCTCTAGCCCGAGCTGTATTGGCATTTGTACTGACAGTGCTGAAAGTAACACTAAATTCATCAAAGTTCATCTAATTTGCATAATTTTTGCACGAGAAAAAACCCGTATTATATGTGATGTATCCCATGGTACTAAACATTCACACACAAAAAATTATTCAAATCAGCATTTTAATAAGTTTTGCACAAAAATCTGATTGCACCTAATTTTGTACAAAATGGCTGCCATCGGCCATCTTGAATTTCAGACCGGACCCAAAAACACTCGCTCTCGTCCCATGGTGAAAACAAAGGTACCCAAGAAGTTTCGTAAAGATCGGTTTATAAATACGGCCTCCAGCCCGAGCCGTATTGGCATTTGCACTTACAGTGCTGAAAGTAACACTAAATACATCAAAGTTTGTCTAATTTGCATAATTTGAGCACGAGAAAAAAAACTGTATGATATGTAATGTATCCCATGGTACTAAACATTCATACAAAAAATTATTCAAATAAGTGCTTTCATATGGAAGTTCTGTACAAAAAACAGCCATCTTGAATTTCGGACCGCACCCAAAAACACTCGTTCTCGTCTCACGGTCATAACAAAGGTACCCAAGAAGTTTCGTAAAGATCGGTCCATAAATACGGCCTCTAGCCCGAGCCGTATCCACTTGCTGATGTACGGACAGACAGACAGACAGATGATGAGCAATGACAAAAGCTCAAATTTAGCTTCGCCAAAGTTGAACTAAAAATATATAAATTCTTCATTCCTCTTCTACATTTAAGAATAACTTCCCTCACAATATGATCATAGAAACACAAAGGAAGGCCTGACAATAAATCATAACCATATAAGACTGTTATTTCTGGTTTAATGTGCCCAAAGTAGGGCAAAATGGTGAGCCCAAAATAAATGAATTTAAAGGCCTGTTAACACAAAACCATTTACCATTCTTCCAGTACAAATTTGACCTATTAATTGAATATAGAGTAATGATGAGTAATGATGAGTAAACTCCTATTGATAGAATAATTAAAGTATCAATGACATTGCTGCTCAATTTGTACAAGGGACTGAACTAAATAGAAAGATCCAGTAATGCCCCGTCATTCACTCACGTTTCTATACAAAAGGCATCAGATTCACACCAAAGCTACATATGAAATCTGAAAAAAATTGGGTGAGGGAAGGAGTCTGTTGGGTGTACCAATAGAATTGTTGACAATTTATATGTCAAATCCAAGATGGACGGTGACGGCCATCTTTTTCAATGGAAAGCAGTCAAATTTGATAACTCCCATCTTGACATCATACCTAACTTACATATAAAATTTGAAAAAGACTGGGTGAGAGGTGTGGCCTGTAGGGTCTGCTAATGGAATTGTTGACAATGTATATGCCAAATCCAAGATGGTTGCTGGTGGCCATGTTTAGCAACAAAATTCAGAGAAATTTGACAGCTCCATCTAGACATTCACCACAGCTACACATGAAATTTCGAAGAAGATTTGGTGAGGGATGTTGCCTGTAGGGTGTGCTAATGGGATTGTTGACAATTAATATGCCAAATCCAAGATGGCCACTGGCAGCCATGTTTTTCAACAAAATGCAGAAATATTTGATAGCTTCCATTTGGACATTATGCCAAAGCTACATATGATATTTGAAAAAGATCGGATGAGGGATGCAGCATGTAGGTTGTGCTAATGGAATTGTTGATAGTTTATATGCCAAATCTAACATGGCCACTGGCAGCTATGGTTTTCAACAAAATTTGAAAAAGAATCGATTGCTCCCATCTAGACATTGCCTCAAAGCCACATATGAAATTTGAAACCCATCAGGTGAGAGCTGCAGCTCATAGGGTGTGCTAAAGGAATTATGGACAGACAAACATACCTACAGACATACGTACATATGGAGATACGGACAGATGACAGATCACAACCAATCCCAATAGCTCAACATTGTAAAGTTGAGCTAAAAAGATAGTAAACTGTCGAGAAATTACCCTGACTCTCCCCAGTTTTCCTTTGTTTACAGACCTATTTGGCTTCAGTACAACCAATACAGGCATTTACAGTACAGCCTACAATAAAGTGGAATAATAACTTGCTATTTGGTCAATATTTGCACCACATTCATATCTGAATATCGCGATATTTTTATAGCAATAACGCGTCAGTTGGTCTTGTTATGTTGGTCATAATAACACACTAAGAGGACAAAATCCCCAAACCCTATATACATGCTATCAACAGCATGTCCCATGTGTACCTGTCCGTGTTGTAACCCCCCCCCACCACACACACACACAACACACATTTTAATCGGCTCATCTTAACATTTAATTAGGCCATTTTGTTGCGTTCACATAGATTTTTAATTCATTTTACATGCACATCACCCCCATTCGTGGTCAATATCGTCATTATCGAAACGTGAAAGGAAGAGTTGCCCCACCCCTTCCCTCTCCCCTTGATTTTAGAGCTTTATATTTATAAAAGTTTTAACTATAGTTAAGTAAAGATACTCTCATTTGACTCCCGTGAAGCTGGGGAGACCAGGGAAATCTAAGCTTTAATAATTAATATATCGACTACGTCAGTTTGTTTAACATAGAAAGCTTTGCATGGCTCTAATCGTCCATATTATTATAAATATTTGCTACTCTTCTTTCCACCCAAAAAATTATGAATGATAGTTTTGGAAATCTTCCATCATGCGACTCATGCATGCATTTGTCTTACGATATTTGCCACAACACATTGAAAATATCGCGTTAATGCTATAGAAATATTGCCAACATAAGGCGCTATTATGGCATCATTAACAAAATAATATAGCTCAATGGTATACTTTGTAATAGGCTGTACTGTAATCTATTATATCTTGTTTGACATTGACAGTGCTCATGGAACTCTGTCAAACATTAACAAGATAGAATAAATACTACAGTAATCTATAGAATACGGGAAGGTGATACAATCCCTGTTAATTGAAAACCATTGTTAATTAAATACCCCTGTTAAATGAATACTCCTCTTAATTGAATACTCCTGTAAGTCCTGTTAATTGAATAATTCATTTGGCAAAGTGGTAATTCAGTAAACAGGGTTCCACTGTACAGTGTACTGCATGCCAAATTTGGTTCAAATTGACTCATCTTTTCAGGAAACAGAAATTTTAAGCAGGGCCAACAAAATTTTCCCCTCCAATTTCAAAAGCAAAGACTGTTCTACAAACTTTGAACAAATTTGATTTTAGGCCTTAAAAGAAAGCATGGTAACAAATATCAAGTCACTGTACTGACTGGTTCATGAGATCTTTTTTCAAATTTGGAAGCATTTACCCCATCCCAACCCCCTCCCTATGGGACTGGGCATGCTGATTTGAACAAAAATACAAAAACAAAATGCAGTTAGCCCAGAAGTTTTGAACAAGTACAAACAACATGTTCATGGACGATGGACAGACAAAGGACAAGTGACCACTATAGCTCACCCTTAATTTCAGACAGGTGAGCTAAAAAAAATAATCCTCAGATAACAATAAGTTAACAAGGGTTTGCCTCATGGCTAACAAAATGGTAACTGTGAACTAGAAAGCATTAGTGTACATTTTCTAAATAACTTATCTGCAAAAAACTTACATGTATTTATTTATTTACTGGTGTTTAAGGTCACATATTTCTGCACAGTGGCTAATCATGACAACAGTTTTACAAGTGGAGGAAGCTGGAATACCCAAGTGAACCACCGGGCATTGGAGAGCAGATGTCACTGTCAGCTCCCTTACATACAAACTCCACACAAGCAGGGTTAGCATTGGTTGAATACATTGGTGCATCATCGACACACTGTATGTCTTAGTACACAATGCCACCATGCCCCCACATGGGCACTGGGAGGGGGGGGGGGGGGGGTGAAGTGTCTTGCACAAGGACACAACGTGGTTGCCGCAGGTGGGATTCAACCTGCATGACCACTTGGCTTGCAGCCTGCACCTCTACCTGCTGAGCGACTTACATACAAGTCTGCCCAATAATTCTGATGCCGAATATCTGATGGTGCCCATTTTCAAACTCAGTCAAGACAATTTTCCTGGAAACCCATATAATAAAAAAAGAATCAAATCATTTACATTTGTTCAAGTTATGGCAAAATCAAGCACAAAATTTGCAAAATTAAAGTGTCAATGACACTGTATCTCAACTTGTGTAAGACATGTACATATATTGTATGTGGCACAGCAATGACACACATCTAGGTAATGACCTGATAACAAAGGAACATGTAAAGGATTGTAAAGGTCTGTACATAAATACTGACTGTAGCCTGTAACAAATGTATAGGTAAAGTATTGTAAAGGTGGGTGACAGTTAGATGCTAAACTAGAAATCTCCACTGGGTTAATGTTGTAATCTATGGTGCACCATAAGCCAAATGTTAGCAACTGTTTTAGCCTGTGTGATTCAAACCCTTCTAAGGTTGTTGATTCAACTAATTAGTAAATATTTGTCCAGTCCTTCTTAAAATATAGGTATTTGAATTTTTTATCTGTAGCTTGATAACAAACGTAGTCCTTGAAGTTCTGAATGAAAGTGTCAATGACACTGTAGCTCAACTTGTCAAGACAAAGACATGTACATGTATAGTATGTGACACAGCAATGACAAACATCTAGGTAATGACCTGATAACAAAGGTACATATAAAGTATTGTAACGGTCTGTACATAAATACTGACCGTTGCCTGTAACAAATGTATAGGTAAAGTATTGTAAAGGTGGGTGACAGTCAGATGCTGAACTAGAAAAGAAATCTTAGTCCCAGAGTGGGTCTGACTGAACCCCAAAATATTTGTTCTCATAGCACAGTGATAACAAAGGCACCCCAAAACACACTCGTTCCTGTCCCAAGGTGAAAACAAAAGTACTCAAGAAGTTTTGTGAAGATCAGTTCATAAATACGAGCTGTATAGAACTTGTGACAAAAAACTGATTGGACCTAATTTCGGTACAAAATGGCCACTGGCAGCCATCTTGAATTTTGGACCGTACCCAGAAACACTCATTCTCATCCCAAGGAGATAACAAAGGTACCCAAGAAGTTTTGTGAAGATCGGTTCATAAATACAGCCTCTACCCTGAGCCGTATTGACATGTGTGCTTACATTGTGTAAGTTGCACTGAATAAATCAAAGTTCATCTAATTTGCATAATTTCTGCACGAAAAAAAACCCCTTACAATATGTGATGTATTCCATGTTACTAAACATTCATACAAAAATTTATTAAAATCAGAACTTTCATACAGAAGTTCTATACAAAAGACTGATTGCACTAATTTTGGTACAAAATGGCTGCTGGTGGCCATCTTGAATTTCGGACCACACCCAAAAACACTCGCTCTCATCCCACGGTGATAACAAAGGTACCCAAGAAGTTTCGTAAAGATTGGTTCATAAATATGGCCTCTAGTCTGAGCTGTATAGAAGTTGTGTACAAAAAACTGATTAGACCTAATTTCGGTACAAAATGGCCACTGGCAGCCATCTTGAATTTTGGACCGTACCCAGAAACACTCATTCTCATCCCAAGGAGATAACAAAGGTACCCAAGAAGTTTTGTGAAGATCGGTTCATAAATACAGCCTCTACCCTGAGCCGTATTGACATGTGTGCTTACATTGTGTAAGTTGCACTGAATAAATCAAAGTTCATCTAATTTGCATAATTTCTGCACGAAAAAAAACCCCTTACAATATGTGATGTATTCCATGTTACTAAACATTCATACAAAAATTTATTAAAATCAGAACTTTCATACAGAAGTTCTATACAAAAGACTGATTGCACTAATTTTGGTACAAAATGGCTGCTGGTGGCCATCTTGAATTTCGGACCACACCCAAAAACACTCGCTCTCATCCCACGGTGATAACAAAGGTACCCAAGAAGTTTCGTAAAGATTGGTTCATAAATATGGCCTCTAGTCTGAGCTGTATAGAAGTTGTGTACAAAAAACTGATTAGACCTAATTTCGGTACAAAATGGCCACTGGCAGCCATCTTGAATTTTGGACCGTACCCAGAAACACTCATTCTCATCCCAAGGAGATAACAAAGGTACCCAAGAAGTTTTGTGAAGATCGGTTCATAAATACAGCCTCTACCCTGAGCCGTATTGACATGTGTGCTTACATTGTGTAAGTTGCACTGAATAAATCAAAGTTCATCTAATTTGCATAATTTCTGCACGAAAAAAAACCCCTTACAATATGTGATGTATTCCATGTTACTAAACATTCATACAAAAATTTATTAAAATCAGAACTTTCATACAGAAGTTCTATACAAAAGACTGATTGCACTAATTTTGGTACAAAATGGCTGCTGGTGGCCATCTTGAATTTCGGACCACACCCAAAAACACTCGCTCTCATCCCACGGTGATAACAAAGGTACCCAAGAAGTTTCGTAAAGATTGGTTCATAAATGTGGCCTCTAGTCTGAGCTGCATAGAAGTTGTGTACAAAAAACTGATTAGACCTAATTTCGGTACAAAATGGCCACTGGCAGCCATCTTGAGTTTTAGACCGCACCCAGAAACACTCGTTCTCGTCCCAAGGTGATAACAAAGGTACCCAAGACATTTCGTGAAGATCAGTTCATAAATACAGACTCTAGTCTGAGCCATATTGACATGTGTACTTACTGTGTGTAAGTCGCACTGAAAAAATTCAAAGTTCCTCTAATTTGCATAATTTCTGCACGAGAAAAAAACCCGTATTATATGTGATGCATCCCATGGTACTAAACATTCACACAAAAAAATTATTCAAATCAGGGCTTTCATATGGAAGTTCTGTGCAAAAATCTGATTGCACCTAATTTTGTACAAAATGGCTGCCATCGGCCATCTTGAATTTCGGACCGGACCCAAAAACACTCGTTCTCGTCCCACGGTGATACCAAAGGTACCCAAGAAGTTTCGTAAAGATCGGTTCATAAATACGGCCTCTAGCCCGAGCTGTATTGGCATTTGCACTTACAGTGCTGAAAGTAACCCCAAAAAACATCAAAATTAGTCTAATTTGCACAATTTACGTACGAGAAAAAAACCCGTATTATATGTGATGTATCCCATGGTACTAAACATTCATACAAAAAATTATTCAAATCAGAGCTTTCATATGGAAGTTCTGTACAAAAAACAGATTTCTGCATCGTCGGTATAAAATGGCAGCTGGCAGCCATCTTGAATTTCGGACCGCACCCAAAAACACTCGTTCTCGTCCCACGGTCATAACAAAGGTACCCAAGAAGTTTCGTAAAGATCGGTTCATAAATACGGCCTCTAGCCCGAGCCATATCAGCTTGGCACTTACAGCTCTGATAGTAACACTAAATAAATCAAAGTCAGTCTAATTTCCATAATTTACGCACGAGAAAAAACCCCGTATTATATGTGATGTATCCCATGGTACTAAACATTTATACAAAACTTTATTCAAATCAGAACTTTCATACAGAAGTTCTGTACAAAAAACTGATTTTTGCATCATCAGTACAAAATGGCCACTGGCAGCCATCTTGAATTTTGGACCAAACCTAAAAACACTCGTTCCCGTCCCAGGGTCATAACAAAGGTACACAAGAAGTTTTGTAAAGATCGGTTCATAAATACGACCTCTAGCCCGAGCCATAGCCAATTGTTGACGTACGGACAGACGGACGGACGGACGGACGACGGGCCATGACAATAGCTCAAATTTGATTTCGTCAAAGTTGAGCTAACAAAAAACTGACTACACCTAATTTTGGTATAAAATGGCCACTAACAGCCATCATGAATTTCAAACTGCACCCAAAAACACTCCTTCTCGTCGCACGCTAATAATAAAGATACCCAAGAAGTCTCGTAAAGATTGGTGCACCAATATGGCTCCAGTCCGAGCCATATAGAAGTTCTGTACAAAAAACTGATTGTACCTAATTTTGGTACAAAATGGCCATGGCAGCCATCTTGAATTCTGGACCGCATCCAAAAACAATTGTTCTCGTCCGAAGGTGATAACAAAGGTACCCAAGAAGTTTCATGAAGACCGGTTCATAAACACAGCCTCTAGCCGAAGCCATATTGACATGTGTGCTCACTGTGTATAAGTAGCACTGAATAAATCAATGTTCATCTAATTTGCATAATTTCAGCACGAGAAAAAAAAACCTGTAGTATATGTGATGTATTCCATGTTACTAAACATTCATACACAATTTATTCAAATCAGAATTTTCATACAGAAGTTCTGTACAAAAAACTGATTGCACTAATTTTGGTGCAAAATGGCTGCCTGTGGCCATCTTGAATTTCGTACCGCACCCAAAAACACTCGCTCTCATCCCGCGGTGACAAACAAAGACACCCAAGAAATTTTGTAAAGATTGGTTCATAAATATGGCCTCTAGCCCAAGCCGTATTGAATTGTTGACTGGTGGACGGACATACAGCCAAACAGAGAGATGGACGACGGGCCATGGCATAACCTCAAATTTGACTAGATCAAAGTTGAGCTAAAAAATGACAAAGTCAGCCAATAATTCTGCTGCCACATATATTGGACAAAGCCCATTTTCATACTCGATCAAGAAAATGTTCCTGGAGACCAACATAACACAAATGAATTGGGTCAGTTGACTTTTGTTGAAGTTATTGCATTATCAAGCACAAAATTCGCAAATGAAAGTGTCAATGACACTGTAGCTCAACTTGTGTAAGACATGTACACGTATAGTATGTGACACAGCAATGACACACATCTAGGTAATGACCTGATAACAAAGGTACATGTATAGTATTGTAAAGGTCTGTGCATAAATACTGACAGTAGCCTGTAACAAATGTACAGGTAAAGTATTGTAAAGGTGGGTTACCTGGGGGTCCAATGGCAGAAACATAGCATGTGCACAGGATGGCAGAAACATAGCATGTGCACAGGCCATATGTACAGAATTTGATGGCCTTACTATGGTCATAACGCTTAGATTTAACGCGCAGATCGACATGCTATTTGTGCGCATTTCATAACAGGACATCCAATTTTAACTGTATAGAGAGGCATCCTACCTAGTTACAATGAAATCCCTTCATAAATACGACCTGTAGACTGTGCTAAATTTTTTTCAGGTTTTGGACTTGGGCAGCCATCAGGGTTGACCGATTGTGACCAAAAGTGGTTGTTCTCATCGAGACATGACCCCAACCAGGCATATGAAATTTTGTGACAATTGGGCAAGAACTCTGGGGTGTAGCCTGTGCTGAAGGAAAATGTGCACAGACTAACAAACTTCCGCACACGTGATGGCAATAGCTTATCTTTACTTTGTCAAGTTAAGCTAAAAAACTGATTGCTCCTAATTTCGATATAAAATGGCCACCAGCAGGTATCTTGAATTTTGGACCACACCCCATATTGACATGTGCACTTACATGTACTGTGTATAAGTAGCACTGAATAAATTAATGCTCATCTAATTTGCATAATTTCTGCACAAGATAAAAAACCTGTATTATATGTGATGTATTACATGTTACTAACCATTCAAACAAAAAATTTTTCAAATCAGAACTTTCATATAGAAGTTCAGTTCAAAAAACTGATTGCACTAATTTTGGTACAAAATGCATGCCGGTAGTCATCTTGAATTTCGGACCACACTCCAAAACACTCATTCTCATCCCACAGTGATAACAAAGGTACCCAAGACGTTTCGTTAAGATCGGTTCCCCTCAAATTGCCATGTCAGCCCATTAATTTTGCTGCCGTATATCGGACAGAGTCTGTTTTCAAAGGACCATAACTCTGTCAAAAAATATTGGACCAAGCCCACTATCAATCCCATCGTGTATCATGTGGTTATAAACCTATGTATAAAGTTCTGTTTCATTCTGTACACTCAAACTAAAGTTGTCACCCAGAAGCCAATATCAACATGTTTTCTAAGTTGGAAAAGGACCAAACATGTAACTCGGATAAAAAATATTGGACTAAGCCTACTATCAATCCCAACCTGTATTATGAAGTTATAAACCTATGTATAAAACTACATTTCATTTTGTTCAGTCAAACTAAGTTTCATTTTGTTCAGTCAAACTAAGTTATCTCCCAGAAATCATTTCTTTCGGATGGGCAACTATATGCTCCCCCCAATTTTTTTTTTGGAAGCATAAAAATATCAGATCAAGCCCACAATCAATCCCACTCTGTATTATGTGGTTATAAACCTATGTATACAGTTTTTTTTTAATTCAGTCAAACTAAAGTAAACCAAATTTATTCAGGTTTAATGACACTTTCGACAGCCAGGGTCACTTCGTGTTGGAAAGTTTTACGGAGGAAGCTGGAGTACCCAGAAAGAACCACCATGCAATGTCAAGCAACTATCAGGCTCCTCAACATACTAACTCCACACAAGCAGGCTTAGCATTGGTTGAAGACATTAGTGCACCATCGACGTGTTGTATGTCTTAGTACACAATGCCACCGTGCCCCTACGTGGGCAATGGGGTGGAGTGTCTTGCCCAAAGACACAATGTGGTTGTTGCAGGTGGGATTCAAACCAAGGACCTCTCGTCAGGAACCTGCACCTCTGCCTGATCCACCACTCCCCAAGTGAACCAATATAATGTCTACTAAGTTGGAAAGGGGTCATAGCTCTGCAGAAAAATATTGGACCGAGCCCACTATCAATCCCAACCTGTATTATGTAGTTATAAACCAATGCATAAAACTTTGTTCTATTTCATTCAGTCAGACCAAATCTATCATTCAGAAACCAAGATCAACATGTCTTCTAAGTCGGAAAAGTGCCATAACTCTGTCTAAAAATATCAGACTAAGCCCACTATCAATCCCAACCTGCATTTTGTGGTTATAAACCTACATATAATATTTTGTTTAATTTTGTTCACTCAGACTAAAGTTATGATCCGGAAACCAATATCAACATGTCTAAGTTGGAAAAGGGACATAACTCTGCCACAAAATACCAGACCAAGCCCACTATCAATCGCAAACTGTATTATGTGGTTATACACTTACATATAGAATGCTGTTTCGTTTCACTCAGGCAAACTAAAGTTATCATCCGAAAACCATTTTTTTGAGACGGAGAGACAGATGACAGTGTGGCTACTATATGCTCCCCTAAATTTTGGGGGAAAGCATTAAAATTGAGCTCCTACAGTGGTTGGGTCAGCTCAAACATCATTTCAGGGACTTGAATCTGATGATTGATCCCTTAAGGCTGCTTTATACCAATCATCAAAAGTTTCTGACTGATAAATCTGAAGAACTTAGATTTTCAATAAATATTCTTCATATTGTACTTAGTTAAAGCCAGAGTTCCTATTTGGAGTCCAAATATGACATACAGTATGGCTGCAGTGTACTGGTCACTTTCCCCAGGTGGGTAATATTTCCACAGACACACTAATATTAGATTCCAAACACTGATTATAGGAATAATCATCAAAATTTTAATTAACTCTTTACCTGAAATGAAAATCAGAAATTTTAATAATTAAATTTCCACATATATTGTCAACAGCTCAGCTTGTGACCCATCACTGGAATGTGCTCAACATGCTCGTCCTGACAGATGGGTTATAAGCTATGTTTTTGAGATAAAATATGAAAAAATAATAAAAATTGAATGGATGATGTTTGTGAAAACACTGGCAAGTTTTGGTCATTACTTTTGGTAAAGGGTTAATGAAGCAATGGGTACAACCCAGTGCTTCATTAATTAAAACTTTGATTATGATTTTTATTACCTGGTAAATGCATGCATGGACATCACTGACCACACATGGATTACGACCAGTTCATGATGACTGTATTGTCTTAAACTTGGTTAAAACTTGGGCCTCCACAGTGAGCCCAAAGATTTGAACATGTGGGCAGTCAGGATGAAGTGCCTTACCCAAGAACACAATGCAGTTTGAAGTCCAATGCCGTAACCACTGAGCTACTGTGCACCCTTGTGTTCTATATAGTATTTGGGGCAGTCTTTTCCTGGTGGTAAGTTCTCCTATATATTTGGGAGACATCTCCCAGAGAATGACTTCAACAAAACTGTTTGGACTCACTTCTCTGGGGCCCAGTTTGCTGCAGCCAATCTTATTTCATTTTAATAAAATGGTAGTATGCAGTTATAGGAAGATTTATGTATAAAAAGTACATTTTTGTATTATCTTGCCCATGAGTCCCTTGTCAGTTAGTGGTTCATGTACATAGCCATAGGAATTAGTAATTGGACAATGTGAATACAGCACGACCAAGAGGTTCTATCGGGGAACTGTCCAAGTGAAGATTCATGATTAATGATGAACTAACTGAAATCCTCACTGATAATTGCATTCCAATCTATTAAAAACACAATTTGATATTTTGTCACATTAAATGCTATATGTGATGTATTTTGCTAAGAATAAAGCTATAAGTATAAATAATTATGGTTACCACATGGCGTTCTCTGGTGAATAATGGGACATTGCAGAGTATTCCAACTCACAAACATGTATTTCTGATCAGTGCTGGAATGCTGTGCAATAATCAAATAAGTGTTTCTAATTTCTTCTAATTCTATTTCTGGAAATACTTATTTTTTCTTTTTACCGAGTTCCTGATTTTCAATGCCCAAACCTGATGAAATTTAATAAAAAAAAAGTTCTGTGTCAAAGTATACTTCATTAGTATTAGAAGTATGCTTCTCATTAGGTAGAGGTGCATGCAAAAAGGTCCTCGGTTTGAATCCCACCTGCGACAACCACATTGTGTCCTTGGGCAAGACACTTCACCCCATTGCCCATGTTGGGGCAGAGTGGCATCATGTGCTAAGGCATACTGCACATCGATGGTGCACTTGTCTTCATCCAATGTTAACCCTGCATGTGTGAAGTTTATATGTTGGGGAGCCTGATAGTTGCTTGCCACTGCTTTGTAGTTCCCTCTGCATACCCCCAGCTTCCTCCACCTGTATAACTGTCTGACATGTGGTGACCTTGGCTTTCGAAGGTGTAATTAAACCCCAATAAATAAATAGTAGTATTCTCATAAACATCTACATTAGTGGTTATAGGAGTAATAACACAACTTTGTCAGGCAGGGATTTACGGTTCTATTAGTAATCATCCCATGCAGAATGATTAACAGTCCTCTGTCTCATTAGCAGCCGAAGACTTCACCTCAGACTGCTCAGAGTCATAAGACCTTGTGACTTCAGGCCATTAAATTGTTATTAATCATTTCTGTTGGACCTTTAAAGAAGGTAATGCCCTGGAAAATCATTATATTGTAATATTAATAGTGGATTTCAGCAGATTTTACAATGAAATCGGCCTATTTGCATGTACGATATACATGTATAGGCAGCAAATGTCTCTTGACAGTTGCTCGCCTCTCCATGGTGGTCCTCGTCATGTACTCTGGCTACCCTACCAGTAAAACTGTCTGGCATAAGGTGATCCTAGCTGTCAAAAGTGTTGTTACAACCCCAGTATGACAATAGGTAAAACTGAAGAATGGGGGAACCTGCAGTTTATTTATACATACTCAACTCCTCAGTTTTTCAGTGTTTATTTTCTTTTGTTTATTTTCATATGTACCCAAAAATAATAATGGTTTCCGTTTCATCCCACAATATCATATTTATTAGTTATTTTAACTAGTTGAAGGCTAGATTATTTTTGGTGGTCGGTTTTGTTATTCAGCATTTGTTTTATTACAAATTATTGGAGAGTTTCCATGGGCCATCTCAAATAATTTTAATCAAACAATTTTTATAAACAAAATATTATTTGCGTTTGACTTAATATGAAACATAAGCAACGAAAATGTTGGTTTTTGCTACAGCACGCTTATTCTTTTTAAAACCCTCATATACAGTGGCTTCTAGCACTCGGACGATTAACACTTTCCATGCTCTAATCTTAACATACACATACTGCAAAACAAAATATCCATCTTGAAATAGACAAATATGGGGGACATCCTTAATGGTTTAGGGTCTCTATAGTGAGAATAGGGGTCAGCAATGGCTTCAGAACTGACCAAAACTGACTTGATTTCTCCCAAGTTCTAAATTTACTTTATAATACAGTATGTGGAGATTGTATTTTCTCTAAATCACTCACAGCGTGGAGATTCTGCATGGAGAGTGTGTTTTCACTAAATCACTCACAGAGTGGAGATTCTACAAATTTGTTGCAAAGCATAACAATCACTAAGTTCCAGCCAATGGACCTACAGGTTAAACTCTGAAATCCATTGGCTGAAACATTACTGGTTTCTTCTGTTTATATGTTCAAAATTTGAAAGTGATACTTTGTGTGACAACTCCACTCCATGGGTGATTTACATGTAGTTACAATCCACTCTTCACATACTGTACAAGCAGAGCCAAAAAACAGTAAGGGGGAAGTGTATACCATTGTCATGCACCCACAGAATGAGCTTAAAAAAGTGACACAAGAGAGTTAAATCACAGGGGTTCATCACCAACAATGATTTATTAATAGAATAATATTATTAGACAATCATAACTTATAGCAGCTATTATGAATACTATAATATAACACAAGGAAAGACACAGAATTCCTACCTCGATTTTTCTAAGAGTTAAATATTTATTCTATGCATATTCAATCATTTACTTCTACACACTGTTTTGTTGAGAAAACATTTATCTCCTAGATGATACACAATACTTGATTTTATCATATTAAAATAAAAGTTGTAAACACAACATGATTTATTGTCACTTTCATTGAAAAAGTAGAAACCCTGCTTTCAGTTGTTGCCCTTCATGACAAGTCAGCCCAGAACATTTTGTCTGCAAAGACACTTCATTCTTAATAGTCACTTGCTAAAATCTTTAAGGGACTGCAGAGCCAGGGTTGGAAGCAGATAGCCCCCCCCCCCCCCCACCCCACCCCACACTCACAATTTGTACCACAATGTTGAAAATTGTAAACAACTGAGTTTCAACAATGATCTTATTATTATCCTGGTTCAAGGGTTTATACATTAAATGGCTTGGTATTCACTCTACTGTGGTCACCCTTAATACAAGAACTTATTTACCAAATATTCGCTGTGTCGAAGCAGTTTCGAAGCAGTTAGTACATCCAAAATCATGCAAAAGTACACAGTGTAGGCCTACTGTGTGAATTAGGCAATTTTAGGAAACTAGTGGATCAACAGCATCAGTTTGGTACATAGTTAGTTCACTGGAGCAAATGTGTTTTTCTGGATCAGAGTCCCAAAATTCCAACTTACATTTCACTCCCCCCCCCCAACCCCTTTCCAAGTTAGACCAATGCATAGCACCTCACTTTTAACTTCAACACAAAATAAAAGCCTCTACCCCCTCCCCCCCCACCCCCCCCCCCCCCCCCAACTTACATAATTTTTCGGCTGTCTTGTTCAGATGCCACTTTAGATCACACTTTGCAGTATATTCTTCTGGAACATAGAAAAGTATTTGTTACTAGTTTATTAGTGCTAAATATTCTTTTTCTTCTCTAAAAGTATTTTCACCAGTTATTTATTTTTCCATTTATTAATATGGGTTATTTATTTAAGCAAACATTAGCTAACATCAAATCATGTCTGCCAATTTTACGGATAGCCGTAGACAGCTACCCACACAAAACAACCAATCAGAGGAGAGTACATGTAAATGTAAAACACATCAATTTACTCACCTTGTAACGACAAACAAGCGGATCATAAGTTTGGCTTTTCTGGCTTGAGGGTATTTGTACTGGACACACAGGCAAATAGGATACCCTCACCTGCCTAATAACACTGCCAACACCATTATTAATTTTGAAGAAAAATCTCAGCAATCACTATTATTTGGCAGTGAGGAATACAAATGTACATGTAGGGGGGAAATGCCATCATGATTGTTAACTTCCAATCAAATATCTTGAGTCCTGACTATCACTATCAAACATCCATCACTATTATTGGACAGGTACATGCAGGAGTAAATTGACTTCTTCAATGACAGATGCAGACTGGCAGAATATTCTTAACAGACTGGGAATCACATTATTTCAATCAAAAGTCAGTTATTCTTACCAAGTGCAACTTTCCAACTTAACTTTACTGATTACTCTCAACATTCACTAATGTGCATTTTTCTGAGCATTTTTTCAGTAGGAAAACTCTGTGGCTGAGGGATGGAAGGTGGGGATGCTCATATTTTATGTTGCAGTCAAAACCAAGAGGTTGCACATTAGTCTTACTTTGAATAGGAGGTAGGGGGCACTGAAATTCTGGAGAGTTTTTCCAGACCCCTCATACAGAAAATCAAGTAACAATTTATAACCTCCAAAGCGTGTGGGGGCGCAGTGGAACTAGTACTGTGTACTAAGGTATACTCTTTGATGCTTTGTCTTCAACCAATGCTAACCCAGTTTGTACAAAGTTAGTACTTTGTGAGTCTGACAGTTGCTCACCACTACTTGGACTATCCAAAGTTTTGCTAAACGTGAATAAAAAAAACAATACAAAGTGACCTTATTATTTTGATGCATCTGTAGGATTACCAACACTGACTTGGTGTGCGTCAGTCTTTCGATTTGGAAAATGGAAGGCCCACTGTGTACTGCTCGCAACCATCTGAGGTGAAGCATACTATATATAATTGTTGAGTACCGGAATTGGGAAAATTTTTTTCAAGAAATACATCAATGAACACTGTGCACTCCAAAGATGAACAGAAGATAATTCAAATGAAGTGTCATTGACACTGCTCAACGTGTCCAAGAAAGGTCTGAACTAAATAGAAAGATCCAGTAACACCAAGTCATTCACTCAAATTTCCTCAGAAAAGGTGTCTCACCAAAGCTACATATGACATCTGATGCAGCCTGTTGGGTGTACTAATGGATTTGTTGACAATTTATATGCTAAATCTAAGATGGCTGATGGTGGCCACATCATACCAAAGTTGAATATAGAATTTGAAAAATATAGGGTGAGAGGTGTAGCCTGTAGGGTGTACTGATGGATTGTTGACAATTTATAGCAAAATCCAAGATGGCCACTGCTGAGCATGTTTTCCCACAAAATTCAGAAAAAATTATAGCTTCCATCTAGATATCACATCAAAGCTACATACGAAATTCAAGAAAGAGTGGGTGAAAGATGCTGTTTGTAGAGTGTGCTAATGGAATCGTTGAAAATTTATATGCGAAATCCAAACTGGGTGCTGGCAGCCATATTTTTCAACAAAATTCAGAAACATTCAATAGCTTCTATCTAGATATCAAACCAAAGCTACATATGACATTTGAAAAAAGATTGGGTGCGAGATGCAGTCTGCAGGCTGTGAGAATGAAATTGTTGACAATTCATAATCCAAATCCAGGATGACTGCTTTGTGGCCCTGTTTTTCAACAAAATTTAGAAATTTCTGATATCTCCCATCTCGACATCACACCAAACCTATACATGAAAGCAGAGAAAGATCAGGTGAGAGATACAGCCTGTAGAGTGTGCTAACAGAATTGTTGACAATTTATTTGCTAAATCCAAGGTGGCCACTGGTCCCTGGCAGTCATGTTTTTCAAAGGACTTGAAAAAAATTTGATACATGTAGCTCTCATCTGGACATTGCCCCAAAGTCACATATGAAATTAAGGACCGACTGGGCGAGAGCTGCAGTCTTTAGGGTTTGCTAAAGGAATTGTGGATGGAGAGTTGAGCTAAAAAAATGTTTTTTTCGAGTAAGCCCTTCGCAGCAATAATCAAATTTATTTCAGTTCGGTATAATATCTTAAATGTGCATGAGCAAAGGGACAGTGAGAAGCATTTTTGACCTTTTAAAGTTTTGTTGAATTACATTGTTTACATACCGGTTCTCCGAAAGTATTTATTATTTATTTATTTATTTATTGGTGTTTAAGGTCACATGGTTTTGCACAATGGCTAATCATGACCACAACAAGAGTATCAACCCAAAACCAAGGATGAGCATTAATAAGCCATGATGCCCATTTTAGAGAGGGTTTGCACCTCCCAAGCACTGATAACTGGGTCCTATTTTACCAGTAAAACAGAGCCTGTTTACCACAGTGAACAGGCACTGCTTCACTTCCTGGGGTTCCCACGGGGGTCTCCGAAAGTGAAGTTTGATTAGTTACAATGTAGTAGTCTTGGAATGCTACTACAAATCCATATCATATTACCCCTCACTGGAATGAGCTTGACAAGCTCATTACAATGAGGAGGGTTCAAATGATATGGTTTTGTTGAAGTTTATAAAAAATGTCTGTTCTGCACAAATTGTATATTATTCAATGCATGCCATTGAACGTTAGGGAAGGGTTAATTGCTTGCTGGGTCGAACTGAAGTATGCTGCTGTCTACTCACAAAAATTGAAAATTGCAGGTTCGATGATGTGCAGGAGATAACTTACCTGAAACTTGAAAGAATGGGCATTGTTAAGCCAATAATTTCCTAATATTGTCCAATAGGTCTACATTTTGGTACTCTTGCATGATTTTTCGCATACTCAATCACTTACTATTTTCAACATTGTTGTTCAAAATATGCCGGGCGTGCCCACTTCCAACCCTGGCTCCATGGTCCCGTAAAATGTTTTGAAATGACTATTTAGAATGTAGTGTCCTCATGGACAAAATGTTCAGGGCCAACTCGACTTGGAAGGGACATTCCTGTGTACTTCGGGAAAGGAATCGGAGCCTCTGGAACTGGGAAAAATTTGTGTCATGAAGGTCTAAACTAGAAAAACAAATTTTTGTATGTTTTTACAAAGTGGATACAAATGATTTTGATTGATATTTGTTGTCCTGATGTATCAGATGTCATGATGTAATGAAGAGATGAAAATTACAACAATTCATTGTTTTGATCAGAAAAAATACTTAATTATCAGGCATGAACTATGCATAAAAAGTTTCAGTGGTTTAGAGAAGGAGAATAAATGCTGATTTGGTGATGGGAAAGAATCCTTTTTGGGTACTCTGTTGCTGGTACGGATTATCACTACTTGGGGATGTGGTGATGAGATGCAACAGTTAAAAGCCAAGCTTCCAGAAATGATAAAGAGTTCTTTTCGACAACTGATCATACTTTGCAGTGTGCAAAATTTCTGAAATTACTCTAACCGACAGACCTTTTATGTTTGGGTTGGACAAGCCGAACATTCGGCTGTGTAAAGATTCTTGGAAAGCTGTTTTTTAATCATTAACAAGTATTACTATATTGCATGGGATTGAAATATATATAGCCTCTCAAGGCAAAAATCTAAAAATCTTTGAAAATACAAGAAAGGCTGATTAATTTACTTAGACCATTCAAGATGCATATTTGGTAGATGGTCATCCATTCATGTAATCACCATGTGAACGAAACAAGTGTTCTTGTAAAATTTTGCACACTGTTTTATTCACTGATTGTATTTTAATTTGATGAAAACTGTGTGTCATCTACAAAACAAAACTTTCCCCAAGAAAATGGTGCCCAGAATGGATGTAAATACAATAAATTCAGAACAGTTCAAAAAATTGAGGAAGGAATTCTGTGTTATCCCTTGCATCATATTACAGTATTCATCATGAGCGATATCCAGTTATCCTAGTCTGATAATATTTTATTGTTAAATCACTGTTTGTAACAAGCCCATGGTTAAGGTGCTACAAAAGTACGGGAAATTTGTTTTCTTTGAAATTTCCACCACTGATATTCCATAAATGTGAATTAAATATCCACAAAATATACATCAAAACAAAGGCTGAGATGCATAGAGCACAAAAATATATGTTAATCAACTCATGGAGTTGACGTTGACACAGCCACCAATGGTTCCTGGAAGTCTGCTACTGTATATGTTCGGGAACTGATAAAAAATAATACAGTGGTGTAGCCAGGGAGGGGGGGTGCCACTCCACTAAAATTATAGTGCCCTCTCCCCCTCCTCCAAATGGGAAAATTAAAGCATCAGAGGGTCCCAGATTCACGCTGAGGGTAGGTGCATTATATTTTCAAACTTTTATTTGAGGAGCCCTTTTCCACATCTGGACCTCCACCAATAGGAAGGAGGATACCGTAGGCCTGAGGTGGGGGTAAGAATGGCCTTCCCATTGGTGGAGGTTTTCCCCCACCCACCAATTGGAGAACCATACCTACCTACTCCCCAGGCCTACAATGACCTGGAACCCGGCAACCCCCAAAAAGATTACGCCCCCACCCATTAATACATAGCCAAAATAATATTTCAGAACAACTTGTGGCCAAATATGCTTCAGTAATCATTATAATTGATATTGTATATATATTTTTTATGTTCTATACATCACACTCTCATTTTGATGCATAATGTGTGGTCATACTAAACACTGAGGGATACCGAGTATTAGGAAAATAGTAGGAATGGAATGAAAAGGGTATGAGGTGGAGTATTATGAGTTTATAAATAGATTTAAGCAGTGAGTGCATGGTTTTAATGCCATATTTGAGAATTATGAGTGCTAAAATAATAGAGCTCATAAAAAATCTTCCTCTCGGTATTTAGTAGGAAGTTTTGGTAATTAGTATTTATAGCGGCCGCACCTCGGTAAGAGATAGCATGAGTTACAGTGCTGGAAATGAACAAAATGACAGATGCAGTTTCAAGCTCTGTGAAATCAGAGACAGGAGTAAAATGCACCTGTGAAATATTAGTACATGTATTGAATTTTAAGAGAATACCATCACCAAACACCAGAAAGAAACTTTAAATTTTAAGGACCTGCTGAACTACAGTTAAAACTAGAAGTCCTGTCACGAATAGTGCGGTTATCTAGGCTTAATTGCGCGTTGGAATTTCGCGCATTTGCCATATCGAATGGCATCCAAAGCACAGCAGGTTCTCCTGGTTACTCATAGCAAACACATGCAATGTTTCTGCCAATGGACCTCCGGGTTACCCGGAGGTCCATTGGCTGAAACATTGCCTGTGCACAGGCCATATGTACAGAATATGATAGCTTTAATTGGGCCATAACGCGCACATTAACGCGCATATCAACGTGCTATTTGTGCGCATTTCATGACAGGACTTTTAGTTTTAACTGTATGATAGTAACTTGTCACTGGCCACAGAGTGCAGCTTTCTCAAAGCAACATACAATTATATGTCCTCAAAGTGTAATAGAGCTCCACAATATTTGTCAATAAGTGCATTATTTTTAAATCCAGTTAAATAGAAAGCATGGGTGCCAATGGGAGCATTCACACTTGCATTCATCTCATTTCCAGAAATGGAGAGTTAGTGATGGAATTGTGGTCCTAGATGACAAGGCAAAACCCAGAGTTTTTTATGGCTGCACAGTAAATCAATAAACCAATATATACCGGTATTCAATCCAGTATTGATTGAACAGTGAATAAAATCTTGAAGTTTGAGATAACCTACATATGCTTATCGTTCATCTGGACATTAATAAAGAGGATAGATTACAGTACAGACATTGTGGACGGGTCAAAATCCAATGGGTGGGGATTTTTCCATGCAAATAATTCAGAGATGATCCGACACCTACATGTATCGTAATTTCCACCAATGAAACGCCAGGGTAATCGCGGTGCATCATTGGTGGAAATTTTGCTAGATGATTATTTCTGAATTATATGCGTGGAAAAAATGTCAACCGGTGGATTTTGACGAGTCCACGATAGCCCTACTGGATGACAGTTTACAGATTTGGAAAGCATCTGTGGCAAGCACATGGGGCAGGGCGTCAGCTGTCTTAGGGAGTTTGAGCATTGAAGAGAAGGGTCTTCCCACAGGAACATTTTAAAACAGTGCTATCGAATATGGTGATGAGACACAACTTTTTGACAAACTGTTTGTAGTTCCAGATGAACAACTTTTCGGTTATATGTTTTTTCATTTTAGATAACCATTAACCACCAGAGGAACAATAAAATAATTCCTCTCAAATTTTATGACCTGATTGAATAGTGGTGTAATTACAAAAATATCAATTTATTGTCACTATTTATTTACCAACAATTTGATTTTCAAGATGCCTCAAGTATTTTCTTTGCCTGTAGTCTCGAATGAATATCATCCCTCTACCTAATAAATCAGCCGCATCACCAAATTGCGCAGTCGAAAAAATATTATTTTTAATAAAAATTGAGCAAAACCATATCAAGTGACGCCTCAATTAAAGCGAGTCTGTCGAGCTCATTCCAATGAGGGGGTCACATGATATGGTTTTATTGCTAAACTAATATTTAAAATAAATGAAATAAATAAATGACACTGTAGCTCAACTTGTCAAGACATGTACATGTATAGTATGTGACACAGCAATGATAAACATCTAGGTAATGACCTGATAACAAAGGTACATATAAAGTATTGTAACAGTCTGTACATAAATACTGACCGTAGCCTGTAACAAATGTATAGGTAAAGTATCGTAAAGGTAGGTGACAGTCAGATGCTAAACTAGAAAAAAATCTTTGAGTCCCAGAGTGGGTCTGACTGAACCCCAAAATATTTGTTCTCATAGCACAGTGATAACAAAGGCACCCCAAAACACACTCATTTCTGTCCCAAGGTGAAAACAAAGGGACCAGTACCCAAGAAGTTTTGTGAAGATCAGTTCATAAATACGAGCTGTATAGAGGTTGTGACAAAAAACTGATTGGACCTAATTTCGGTACAAAATGGCCACTGGCAGCCATCTTGAATTTTAGACCGCACTCAGAAACACTCGTTCTCGTCCCAAGGTGATAACAAAGGTACCCAAGAAGTTTCATAAAGATCGGTTCATAAATAAGGCCTCTAGCCTGAGCCGTATAGAAGTTGTGTACAAAAAACTGATTAGACCCCAAGTTCGGTACAAAATGGCCACTAGCAGCCATCTTGAATTGTGGACCGCACTCAGAAACACTCGTTCTCGTCCCAAGGTGATAACAAAGGTACCCAAGAAATTACGTGAAGATCGATTGATAAATACAGCATCTAGCCAGAGCCGTATTGACATGTGTACTTACTGTGTGTAAGTAGCACTGAAAAAATCAAAGTTTATCTAATTTGCATAATTTCTGCACGAGAAAAAAACCCCGCATTTTTGTGATGTATCCCATGGTACTAAACATTCACACAAAAAATTTTTCAAATCAGCACTTTCATATGGAAGTTCTGTGCAAAAATCTGATTGCACCTAATTCTGTACAAAATGGCTGCCATCGGCCATCTTGAATTTTGGACCGCACCCCAAAACACTCGTTCTCATCCCACGGTGATACCAAAGGTACCCAAGAAGTTTCGTAAAGATCGGTTTATAAATACGGCCTCTAGCCCGAGCCGTATTGGCATTTGCACTTACAGTGCTAAAACTAACACTAAATACATCAAAGTTAGTCTAATTTGCATAGTTTACGTACGAGAAAAAAACCTGTATTATATGTGATGTATCCCATGGTACTAAACATTCATACAAAAAATTAATCAAATCAGCGCTTTCATATGGAAGTTCTGTGCAAAAACCTGATTTCACCTTAGTCTGTACAAAATGGCAGCCAGCAGACAACTTGAATTTCGGATTGGACCCAAAAACACTGCCAAAGTTGAGCTAAAAATTGTGATATTGTCAGCGTTGGGTACAAGGTAATTCAAACTGAATCATCAAGGCTTGCTGATTCATTCCAACAATGATGGCTCAAGTCCAGATTATTGGACATACAGAATGCAGATAGTGTATTATCACTAAATCACCCATAGAATGGAGATTCCACCCAAACAATAATTGCTAATTTGTTGCAATGCATCACAAGCACAAGCAAAACTCCAGCCAATGAACCTCCAGGTTAAACCTGGATGTACACCGGCTGAAACATTTTGTTTTTTGTCCATATGTACAGTATTTGAAAGTGATACTTTGGGTGATAACTCCACTCTGCCAATGATTTAATCACAAACCACTCTCCACGTACTGTATGTTCAGTTATCTGAACAGCCTTTCAATACACTGGCATACCTCAGTATTTTTATTGATACCGATACTGGTATTTAATTTTGAATATCGCGCAGCCCTAGCGCTTCTGTCAAATTTCTAAAGAAAGCCCATCGTGCACAAGAACGGCACAAATTTGACAACAATTTCAAAGGAAAAGTGAATAAATCTGTCCAAGACAACAACTCAATTTTCAATGAAATAAACTTCAAACAAAGGCCTGAATATGGGGAATATCATAAATTAAGTGAACCAATAAGTCTTGATGAGGTCATGGGTATAATTACAAAATGTCCACCGAAGACGAAGTCTCTTACAAAATATTGAAACAGTGTTCCAACATCATCTTCAGTGGACTTGAAACAAGCTTGCTTGGATGGGACCAGCATACATATTAAATAAATAGAGAGATTAATACAGATATAAGACCCCTCTTTAAGGGCTTTAGTGTCTGTGTCTTTGGGGTGTATGTGCTTGTGGGGATGTGTGTAGTGTTGTCATGAGGCTAACCCCACTACCTTATACAGTGGTAGCTAGGTACTGACTGTAAAAACCGGCACGGTACTTAACATGCTATATTTACACCAAATTAATACCCAAAATTCTAGTTAAACTGGAAGCAATGTAATGGACACTGCACTGCCCTGGACTAGTCCAATTGGAAACAAATGGACCACCTAGCTGTGTACCAGACTGCTATTTGTTGGACTGGGTCACAAGATATTTCAAATCCCACAGTGTCCCTGGACCCTGTACAACTTTGGCATGGTGAAACTTTTATTCATTCAGTGCATGGGTCTGATCATACATATATATCTGATTATAACTACGATCTAAAATGTCTTGGATGTCTCCCACCTTCAACATACATGTCTGTTTCTCGACAGATGGGTAATGAGGGTGAAAACTTCAAAAACAAAAAGGGTCAACTAAAAACCCAAGGCTATATTAATGCTGTTGACCCCGAGCCAGAATGGCTAAAAAATATACTGAATATATACATATACTAAATACAACCTGCAGCTTCGGGTGTACTGATTCTTATCACAATACGCCACAAAAGACTACTAGTAATAATGGCATAAAGCCAATAATAGCAAAACAATTTAAAAGCTGGTCCAAGGACTGGATAAAAGCTGATGAGAGTACATGTACTATTTTCATCAAATATTACTGTTGTCTATGTTGTGCAGGGCTCGATTTTACTGGATTCACAGAGCAGATTTCTAATCAATTTTTAACTAGAGCTAATCAATTTCAAAAGAAAAATCATGTCAATAATAGGAAATGCTAACCCAAATTTATCCAAGTAGGGTTACAGCGGTTGATGACATGTGCGCCATCATCGTGCAGTACGCCATAGTACACGGCATCAACGTGCCCCCATGTAGGCAACCGGGATAAAGTGCCTTGCCCAAGGACACAAAATGGACCATTCCGGACATTGATTGAACTTGGGCCCTCTAGCACACAGGCACTCGACGTATTATCAGATTTTATCAATTTTAATAACATGTATATTTATATTATCATTACCAAAAAGGTAAAGATATGACACTTCCCAGATCAAAATTTTCAACAATGTCTAAAATAGCGAATACCTCATCGATCTCGCTCATTTAAACAACAAAATGTTGTGTAATTCGCAGAGCCCCTGAGAGTTTGAGCCCAAGATTGACGGAAATTTGACTTTTATTCGCATCTTTTTCACTTTGTATCGACTGAATCGAGAGAGTAGGCTATCCAAGCCCGCTGCCCCCTCTAAATTTTTCTTCCCACGTAATCTACATGTATTTATGGTGTAATGATAGCAACTATGACCTAAGAAACTAAATGAATTTCTGATTCGGGGTATCAGATTAACTTGAGAATTTTTGTAGTTCGCATGTGGATGACACACGCCCACCCCCTCCCTCCCAACAACCTTGCAGTTAAAATATCAATACCATGACTAGTAATGTTAATTTTAAATATCTGTATATGACAATCAGACATGTTACCATGACAACATCTTTGATGCTTTTACCATCATTTTTCGAGAGATTAAAATGTTTTTATTGAAGTTAAGTTGTTGTGTTGTTTTGTGTTGTATTGAGTGAAGCATAAAGACTTTTGAAATGCACGCAATTGTGTCTATAGGTAGACGACCAAGGAACCCGTAGCGTGGCACTCATTGTTCGGTTACCAGATAACAGCTGGCATGATTAGTTGACTCTCTCGATTCATATTTTAGAGATTGTTAAAAAATTTGATCTGGAGAGTGTCATACATTTACTTTTTTTAGTATTGATAATATAATATATATTGTATTAAAATTGATAAAACCTGATAATACGTTGAGTGCCTGTGCCTCTAGCATAGAAGTCTAACTGTCTACCACTGAGATACTGCACTCCCTAGTGGGGAATTAAATCTTACAAGTTGAGACTTCTATTTTCTTACATAAGTAAACAATAACCAAATAATAAATTTGGGACATTCAAATATTTTGCTTTACTATACATGTAAATCAAAGTATAATTTGCTGAAAAAAAAATCCATATAGGGCGACTTGCTCCAATACGATGATTTTAAATGTTGGGACGAATCGTCCTGATGTTAAAAAAACAAATTCATTTGGGACAAATTGACTCGATACTCTGAAAAAATTGTTAGCATGAATCGCCACGGTTGTCACTTTGGGACGAAACATCCTGCCATGCTGGGTGAAAGATCCCAGGATGAACAGGGTTTGGGATGAAATGTCACGTAACCACGAGACCCACACATCTCGCAAGGAATAATTTGCTGAAAACAAAATTGCGTCCAAGGCGATTTGCACCGATACAATGATTTGAAATGTTGGGACGAATGATTGGAATTGTCCTGTTAAAAAAAAAAACAAATTCATTTGGGGTGAATGAACTCGATACTCTGAAAAAAATGTTGGAATGAATCGTCCTGGTTGCCACTTTGGGACGAAACATCCTGGGATGAACCGGTTTGGGGATGAAATGTCCCGTAACCATGTGACCCACCCACCCCAAGAATTTTGATACCCTAGCTTTGTTCTTGTATATGTATGTACAGCACATTTGGCCACAAGTTGTTCTCGTGAAATATTATTAAATTATCAGTTCTGGTACGAATACGGTAGTAGACTTCCATGAACCAGTGGTGCCTAGGTCAATGAGTTGATTACACACGTGTTTCATGTTTTATACATCTGAATCTTCATTTTGATGTACATTTTGTGTATATTTGAAATGAAGGAATATCAGAGGTGAGAATTTTCAAAATAAACACAATTTCATTAATTATATAGCCCCTTAAAATTTCGAAGTCCCTTAGCTCAACTTCTGTGCTTTGTTTGCAGTTTATATTTCAAATCGGATATTTATTGCTGCAATTTGCAAACAAGAATAGCACGTAATTTAAGTCGTAAATATCAAAGCTATTCTCCGCTGGAATTCCAGCTACGGAGTCCCCACTATTCGGGTGGTCGAAACCAGCTGTTGGAAATGTTCCGGCCAGAAAGAGCTTATTTTATGATTTCGATATTTATGGCTCCTTCTCTCTCCGACAAAAATGATCGATTATAAAAATCAGCCACCCAGACCCACTTGGCTTTCATTTCAATTGGAATATGCCGAAATTTGGTGAAACGGCATTCGGCAAGTTGTGAATGTGATTGACGGTCTTCATCAGAGACTCCTCACCAAAGAAATAATGGCGTATGTAGTTCAATATTTATTTTACAAGCACTCAAGTCATATAAAGACCCACAAATTTATTTGTGACTGAAATTATACGGTCATGCTTATTGTAAGTTTCATTCAACACGAAAGTAGGCCTACATCAACATCCGGTGCACGTTATTCACGCGAGAATTTGAGAAGCCTCCGAAACTCCGTAAAATGAAAAAGTGATCTTTGCAAACCATAAAATATATGGATATTCCTAATTTCTTTAAAAAAGCGTATATGTTTGGTAAACTTGTCTGAAATTACTTCAAGTATGAATATAATGACGAAAAACCGTAGTATGACAAAACATACGCTTTAAAAATATGAATTACAGGCGCGTCAAAAATCGCCCGCAAATATATACGGTTTTCCAAGTTTGAGTTTTTTAGCATGGAATATCTCGAAAAATGTTGTTTTAAATTAAAAACAGATTTCTTCTCGTTATTTAGCGTGCAAAACTTAACATTTCTGCATACAGGGGTTTCTGCAAACATCTCTTTTTCCTTTGCGCGGAGGCACTGAACATTAGGGCAACGTGAAACAGGTTGCCCAAATGTTTTAGCACGTAAAAAACCGACCTTTGGACAACTTTCGGTTGTCCAAATGTCGTTTACATGAATATATATATATATATATATATATATATATATATATATATATATATATATATATATATATTATATATATATATATATAACCCTGTTTCATACATTAGGGGTACATGGTGAAAAAATGAAGAAAAAAACTTACTTAGGGGACTTTGCTTTTTGTGCACCCTGTAGACAAGCCTGTCACCATTAATAACCCTTTAAACACGGTGATGTTATCATTGGGCGGAAATGCATGATATGATGGCACAGTCAAGATATATTACCCGAGTCTCCCTAATGCCGTCCCAATAATGTTTTCTTACCCCAAAACAAACATTGCGGAGACTTTTCTATATTGATATTCTATAAAAGTCCTTATTATGCCTCAAGTTTGTAACATCAGCCGTGATTGGTTAATTTGACACCTTCTAAATGTCAAAGTACTGGAGATTTGGGGCAAAACACGGATACTATCGGACCGTTTTTCCCTGGAGACAAGAGAACGAAGAAAATGTAAGCGCCACTTCCATTGATCAGCGTCGATTGGAATTTCTCAACACCAAACGCTGGCTCCGTGTCCGTTTAACTTTTTTCAACACCGGTAGACACAAACTTACCAACAAATATATCATCTTCAGAGTGGGCGTGTTTTCAATTTTAACTGCAAACAATGAATTCAAAAGAATCAGAAATATTAAAAAACTCACTCACGTGTGGTTCACCACTTCAGTGAGTCCTGAATACGAGTCTCAGTTATGACTTCAATGAATTATATTTCCACAAGTTTAGTACTCCTCGACCTTACTGAGCCTCCGCCTCAAGTTCAAACTAAATTGTTTCACTCTGCTTAATTCTATCAACTGTTGTCGTCCGAGAAACGTGAATGTATATTCCATTAATTTAAATCACTTTTCACACAAGCATTAACAATGAATTATAAAATGAAATGTATGATGCAGTTGTAAACATTGGCATTTATTGATATAGAAACTCCCAAAGCGACGGCACTTGTGACAAGTCATTTTCGAAGAGACGTCATTCGTTCGAAATGACGTCATGTTTTTGGATTCGACTACATTGTTGTTACAAGATTGATGGCATGTTGCAGTTAACGCTTAACAATGAAAGTCATATTTTGTTCGGCATAATAAAATAATTAGAACGTTTCTTTTCATGTTCTATCGGTCGATAGTACCTGAGTTTGTGTGATTTCTGAAATAAAACCTTCAGCAGCAAAGCTGCTGAAGGTTTTATTTCAGAAATCACACAAACTCAGGTACTATCGACCGATAGAACATGAAAAGGAACGTTCTAATATTATATTAGTGTAGTATTAGGGAGACCCTTGTCAATATAAACCTATGTTTCCAAAACAGGAAATGTCGTTCCTGAACATTTTTATCATATTATAAAATGTTCGCGCTCCTCATCTCAGAATCTTCCCTCCCATCCCCTCATCTTGTTTACTTTTGTTCCGGCCAAATTATCGTCAATCGGTTTGACGTCTCTATATTTTTAATCGAGTTTGAAAGCTATACTTGAACTTGATAGTGTGAAAATTGCTAATTATCTTAGAAGGAAAGCCCCGAAACATCAGTTTGGGTACACGTTTGTGTTTTCATTTTCAAAACATCGTATAACCACTGTTCGGGTATATCAATGCTATTCACATTGCAACAAGCATCACATCCAGTTAGCATAAACATTTGTGTAATGAGGTACAAAATTACTGAAGCGCGAAGCCAAAGTCACAATTGAGGGGTGAAAGGGGTCTGGTCTCAACATCCTACCTGTTCGCCGTCGGGAAGCGGATTTCCCTTTCATCTCATCAGCAATGTTAATCGTGTTGATTGATCGTTTTGTGGTCTCTGACCCTGGCCGACTGGGCCACCAGGCGCAACCAGCGCATCACAAGGACTGTCGGTGGGAGAGTGAGAGGAACGCGAGAAATTTTAATCCTGTCTGACACTGACAAGGTTTATATGACGACTTGGGCGACACTGTCAGTGCTTCAGTTGGACTAGAGGGGCCAAGGCAGGCGGAACGTGGTTGGCCTTAACCTAGAGGTTAGTGATGCAGGATTCATGTCGGGGATGTGAAGACCTGGGTTGGGGACAGGCGTAGTGGATCATTGCCGAGATTGAGACACTGAATGCACCTATGGCGAGTTGAGTTTGAGGATGGTTTCTCTATCGGCCGCTCGGTTGGGCCCATTGAGATCTTTGAGGAGTCACACGTGTTCTACTGATCTGCTCGTTAATTTATGGCAGTAAGGTTTGAGGGTCAGTTTCCTATCAAGGGCGATGCCCAGAAATTGGGCTTCCTCGCAACTCATGATCCTCTTTCCGAAGAGTTCCACCGGGGATTGGCTGTTCACGTTTGTTGGAGGATTCAACTAACTGTGATTTCGACACATTTAGATTTATTCTCCAATTCGAGCAGCATTCTTCCCGGTCGTCCAATGAGTCACAGAGTCGATTCTCAATCATACTCTCTGTGTGACTGGCAGTCTAAATGCTCAGGTCGTTGAGGAATTGGGAGAGCTCGACACAGAGTTTTTCCCAACCTCATGGAGGTCGTTGGTGAATGATTAAGTGTGGTGGCTGAGTACAGAGCACTTAGGAGTCCCGGCCTTGAGCGAAACCTCCCTGAAGATTTCCTGGTTGACCCTGACCTTAATTGTCCTGTCTCTCATGGAGGACGGAATTAAGCTGAGGGACTTATTTGAGAGCCCAAGTTGGAGGAGTTCGGTGTTTTATTCAGCATGGGGTTTTGTCCCTATGGGATTTTGTCCATGTTCTTTTGATGGAGTTTTGTCCGCATGGGGTGTTGTCCCATGGGGTTTTGTCCGGTAACCGTAAAATGCATTCGTACTCTTTGTCACCATGACATTATCCAAGGAGTTATGTGAAATGGTCACGATGTGAGCTTCAAACGGATGAGTCATTTGCGGGAAAGATTTTACAACCGCAATCTCTACGGCATCGGCAATTCCAGAACTACAAATGATTTCTGAACAAACATTGCGAAACCGCCTCCGTGATGCATGTGTCCGAGCCAGACGTTCTGTCAGAGCTGTGGGATTGACGCTACAACATCGTCAACGGCGACTTCACCATTCAGACCGAGTTTATGCCTTAAAGGATACTTCTGACGGTTCGGTGATTCTGCATGCAAATTGATGGAAGGTATTCGACATTGTTCATTCATTAAACAAGTTGAAAGTCTGCCTTTGTTCTAAAAATAAAACTCGAGAGGCACATAGGACGCCACGTACAACACCCAGAAATTTGAAACATGAGTCGACACAGCGCTTTTCTCAAAAATGGTCACCAGAAAGTGAACACCATCACACTTCCATCCCCAAACGAAACACTTCTTCTGTGTCTTCAGATTGCATCTATAAGTTGTTTTGAAAGTTGTCATACAGAAAGCGCCCAGTCTGGTGTTGCTGCAAATACCAATGATAGGGTGGTTGCGCGGAGCTGCGGGGCTGTGTGGGTTTTAGGTGGAGTAAAAAAGCCATGAAGTCTGAAAGCTTGTCATTCACGAGAGCAAATATTTTTTGTCAGAAAAAAATGGAAAATTCCCAGTCCTCAATTCTTAATGGCGCTTCTGGTGCATTCGAGGGTACAAGTACCCCTCCCCCCCCCCCCACACACACACACACAAATTCTTGCAACACGTCTGCCGTGTTGGGGGTGGTTTCACCATGACTCACTACTTTCCAACACTGTGAATGGCAGATTTGAATTACCGTAATATAAACACGATATGATATCAGTAGTCATGATGAAATTGCAGTGATCGCTTGTAAATATCAAGCAACGAAACGACTTGAAATGAGTTATCACTTTTATATGTCACATAAATGCAACATTGGGGGCACGTTTGATAAAATCAGTAACTGGTATATTTATAATAATTAGACATAAGATGGCTTGTGACGATATATGAAATGTTTATGTCTCCTGAATGTAACATTAGGAGGACTTCGTATGAGATATGGTGCAAATTCCTGGCTACAGTTAAAACTAAAAGTCCTGTCACGAAATGCGCACAAATAGCACGTTGATATGCGAGTTAATGTACGCGTTATGACCCAAGTAAGGCTATCAAATTCTGTTCATATGGCCTGTGCACAAGCAATGTTTCAGCCAATGGACCTCCGGGTAACCCGGAGGTCCATTGGCAGAAACATTGCATGTGTTTGCTATGAGTAACCAAGAGAACCTGCCGTGCTTTGGATGCCATCCGATATGGCAATTCCAACGCGCAATTAAGCCTAGATAAGCGCACTACTCGTGACAGGACTTCTAGTTTCAACTGTACCTTCCCTGTACGTTGTAAGCGCATATATTTCTATCGTATTGTTTGTTGAATTGATAAAGTTGGCATGTTACTATTTTCACCTGGAGTGATATAAAACTGCCCACACGAAATCCTGCCTTTATGTTTGATAACTGTGTTGTCTCGCCCCCACATGTTCGTGCGGTTGGGTCGAGAAGACTCTACAACCACTACTTAATCAGCCATGAATACGTAACTCTATTTGTGGTTCTGTTGTAAGTGCGTTTTCCCGTCAAACATGCCTGGGCAACCTTCCTTTTACAAGTTAAGATTGACCCCCTAATATCTGTTCGCCACGTGAACTGGTTAATGGGAATTTATTTGTGTTTTTTGTACTTTGGATACTCCTTTCTTGTGAAAAGAAAATCGTGTTTCGAAATCAGATCAATGAACACTAAACCGTAAATCACGATACGATAGGACTAATCATGACCATATGTGAAATGAACAAGCAAAAAAGCGAGATGAAACAGTTAATCACTTTTATATGTCTCCTTAATGTTACATTAGGGAAACCTTTTTGATTAATATGTTCCCTTAATTAGACATTATGGGGGCATCTCTCTTTTTTGAAATATATATGTCTTCTTAATATAATATTATGAGGACTTCGTATGAGATATTGTATACAAATGATGACCATGTTTGGGGAAGACATTGTGGATTGTCTCCCCTGGAATCGGTATCTCCCTAGGCACAAACCCAGGGAGATAATGTTTTCGAGGGAAAACAATCTGCAATGTTTTAGTCAAACACAATCATCATTTATTTTGATAAACCGATTAAACGTGCAGTTCTGCAGGACGTCCAATGTCCCCGTAGCCCAATCACGCAGATATGATGACTTTTGCGAATGTTGTTCAATTCTGCTGCTGCATATCCTTCAAATCCGTATTTTGACCCTTTTCTTGGAAATAATCGCTCAAGTGCTTCTTGCACAGGTTTGTACATTTCCTATCTTTCGTTGTTATTAAATTTTCAATATCATTGGATGAGATAGCCACAAATTTTCCATTACTGCCTGCATCCATCGTAAACAACTTTGCGCCGAATGCAAATTACGTCGTTGAATGAACACCCTATACTTTTTACGGACATTTATGCGACCGTCTAAGGGGCGTCTCGGTGTCAGCGGGTAACAATGTATAAATTGTTGACCGGCAATGTTTGGAAATATTGCACAATGAGCAATGCTATGGTATAGGGGAAATAACACTTTATCTTTAAATGAGGAAAATTGCCGGCCTTCTTTAGTATATTATTAACTTTAGATGAAATACGTAATTGATATGTCCCTGTCAATAGATATTAGGAGGACTTGTTACGATATACGAAATGTATATGCCTCCTGAATGTAACATTAGAGGACTTCGTATGGGGTATTGTCTAAATTACTGGCCGCCATCCATATACGTTGTAACTGCAGATGCGTCTACCTTATCGTTTGTTGAATTGATATGGCAGGCCTGAAATTATTTTTATCTGGGGTGACACAACAAACTTGACCATACTAGACCCCACGTTTATTTTTTATTCCTGCACTACTGGCTACAACCACTGCAGATCTTACTATCCATGTCTCACAGGTTCACTGTCACTATCTGTTCTGTGGTTCACTTACACAACGACTACTCTCAGTCTTACCACCTATGAATCTACCATTCCGACCTCTTGCTTCCAGTATAAGTCGTATACTTGGATTCCAGTACTATTGTCTTTCTGAGATGTGATTATGTGCAAGTCCACATTTTGCACACAACACATACAGTGCATCGGCACATGCCAAAAGTGCCGAGATATGCTTGAGTGTCAGTGCAAAATGGACGCACATTACTTGTAGTACATGGGCATACACACACGTTTTATTCCTAACTCCTAGACCACCACATAGCTTCTTTGCTCCTAGCTCTTAGATTATTCCCTTTTCGGAGGCTAGCTATCATATACTCATTGGCGTTTTGGATTCAATATCTTGTGCATGGCTTCCTGGTTCTCACCCCTCCCCCTACTAAGGGCATGTAGCTTTTCCACCACTCTCTGTCCTATAATTTGCTTCTGCTACTACTATCGTCGTCCAGTATTAAGTATTGTACCACTACTACTGGTTTCCATCAGTGCAGTCTTCGCACTGTACTACAGTCTTCTACCAATACTGCGTTTAACTTCTGCCACTATCCCACACGCACTCCGTAGAAAATAAGAGTGCCAGAGACTAACCGTTGCCACAATCGGGTTATGGTAAACCACAATGTCTAAATCCCCCCCCCCCCCGCACCCCACCCAGTACCCGCACATGTTAATGAGCTGCATGCAGAATGCACACTCTGTGTACTATCACACAATTACATTACATCAAACATCAGTTCTATGTTCCAACAGTGATAATTAGTAGCAATTACCTGGTAGAAGAACCAATTACAATATGGCCTAGTGGTAATAGTGGTTAAAGATAAAAATCATGGACGAAGACCACATTAGACTAGTTGTAGAAGTAGGAAACGTGTCTGATAACGGCAGCCATGGACAAACCAGGGGTAGGAGACAGTAGTGTAAGGAGAAGCTTGTCGCAGTACAAGTCTGCAGTCGTGGCCTAGTGGTGGAAGCCAATCGTAGTACTATTAGGAGATAGCAGTCAGAAAATTTTGTGGTAGAAGCGAGCGGGATAGTGTTAGAAGGTACTTGCAGTATTGGTAGAACGCTGTAGTGCAGGGTGAAAACTGTACGGGTAGAAGCTAGTAATAGTGGGAGAAGACTGTAATATTGGGTGAAGACAGCGGGCTTAGATCTTGTCATAGGATATGCTAATGTGCGGCATTTATTGGGCATACACTTGGCTCGTGACTTGGGGCTAGTGTACAACCATATCCCTGAAAGAGAGTTGTAAAGGGAGCCATGCATAAGCCTGAGAGTGAAAGTGATGCCTAGGATTGGTGGAAGCACGAGTGGTAAGACTAGAGACAGTAATTGTAGTGGATGGAAGTTACCTACAAAACATATACTGACAGTGAACCTGTAAGACAATGGGTTATTGGACCCGTAGTGATTGTAACTAGTAAGGCAATGGTGTGAGTCAGTGGTAGTATTGGGTGGAAGGAATAACTGATAGCAGTATGGTGTCTCTTGAAGTAGTTCTTCGATAATGGTTTCTTCGATGCTGGTCCCCCAAACACCAGTCTCCAATTTTACCCACTGGTCTCCAACCAGAAGTTCTATTTATCTCCCGATCAGTGGTCTGAAACACGGTGGTCGCTAATGGTCCCCTAAATACGCACATGAGGTGACGAGACTTCGCGAAGTCGTTCGCTTCAAGTGACAGCTTTAAGAACACTTTATAACATTCGACTCGCAGGAAACTACACGTTTCAGATAAGGGAGATAAATATATTTGGACAGATTGTAGGTTCGGCAATGGTGAGTGAAGCGAACCAGTTGGTTGCTTGGTCATGGAGGATCTTACAAAGATCACGCATTGTCAAGAGTAAACAGAACACAGTAAGCAGTTGGTAGAACGGTACCCAGAACTGTGTCTTGAACAGGCAGCACAGCGCTGATGAAGGTAGCATTGGATCAGTGTAGGCGGAAGAAATTATTTTCACTCTTTCCAGCAAACTCTACACTGGAGACTTTTTCTGGTTCGTTTCGGTGAATGTTGGGTCGTTTCTGTGAATTTAACTACAATAGAAGACACTCCCAGAACGCAGCAGACAATATTGCAGGCATCGCAGTTCATAGCACCATGGAAACCAAGACGTCGGCCCCATCAACAAAACAAACCATGTATTACTATCACATGTGCTGCACATGCGTAGTAACAGCACCCATCACCATGCTTATGACTCACAACGTGACCACTCACAAGCCATACCATGATAACGCACGTGACATAAATGCACAGCGAATGTTGCGTCACTTTCTTGGTCAGTAAGAATAAGACGAAAAGCCACTGACATACAACCGAGGCATATATACGCTCATAACTTCCCCTGATTAATTCATGCTAGAAACCGCGATCACTGTGATTCGCCATTGATCAGCGCAATCAAAGCCAGATTTGTATCCACATAAAACAAATAAGATATGACCAAACATGGGGGAAAATTTCGCGAAGGCTTCTAAGGAAGAAGGAACGCAACAAGCTGGGATGGAATATAATTTTTATATGTCTCCTTAATTTGACATTAAGGAGACAATGAGACAATGTCATTCAGTGCAGATGTTACCATGCAGATGCTGTTAGAACAAAAAAGTGCTCTATGGACACACATGCACGCGAGCCACGCAAAACTGCCAAAAGTAAAACAGCATGATAATCGGGAGACCGATAGACGAGCATGTTACACTCGTGAAATGCCATTCATATTCCTATAAAAAATGAGGGTGCACGGTAGAAAAATCATTGTCACCTGGCAACTGTTAAACGGCATTGTGGTGTCGCAACCGAGCGATCCACAATGTAACAACGCTATGGTATGATTGGAAGCAGGAGAATGACATAGAGCCATAGCCAAGGTGTTTAATGTATCACAGAGCACCAATTTCGACGACTTTGGTGGCGGTATCAACTGCAAGTTACGACAGGTGGTAGGCCCTGGTCAGGATCGTTTCATATGGATGCGTCATTTGAGGGAAAGTTTACAACAGCAACATCCACGGATCAGCAATTCCAGGACTGCGAACGATATATGAACAGACAATTCGTGATGCAGGTATCCGAGCCAGACGTCCCGCCATAGCTGTGTGTTTGGCGCTACAACGGTCAATGGCGACTTGAATATTAATAACGAGTTTTGTACCCCAGCGGACTCTTTCAACAGGTCGTTGATCCCGGCTACAAAACGACGGAAGGTGTTTGACATGGTCCATTCAGTAACCAAGTTGAAGGACTGGCTTTGTTCTAGAAATAAAACTCGAGAGAAACATAGGACATTCCGATATCAGTGTCTGGACTTCCCTCCTCAAATAAAATGGCAGCGTCGTGATATAGCTGGAACATTGCTGAGAGCGACGCCAAACTCCAATCAATCAATCAATCAATCAATGTACAATTCTTGGACACGAAACCCTACAACAGCTGATTCTCGTGGTGTTTGCTGATATGAACAGTAGGTATGTGTTTTGGCAAAACTCAAGAAAAAGTAACACAAAATTTTCATCTATCTGGAAGCAAGATAAAACAGAAATGACAAACACCGAGTAACTATATTCCTATACAATCATATTTATCAGTCACTGGACTTTCATCGTCGCGAGCAACCAACAGGATAACAAGAACATAACACATGGCAAGGTAGACCATTGACCTGGCAACTGCACCTCCTAGATCGGCATGGAGTTTCACCAAAAGCAGAAATATGTCGGAGGCACGGCTTCATGCTTGGATAACGAAAAATGGCAAGGGTCATACGTCATCTCCCAAATTATGTGCCTTACCACCGACAACAGAAGCACTCACAGAAAACGTTAAGCGAGTTCATTATCAAGCATTCCTGTAGCTGACTCTGAGGGACAGGGGCCCGCCTGCTCTAAACGTTGAGGATTTTGGTTGGAAAAACGACTTGGGCAATAGATCGCTTATCCCAGTCACCATTCCCTAAGAAGTCAAATTGGCACCTGATTGTATCCTCGAAATGATCAGATATGGTTGCAAAAGTGAAACATTTTTTTTGCCAAAACACTTACCTGCTGTTTATATCAGCAAACACCACGAGAATCAGCTGATGTAGGGTGAAAAATCCAAAAATTGTACAAAAGGCAAGGGAATGTGATTGCCATCCAAATTCAACGAGAATAAGGTCTATATTAATGCATGTGTGTCGTTCATTCATTTACTCATGGTGAAAATGCAATATTACAGTTTTAGAAGGGGGGGGGGGGGGCTTAAAAAGGAGCCAATATCTCGAGTTGCCCAAGGGATACGGCCGGTCACCTCCCTGATTCTTGAACGTCAGACACCCATCTACTCAGATCAGGAGACGAAAAAAACCGGCAAAATCAGGTTCGATCCCACGGCTCACGGACTATAATCAAAGTAAACGGACAAAATCTCGAGTTGCCCGTAAGATCCGAACGGTCACCCCCACCCCCCCCCCCCCCCTAAATCTTCAAGAGGTAACCCTGGACTAATGGAAACTGCAAAGAAAAAAACTTCAACCGGCAAAACCAGATTCGTCTCCATGGCTCCCGGACTATTCCTCCAGATTGCAACTATACTTTTGTTTTTAAAAGTTGTCGGACAAAAAGCACTTAATCTGGTGTTTCTTCAAAAACCAACGATGGGGGCGGGGGGGGGAGGGTAGACCTGCTATGTTGAAGGCCTAGGTGGACATCAGGCGTAGCATACAAGACTTGAAGCCTGTGAGCTTATTCTCGAGAGGAACAATATAGCATTAAGAGGACATCGTGTGAGATATAGAACAAATTTCTGGCCGCCCTCCATGTACGTTGTAAGTGCATATGTGTCTAACGTATTATTTGTTAAATTGATACAGCTGGTCCGTTACTATTTTCATCTGGACTGATCTAAAAACTGGCCCATACGAGATCCTGGCTATATATTTCATAACTGTGCAGACTCGGCGTCACACGTCCATGCTATTGGTTAATATTGCAACCCAGATAGCTGTTCGCCACAAAAACTGGTTCATAGGACTTTATTTTGAGCATTTTTTGTGCTTTTTCATATACTCGTTTCTTGTGAAAACGAAATCGTGTTTCGAAATCAGTTCTACCAACACTTAACCGAAAAACACGATACGATATCATCAGTCATGATTATATTGTAACGAACGTTTTGAAAGGTTTTAGCAACACAGCGAGCTGAAATGGAATATCACTTTTATATGTCTCTTTAATGTGACATAAGGGAGACTTTTGGTGAAACTCATGATTGATATGTTCCCGTAATTAGGAGGACCGTTCAATATACAGTACGTGGAGACTGTATTATCACTAAATCACCCGTAGAGTGGAGATTCCACCCAACCAATAATTGAAATTTTGCTGCAAAGCATAACCAGCACAAACAAAGTTTCAGCCAATGGACCTCCGGGTTAAACCCGGAGGTCCGTTGGCTGAAACATTGCTTGTGTTTTTTGTCGATGTGTACACAATTTGAAAGTTATAGCTTGGGTGACAACCCCACTCTGCGGGTGATTTAGTTACAATCCACTCTCCACGTAATGTAATTGAAATATATATGTCTTATGAATATAACATTACGAGGACTGCATATAGGTATAGTGTAAATTGCTGGCCGCTTTTCATATATTATTAACTTTTAATGAAATATGTAATTGATATGTTCCAGTTATTGGACATCAGGAGGACTTGTGGCGATATATGAAATGTATATGTCTCCCAAATATAACATTAGGAGGACTTCGTATGAGATATTGTGAAAATTGTTGGCCACCCTGTATGAACTTTGTAAGTACATATACAGGTGGCTGCGGTGTTGTTTGTTGGATTGATACAGCTAGTCTGCTACTATTTTTATTTCGAGTGACCAAAAACTGGTCCATACGAGATCCCGCCTTCTTTATTACTATCTTGACTCACCGTCACATGTCCATGCTATTGAGCCAGACAAGGCTCTTCAATCATAACTTAATCAACGACCAATAATAACTCTATTTGTGGTTTTGTTATAAGTGCCTTATCCCGCCAAACATGCTTGGACCACCTTTCTTTTACAAGTCAAGATAGAAACCTAAATATCTCCTCGCCACGTGAACTGGTTAATGAGAATTTATTTTGTCCGTTTTTGTACTTTGGATAGGTAATTGATGTGTTCCCGTAATTAGACATTAGGAGGACTTGTGACGATATATGAAATGTATATGTATACTGAATGTAACATTAGGAGGACTTCGTATGAGATATTGTGTAAATTTTTAGGGCCCTCTATAAACATTGAAAGTGCATATGTGTCTACCGTTTTATTTGCTGAATTGATACAGCTCACCCGCTACTCTTTTCATTTGGCGTGACAAAAAAACTGGTCCATACGAGATCCTGCCTTTCTTTTCCGGTACTGTGTTGACTCACCGGCATCCATGTTGTTGGATCGACATGACTCTAATCATAACTTAATCAACGATGAATAAATACATGTAACTCTATCTGTGGTTTTGTCATAAGTGCATTGTCCCGGCATGTGTGCTTGGACAACATTTCTTTTACAAGTTATGATTGAAACCCAAATATCTATTCGCCATGTGAACTGGCTAATGGTAATTTATTTTGTGCGTTTTTTGTTCTTTGGATATACTCCTTTTTGTGAAAACAAACTCGTGTTTCGAAATCAGTTCAACCAACACTAAACCGTAAAACACTATACGATATGTCCAATCATGATAATATTCTGACGACCGCTTAAAAAGAACAAGCAACAAAATGAGATGAAATGGAATATCACTTTTATATGTCCCCTTTATGTGACATTAGGGAGACATTGGGCGAAATACGTGATTATTATGTTCCCGTACTTAGTTTAAACAATATTTATTTCAAGAATATATAATAAAAATTGTTACACACATTGATGTGGATACGGCAGGAAGCTATAAGCTTATACAAGACCGTTTCCACCCAAAACAAGATTACAAATAGTTACCAATGTCAATAGCAGGTGTGAGTGACTTTAGTTGCTTAGTTGAAACAGTATTTGTATACATTACACAAGTGTCAGTAGTCTAGCTCACACATTGTCGTCTGGGGCCCCGCCCCTCGTACTCCAGAGTAATCCCTTACCCAACACGGACAGAGTACGACAGTTGCACAAAAGTCGTCTTGAACCACTAGACATTATTTATCTTCTGTTTCAAAAACACAGCTCTTGATCCCCCACCGGAGCGGTCTCAACAAGCTCACTCCAGTGGAGGGCCACGAGCCATGCTTCCGAGTACAGAATTGTTTGGGAAATAAAATTTGAATGGGAGTTTTTGTTAATAGGACCACCCAATCCCGGCCGTCACATGAGCCAGAGGCAGAGACCACCGGAAGACGATGTGTAAGAATATTTAGACTACAAGTTAGACAATATGAGAACGATAAAAAATAATAAGAAAAGAAACAAATCTCGGCCAGCTTGAATACATGGTGCATTTACTACACGCGAGAATGACATAAGTAATTTCATTCAAATCGTTTTGCAGAAGATTATAAATACAAACTGTGAATACAGTCCGGGTGGCTCTGAGCTGCAATGAGAGTTGAATGGTATGGAGGGCTATATTTGTTCCATTGAACTAGTTTGGCAACTATATCCATAATAATATTAAATGATATTTAGACTGGTTTAATACTGTGATACACATTAATCATTGGAATCGCTTACTTGATAATATAAAATCATAAAATCATGTACCACTTCAAAAGTAAGACGGTTGTCTTCATTGTTCAAGAATTCCGAACCAAAAAGAAGTGTAGACACGTCTTCTCCAAAAGGAAGCAGGTTAATTGTATAATTACGAGCGTCTGCGAAAATAGGACAATGCAAAAGAAAGTGATCAGTAGTCTCTTGCTCGCCACACTGGCATATGGGGTTTGGTTATAAATGATTATCATATAGGTGTGAATTGAGGTTTCTGCACCCCAGTCGTAGCCTACAATGATATATTTGGGCTGTGCGAGATTTCGCCTTACTATAGAACCTTGGAGGTCGTCGATTACCATCGTTTAGGAAAGTTTTGAAATTAATCAAAAACGAGTTCTCACGAACAGGCAGGGGCAGGTTATTCCTTTGGTCGGTAACGCTGGGAATGAAGGAAGACTTGTGCAGTTCGGTCCGACAGAAGGGAACACGGTGGTTTTGACTTGATCTGAGACTGAGTGATGGATTGGTCAAAGAGGCAAGAGGGGGGGGGGGGGGGGGGGGGGGGGGCTTTACTGGAGATATGTGGAGGAACCATGCGATGATACATTTTAAAGAACGGAATTAACTTGTGTTTGCGACGTCTTTCTTGTAATGGGTCCCATCGTGTTTCTAAATAAAGTGTGGACTTACTAGGACTAAGAGTTGCCGCCGTAATAATCCTTGCCGCTGCAATCTGCATATTTTCCAGTTCCGCCACTTTGGTTACAGAACAGTTGTCCCAAACAGTATCCGCGTATTCAAGAAGAGGCCTGATAAAGGCAAATATCTATTTTTTCTAAGACACTACCATCTAAATTAAATTTGTGCCTCCCCGGTAAGTCTAAGCGAGACCAGGCTTTATAGCAAATATGGTCGACATGATCGTTCCATGGGCAGGTGCTGTTTAGTATGACCTCTAAGTGTTTGTAGGTAGAGACTTCAGATACCTGAGTACCACCTAAGAATAAGGGTGGATGTTTCGGTGTTTCGCTCTTCCTCAGAGTGGATTGGACTTTGGACAAATATAACGCTTCAGCCTTCCTAATGGCCGATACAACTTCGTTCCGTTTCAGTTTATATTTTGCCCAGGCATGTCGGTGCGTTTTGGCATTGCGATACAAACATTTTCTCTGTCTAATCAGTAATCTTATTTCATTATGCATCCATTTCGGTTGGTCTATTCGCGTGGTAATAAGTGTGTTGGGTATGTGGATGGATGCAGCATCAAGTATCTTGTCCGTAAATTTAGAAACTATAGTATCGAGACATGGATTATCAAAGAGAGAATTCCAGTCGACGCTAGAGAAGGCTTCGTTTAACGCTTCGTAATTACCCTGGGAATAGAGCCATATTCTCCTCTTAAATGAGAGGGATGGTGGTTTTAAAAATTCAACTTCGAGTGAAATTGGACAATGGTAGCGAATCATGTCTGGGATGATCGGTTCAAAGACGTCACAACTTTTCATGTTGATTGTGTCACAAAGAACAAATGGATCTAATAATGAAGTCGACGACTCTTTAAAACAAGTTGTCTGACGTACAACTTGCCTTAACTTAAGATAATGTAATATTTCAGAAAAGCCACTTCTAGAGAAAACCACTTGGTTGTCATTAAAATCACCTGTGACAATTAGATCGGCAATTTTCGTGTCTCTGGCTTTTTCGGTGGATGCTGATATGGCTTCCCAAGTATCTGAGGGACTGTTTGGTGGCCGGTAGAAAACCCCCAAGAGTAACGATCTTGTCCGTTTTGTAAATACTTCCGCCCATAGGCACTCTGTATTCAGCGTATGTAGGTCCGGTCTAGGTCGAAATGAAATACCGTCTTTAATGTAAATGGCAACCCCACCTCCCCTTGTTGAGCGGTCAAATCTGAGTGGTTCTTGGAACCCGTGGAGGATGACATCGGGTGTCGGATCGGTGCTATCCAGCCATGTCTCAGACAAGGCCACAATGTCAACATGCAAATTCATACTGAATGATATCTAGTTTAGGTTTTAGACTCTGGATATTAAAATGGACAATTTTTAAGGTATTCTGGTTAAAAACTGAGTTAACCCTTTACCCAACGCAGACGATATCAAAATTTATTATTTTAAATATAATTTTTTTAATTTTTTCAAAAAAATGTCAACAAAACCATATCATGTGACCCCTCATTGGAACGAGCTCAATGAGCTCGTTCCAATTAGGGGTCACATGATATGGTTTTGGTGAAATATTTTGAAAAAATTAATTTTTTCAACTGCTCAATTTGCATATTACGCGGGCGATCGTTAGGTAAAGGGTTAGAGGAATTTGGACCAGGGTTAGTTTCAATGTCATCGGACAATAATAACCTTGAGGCCAAATGGAGCAATGAGATGACAAGGATAGATGAAATCAGTACTTTCAGTGTGAGCGCAATCTTCCAGACGTTCATGTTCCTGTAAGAAAATGAAATTTCATCCAGATGGTTTACTAAGTGAAAAGTAGAGAACTCACTGAAGTGGCCGAAGAACAAGGCAACAACAGCGGTAAAGCTTTCATGTTGCTCAACCCCAACGAGACGCATGGGCAAGTAAGTTAAGACACAAATGGATATCATCTTCGGTAAATGGCTCTTTAAACGACAACAATAAACTGCAAAGTTGAAAGTACGTATCATAGCACGATATGATTCGAGGGAACACATAATCAACTACTACAGTTAAAACTAGAAGTCCTGTCGTGAAATGCGCACAAATAGCACGCTGACATGCGCGTTAATGTCCGCGATATGGCCCAAGTAAAGCTATCAAATTCTGTACATATGGCCTGTGCACAAGCAATGTTTCAGCCAATGGACCTCCGGGTAACCCGGAGGTCCATTGGCAGAAACATTGCATGTGTTTGCTACGAGTAACCAGGAGAACTTGCCGGGCTTTGGATGCCATTCGATATGGCAATTCCAACGCGCAATTAAGCCTAGATAAGCGCACTATTCGTGACAGGACTTCTAGTTTTAACTGTATGTAACCTGTTGAATAGATGAAAAAATAATCTTTATAACCAGACTTCTATTCAAAGTGGCAGATAATGCAAATGAAAATGTGAAGGATACTGTTGTACAGAAACTTATATACAGACAAGTAACAGAAGAAGTTTAAGAAAATAGAAAGATAAAAAATAAAGCGTTGTTAACTTTGTTAACAAGTAGTTTAGGAGCTTATAAGTACAACTTCTTTGGCGTTACTGGGCTAGTCAGGTAACAATTGATTTGGAATATCTGTTAATACCTACAGCGGGAACGAGTCATGTAAAATAAATTCACTTTGGTCAGGTAGCAGTGTCAATATTCATTAGAGTTCTTTTTCTTTAATGTGATGGGTCAGTTTTCGGCATTTGGGGTTGTTTGCGTTCTGATAGCGAGTAAGTACTCGAGGTGAAATTAATTGATCTGTATGCATTTGCCCTGTTACAACCCATAAATTGCCCCAAGGCAAAGACACGAGCACACAATTATGAGAAATCTCACGTTTAGTTACGAACACTGAGGTTATTTTTGTGTATAGATGAGGCAGTCAGTGAGAAAAAAAAATGCTACCCTGTGGACCAGCGTGGCACAAATATCCCGTGTGTTCGATTAGATGGCCCCACATAATCCATGTGAGGTCTATCAGTTCCATATTCGCATCACCTCCTAGAAAACATACAGAATAGTTGAATTCCGAAAGCAAAGAGTTAAATCTTAAATCCTCCAAAAAATTACGAACGTTAGTTGGAGTTGCTAAAAAGCAATAAAAATCCGAGCTCTTCAAATACTGTTATTATTACAATCGTTATTATCACTATGCATGCGGCGAATTGGACCACAGATGACAAGACTCAATGGACCACAAAGTCAATGACACAGAAACGTTCAGATTAACTGGGGAAGTTTCACATCTTAAAAATATGTAAGGCAGTCAGCGCGAGGAAGGCATAATTTGACTCCAATGGATTGTTCCAACCCCTCAATGGGTAAGTTTTTTTTCGAGATCTATTAAACAATTGATTTGAGGTTGATGTAAGTTAGCTGCAAATGACCCCACCCCCACCCCATCCCCACCCCCGAATACCACCACAGCCACACTTTAGTGACATCAGAAACAATTAACAAGGCTATACTTAAAATAACTAAAGATTAGATGCAGGGTTGAAACATGATTTAGTTGACTATGCCCTGCCCGACATAGTCCACAGATCCTTGGCAACTCAGAAAAAATATATGTCACAATCGGAATAAGCACGAGTTAATTGACTGGTCACACCTTGACAGACGTCTTCAACAAAACAGCACGGGAAAGCATGGTTTGATGAATTACATATCCTCACCGACTTGGTCAAGAAATCTGTGTCAATCGAACTCATTATCACGACAGCCAAAATAACACACTTGGGACAAGGGGAAACGCAATGTGAGTTACCTCATTTGTCAATTGGGGTTTTGACCCACACGGCTAGACATTTGTAAAATAAAGTCAAAGCGTCTTAATAGCAGGGCAATCACCCACAGTTGCCATTTGTGACCCATGTGCAAACAATACCCAGGCATCATGCCTAGGGGCACAGCAAGAATTTGAGAATTAATAACCAAGGTATCAGGCATAGTGTTCACAATGTCAGATTATTAACTCATCACTGCCAGACTGATGAAGCAGTCTACCAGTGATATTCAGGCATTATTATTGAAATGAAGTCTGTTGGAACACTTGGTTAGGGGCAATACGTGGATTACAGCAGCGGAAATTAACCACATGTCAGCACATACACGTAAATAATAACCCAGTATGAGGGAAGAGACAATTATTGTGACCCATTTGCAAGTAATACCCTGTTATCATGCCTAAGGGCACAGCCTGAATTTGAGAATTAATAAATTAGTTATCAGGCATAGTGCTCATAATGTCAGATTATTAACTCGTCACCGCCACACTGCAGAAGCAGTCCGCCAGTGGGGAGACAACACTCAGACATTTTTAAGGAGATAATGTCTGTTGGTACACTTGGTTAAGGGCAATACCGTATATTACAGCAGCAGCTGAAATTAACCACTTGTCAGCACATACATGTAAATAATAACTCAGGATGGGGGGGGGGGGGGTGGTATTGTGACCCATTTTCAAGTAATACCCAGGCATCATGCCTAGGGGCACAGTCTTGGTTTGAGAGTTAATAGCTAAGGTATCAGGCATAATGTTCATAATGCCAGATTACTAAATCACCGCTACCAGGCTGTAGAAGAAGTCTGCCATTGGTGAGACAATACTCAGACATTATTAGGGAGATAATATCTGTTGGTACACTTGGTTAAAGGCAATACTGTGTATTACAGCAGCAGAAATTAACCACATGTCAGCACATACATGTAAGTAAAAACTCAGGATGAAGGGAGGAGGGGGGGGGGGGGCAAATATCGTGACCCATTTGCAAGTAATGCCCTGGTATCATGTCTAAGGGCACAACCTGAATTTGAGAATTAATAATCAAGGTATTATACATAGTGTTCACAATGTCAGATTATTAACTCATCACTGCCAGACGTCTGAAGCAGTTGGTACTCTAGGTTAAGTACAATACCGTGTATTACAACAGCTGAAATTAACCACATGTCAGCACATACATGTGAATAATAACCCAGGATGAGGGGAGAGACAAATATTGTGACCCATTTGCAAGTTATGCCCTGGTACCATGCCTAGGGGGCACAACCTAGATTTGAGAATTAATAACCAAGGTATCAGGCATCGTGTTCATAATGCAAGACTATTAACTCATGTTCCCGTAATTGGACATTAGGCGGAATTATCAATATATTTGAAATATATATGTCTTCTAAATGCATTTTGCGGGTGAGCATAAAGCTTGCTTTGGGAGATAAAATATACATTGATTTGGTTTGCTCTCATCGATGCTGACATATCTCACTGATATTACATTCATCATATAAGGTTCCTATCATTAGAGTTTCTCTGTACCACCACCCACGCCCAGACGTTGCTGTGTGAGCAAAGGACGCACATGCCAACTACCCGACGGAATGGACACTCTGGATAACAGTTCCTCGTAAAATTTGTCACAAAGTATACGGCTTTTCCTGTCGGAATACCGTGACTTGTAAACACTGTTTGATAAATACAGATTATCACCACAGTGTGTGTCTCCGGATATTCAGATCAAGTCGAGATGTAGGCACAGAACAGTATGTCGACGAGCCCGTTAGGACGAGTCGAAATGCGATTCTGTGCCTACAACGAGACTTGATCAGAATTTCCGGAGACATACACTGTGGTGATGATAAATTTATCTCACAATATTGACCACAAAATGTGTTATAAAACTATTTCAAGAGAACCTTTTTCATTTGACTTATCGATGGAAAGACGCAAATTGAAAAACAGAATAGCGTTCATTGATCTCCATATTGAGGTCAGTGATGACGTTACACTTCAGAGAAAATTATGTCAATGGGATTCACTTTACTGAATACTGTCTTGCGAAGTGGAGCAACTGTGTGTTTTGTCAACGTGAATTTGGTTGTTACTTTTGCAATAATTACTGGTGAATTAAATATCCCTTTTGGTGTAAAGGTTTATTATATTTTAAAACATGCCGTTCATCGTTTATTGAGGTGGAGTTTTCCACATTTCATAGCGAAAGCTAATCCTTTAACTTCAAGCGAGAAGCCTCGACTCAAGCGTTCAGGAAAATCCCAATAATAGGCTACAAACTAGCCCAAGATGCCGAAAAGTGCGCATAATTTAACTATTCGTTGAGTTAACTTCCCCAGTCCAGTGGCATGTTAGCATGCCCTGCATAATAAATACGTTACAGGGCGTTTAGTTGGCAGATACAGTGTCATATATGGCTCGGAGAAAACAATATTAGGTTCGGCTTAGCCTCACCTAATATTGTTTTCTCCGAAGGGAAAAACGCGAAGCGATAGAAAAATGATATTAATGCCGTTGATTTGACAACAGCAGACTCACGCGCTTGTATCAGGTGCCCTTGATACGGATTCGGAACAAGAGCCGAGATACATCAAATTTTAATTGCGTAACAGTGCAAAAACGCCCCGATGGTGAGATAAAATATTTGAACATATGGGGGGGGGGGGGGGGAGGGTGCCTTTGGCTAAGTTGGTGTAATGGAAGAACATTTATGGCAAGATGATTGGGTGTCGGTTGACCGGGGATCCACTACCGTCAGGGCCAACTTCAGAATTTCCAGTTCAGTGGCTGAGGTCTAGCACAGTGTCTGGTGGAATTTCTTCGTGACGTAAGTGAGATTAAAATTACATTAAAGCAATTGCTTCTTCACAGATCATCGATTAATTGCGATTTCCGTGTTTAAAAGCTGAAATCAAAGACAAATATAATTTGTCAAATATTCTGAATCTCAGTTTCCCCAAAAAAGAATAGAACGTGTTAACGCGCATCTTAAATCACTGAAGGTATTCTCCTTCACATGTGGCTGTGTGTTTATGTATATCAGAGACATATTCAAAATGGTTGCCGCCTACCTCCATAGTCCTGTTATTGCACCTGTCTTAAGGCAGAAACTATCAAAGATCAATTGAACCTATTCATGCCGTAGGCTGCGTGCTAGAATGTTCTATGTCCCATAAGGGGCATATAACATTCTAGCACTCAGGCGACGATGTGGCTCCGAAACATATAAAATCTATTTCGAAAATGTAGACAAAAATTGCCGTTTAACCTATACAAAAATAGATATACTAGACATTTGGGACGTGACAACCCTTACTTATTTCCAATCCCTAATTCGACATTCGTTATCAACCGATTTTATCGGTTGTTGACGAATGTCGAATAAGGAACTGGGAATTGGTAACGGTTGTCACGACTCCTAAACATTTCAAGTACATGTCATAACGTAATAAAATCCAGTTTGATTCATTTTGCGCCTTTGATATAAAAACGCACACAAACAATATCAGTCCCCTCAAAGGAAAATAATCATCAGGATATGTGACATTTTAGCAGCTCATGTTATCTCCAACTTCAGTTGTTCTTGCATCTTCTGTTACTTGTTTACCTGTGAAAGAAGAAGACAAGATTTTCATGGATTTGTTAGTTGGTTATTCCATATTTATGGAATGTGTACACTAGTTTAAAAAAACGGGATTATTCACTAATGTCACATCATCATTCAAAATCATCATTTGAGATAATAGTCTATCTAAAACATTTCATAAACTAATTCAAACCCATTTTAAATCGAGGCTAAAATGAATTGCTCTGTCAACTGCAAACACACCCACAGTCCCTCCCCAAAACAACAGGAAAGTATACTTCTCTGAAGTTACACAGTGCAACTACGACATTGTACCGGGTTATATCACAGCACCAGGGACGCCGTGACACCCCTATACTTGTCGCTTGACTGCTAGAATGTCCTATGTCCCCTATGGGATATAGACGCTCCCCTATGGGACATAGGACATTTTAGCACCCAGGCAGCGTAGTGTCGCAGCAACACATTGTACTCATTGGGATAGTTATACATGTTGACTACATATACTGGTATACTCAGGCTGAACTTTAGCCTTTTGCAAGAAACAATTCGGATTATACTATGCTGGTTCGGTCCTTCTCACGCGTAAACGTTCGGTCTACCCCCACACAACTCCGAGTATGTGTGGGGGTGGGGGTAGACAAGCCATATCCATCAAAATTCTTGCTTTGGTGTTACCTTGTTTATACACACAATGCCCACGTGACAATTACCCAATCAATATCTTAACACCTTCTGGGTTTCTTCTTGCTGGAAACCTCTAATTATGAAAACCTTGTTTAACCCTTTACCTAACATGAAAAGCAGACGACACTTGCAAAAATAATTCTTGAATAACTATTTTTTTTCATTTTTTGTCTCAAAACCATAGGTTATGACCCCTCTTTGGAACGAGCTCGACGAGCTCGTTCCAACGAGGGGTCATAACCTATGTTTTTGAGACAAAAAATGAAAAAAATAATGAAAATTAATTGGCGATTTTTGAGAATAGCACTGGCCGTTACGTTAGGTAAAGGGTTATACACATAACTCTTGAAAGTAGACACGTGTTTATTTTGGAGATTATATGCCATTACTCAAGTGTGATTGAATTAGAAAGTCACACCTCTCAAAATTCGAAGTTACCAGAAGAATGGCCAGTAAATATCTTTAATCCAGCCCTTTATTCTACAAATGCATAAAAGAAGGATCGCTTCTAGATAGTTTTCCTTCCTTTTTTCTCCTTTTTCACATTCCGGTCATTGACACCTCTGACTTCAAAGCGTGAACACCTAATTAGCCATGGATGTCCTGCCAAAGAAAATATTTTGATGGTGCTGTACGCCAGTTCTCAATTGGGATGTCCATGTTGAGAGTGGCTGCGTCCAGCTCACCACCAGGTATAAGATGAAATCCACCCCTGGGAGTGGCAGCGCTTTTCGTGGGCCCGACCGCACTGGCCCATACCAGAGGAAGGGAAGAGTACACCAACCACCAATGAAACCACAAAAGCCAGCGGAGCAGAGACGAAGAAACCGAGAGGGAAGAAGAAATCTTCGTCAACCAAACGCCAGGACGCCAAGTGAATGGAGGCGTGACGCGCGAAGAAAAGGGCTGAGACCGAGAAACAAGAGGTGGAGAGGGTGATAATTGTCGACTAACTTCCAAAACCTGCACCACCAATCCCACACCGCACCTCTACACCAAATGAGGCGGAGGGAGAGGAGAAGCAGGAATTGGGGGGGGGGGTTATGAGATGGATATCGCCCAATCTGTTCCTGAATCTCCATCAACCTCACCCAATTGGACCACTAATCCAGTTAGACCTCGGACTCCGAGTACGATCTAGGAAACTAGAAGATATGACTCTGAGAACCTACATTGAAAACCAAGACGAACTTGCCATTGAGCGCTTCAGCGAATTCAAGCTGGACTTCAATGGAACCCCACGTGACTATTGGGAATACCGGGAATTCAGAAGAGATGGGCTGAAGGAGATTACGACTTTCCTATCAACAAACCTGGACACTTGGAAGCAGCCAAGGTCCGCAGCTGCTACTTTCATAAATGGCTGCTACGAAAAACCTCGAAAACCTTCTCAGCCACCTCCGACTAAGAAGAAGAAGCAGAAACGGAACAAGCGCCACTGAACACCTAACACTTTCCTCCTTTAACGCTCCCATTCATGATTCCAAAACTCATTCTACGGTTAAAGAGGGACGAAACGGGCTCGCTCATACCGTCCCTGCGCGCCTTCGACTCACAAAAACACTTGTCTTGATGCCATGATAGTTTTATATCTGAAGAGATGAATGCATTGAAATGAAGTAGTAAAATTATGTTTGACGACTATTGTTTTGTTATGCGTATATTTTCTGCATAGATGTTACTCATGTTTCTTTAGGATTATATCTGTACCAGCAACTCTCCAAGAGATATTCTTGCAAGTTTCCAGGACAGTGCGTAATCTGCAATTTCTGTATCAGAAACAGCTCTGAGCCAGTTCGATAAATCATACAAGTCAGGAAGATACAGTGAAATTAGGTCCTTATATGCTATTCTCTGGACGAGTCTATACACAGAACGACACATGCATGTGAATGGGTTATTCGATATGGTACGACTGCCAGCGCGGAAGGAAAGGATAAAATTCCAGACCTGCGTTTAGTCCTTCCGCACTGGTACTCGTGCCGAGATGGAATAACCCATTCACACACGTGTGTCGTTCTGTGCATTGAAAGACTTAAGTTTCAACGTCATTTCAAATTTGGATGTTTTGAAATACCTCCTATTTTATACGAGCAATACCGCTGTAATATTTCAGAGACAGCTCACTCGATAGTTGCAAACATGCACCTCAATATTTCTATTTCGATTGAAAAAACATATTTAACGCTGTAACGTGAGTGGAGATCCGGTGTAAAAGGAATGGAAGTCCGTAGGAACGTTAGTCCCTCTGGACTATTATTCCGCGGAATTATAGTCCTATGTCTAACCTTTCTAGGAATAGTAGTCCGCCGGACTACTATTCCTAGAAATGTTAGACCTAGGACTATAATTCCGCGGAATAATAGTCCAGAGGGACTAATTTTCCTACGGACTTCCATTCCTGTTACACCGGTTCGAAGAACGCGAACAATTAAATTCCACTGGATAAAGGTTAAATTCCGACATATCCAGTAACATTTTAGTTCCTGTTAGTCCAAGTGATATTTTAGTATGTATGGGTCCGATTACAAAGCTGAATGCATTTTGAAAAAAACAACTTCACTCAACGGGGATATGACGTAATTACTTCATCTTTTACGCTACTTGGGACAGTTTAAAGGAGCTATTTTCTGTAATAGACACGGCTCTGTAATAATAAACTTCACACACAGTTTTTTTCTCTTATTGTAAAATATCGACAGCACATTTACGTTTTTTTCAAATTAGATACGCGACGTGAGTGCATTTTCCTCATTTTGAGCAGGCCTCGAGCTTTATCCTTACACAATGGCACAATTGCCATATCGATTAACCCATTCACACGCGTGTGTCGTTTGTGTTTATTACACGTCTTCACGTCTATAAAGGAATTATTAGAAGGACACTCAGCAATTTATTTGACAACATCGTCCCCTGAGTTCCAATGTGTTTTATGTGCCAGTGGTCTTATAGAACACATTGGAACTCTGTGGACGAATTATCAATAAAAAGAACACGTTTTATCGTCAACCAAATTTGCAAGGGGAATCCGTGTTACTATTTTCAGCTATCGCTAGCAATTCAAATTGTAATTGTACGATTTGTAGAAAAATCTAGTGAAATTCCGCTTCTGTTTAAAATAGTCCATCAACGATTTGCGTTCCACACATGTGTTCGGAGCAGATTTACATTTTCCGCTTGGTTTAGTGTTTCTGTAGATAGGGATTTCATAGAACAGGCGTGTAATAAAAAATATACTAGCAGAAACAAGATTTTTTTTCTGTGGTAAATATCTGAAAAGCGTCATGGATGATTATTTCATTGTTTGGATTTTGCTGTTATTGTTGTTATCTTAACACAGACGGTGTTTGCGTGGATAATGTTCAAATATGGGTACCCTACGCCATTTCCTGATCAAAATCAATAACAGGTGTGCCCACCCCGAGCTTCAATCGCTGCTCAAACTCTCACTACTATTGATCCCATCAAGTTTTTTATGGTCCTTTGTGCGTGTTATTCCACACTTGAAAAAGGGCCCTTGTGAGCTGCGTGACGTCCTTTGGGACGTTAATGCAAACGTCGGAATATCGCTCACCTCGACGTCGATTCAAACGTTGTCGTCCATTTAATCTGTAAAACGTGAGCCGAAACTCGTCAGTGAAAAACACACCCCAAGAGAAACCGATTTGGTGCATGTGGCCGCAGCCATAGCAATGGACGTTGACGTCGCCTGGGTGTAAGTTGCGGACTAACGTATGGGAGTCGTGACCTTAACTGAAATCACGCAACCGATTCCTAACTGTTCTTGGACACTTCCGTCGACTATGAGTGCCTTTAACCAGACTTGGCGTCTCCGTCGTCGTCTGAAATCAGATAAGGAGGTCTGAGAGACGTTTGCCTAAATCTGTGTTAGAAACAACTCGGAACTAAGAAGGTACCAACGCGCAACTTTAATCACCGGGAAAAAGTTAAAACAGGGGAATTTTTTTAGTCGCTGACGCCCTTGCTTTAGGCACAGAGTTCGACCAGAGCTCTGATGGTACCACAGCTGTTTTTGCATGGAAGTGAGATATATGCAAAGTTTTTAAATAGGGAGGTTAGAAGCAGTTCTTGCTGTTGAAAATATAAGGAAAACATGTAATTTGTGGAATGTTTTGATAAAGATCGGAATTAGTAAAGTTAGAGTAATGAATCTGAGTTGGGAAATCCATCAACAAGTGTCGGAATTTCATAAGAGTGAGAGAAGAGAAAATATCCCAAAACTCGGGCGGACGAAAACAAAACTCGTTAGTGATCGCTAAAGGTCATTTCAAGTCCATGTGCCAGAAGTCTACACTACAGCAGGTCACGTCATCGAAATCTATACCACACGCTAACTCACATCAGGTTAAGTCATCCCCCCCCCCCCAGAACCCTACATCATAGCAGTATAATAACAACATCTTAGCTCACACCAGGTTACATTATCCCTAAACACTACATCATAGCAGGCTACATCACAACACACTAGCTCAAACCAGGTTACATTATCCCTAAACACTACATCATAGCAGGCTACATAACAACACGCTAGCTCACACCAGGTTACATTATCCCTAAACACTACATCATAGCAGGCTTCATCACAACACGCTAGCTCACACCAGGTTACATTATTCCTAAACACTACATCATAGCAGGGTACATCACAACACGCTAGCTCACACCAGGTTACATTATCCCTAAACACTACATCATAGCAGGCTACATAACAACACGCTAGCTCACACCAGGTTACATTATCCCTAAACACTACATCATAGCAGGGTACATCACAACACGCTAGCTCACACCAGGTTACATTATCCCTAAACACTACATCATAGCAGGCTACATAACAACACGCTAGCTCACACCAGGTTACATTATCCCTAAACACTACATCATAGCAGGCTAAATCACAACACGCTAGCTCACACCAGGTTACATTATCCCTAAACACTACATCATAGCAGGCTACATAACAACACGCTAGCTCACACCAGGTTACATTATCCCTAAACACTACATCATAGCAGGCTACATCACAACACGCTAGATCACACCAGGTTACATTATCCCTAAACACTACATCATAGCAGGCTACATAACAACACGCTAGCTCACACCAGGTTACATTATCCCTAAACACTACGTCATAGCTGGCTAAATCACAACACACTAGCTCACACCAGGTTGCATTATCCCTAAACACTAAATCATAGCAGGCTACATCACAACACGCTAGACCACACCAGGTTATATTATCCCTAAACACTAAATCATAGCAGGCTACATCACAACACGCTAGCTCACAGCAGGTTAAGTTATCACCAGAACACTACATCATAGCAGGCTGCATCACAACCAGCTAGCTCACACCAGGTTAACTTATCCCTAAACACGATATCACAACATGCTACATCACAACAATCTAGCTCGCACCAGGTTAAGTTATCCCCAGAATACAACACCATAGCAGGACAGAAAACAACATCTTAGCTGACACCAGGGTAAATTATCCCTAAATACTGCATCACAACCGGCTCCATCACAACACGCTAGCTCACAACAGGGTACATTATCCCTGAACACAACATCACAGCAGGCTACATCACAACAATCTAGCTCACACCAGGTTAAGTTATCCCCAGCAGAGTACTGCAACATAACAGGACACATAACAACATCTAAGCTCACACCAGGTTAAGTTATCCCCAAAACACTACATCACAGCAGGATACAAAACATCAAGCTAGCTCACACCCGGTTAAGTAATCCATAGAACACTACAACATAGCACGCTACATAACAACCAGCTAGCTCACATCAGGTTAAGTTATCCTTAAAACACTACATCGTAGCAGGATACAAAACCATAAGCTAGCTCACAGACGGGTAAGTTATCCATAGAACACTATATCATAGCACGCTACATAACAACCAGCTAGCCTAGCTCACACCAGGTTAAGTTATCCGTAGAACACTACATCATAGCACGCTACATAACAACCAGCTAGCTCACACTGGGATAAGTTATCCCTAAAACGCTACATCGTAGCAGGACACAAAACAGCAAGCTAGCTCACACCAGGTTAAGTTACCCCTAGAACACTACATCATATCACGCTACATGAGAACCAGCTAGCTCTCACTGGGTTAAGTTATCCCTAAAGCACTACATCGTAGCAGGATACAAAAGAGTAAGTTAGCACACAGGCGGGTAAGTTATCCATAGAACACTACATCATAGCACGCTACATAACAACCAGCTAGCTCACACCAGGTTAATTTATCCCTAGAACACTACATCATAGCACGCTACGTAACAACCAGCTAGCTCACACCGGGTTAAATTATCCCTAAAACATTACATCGTAGCGGGATACAAAACAGCAAGCTAGGTCACAGACGGGTAAGTTATCCATAGAACACTACATCATAGCACGCTACACAACAACCAGCTAGCTCACACCGGGTTAAGTTATCCCTAGAACACTACATCATAGCACGCTACATAACAACCAGCTAGCTCACACCAGGTTGTTAAGTTATCCCTAGAACACTATATCATAGCAGGACACATAACAACAAGCTAGCTCACACCAGGTTGTTAAGTTATCCCTAAAACACAACATCATAGCAGAATACCTAACAGTATGGTTAGCTCACATCGGGGTAAGTTATCCCTAGAACTAGGGCTTGCCTTGAGTCGGGGCTGATCAGCCCAGGCCCCGAGATCAGCCCCCGAGGAGCACTGGCTGGGGGCTTTTTTTCAAGCCCCGACATTTTCCACAAAAAAACACTAACAATAATGGACAAAATGGAAAATCAGCCCCGAAAAGGCTCCGACCTCAATATGTGGGACACTTTTTTTAGGCCCCGACCATTTTACTCAAGGCGAGCCTTGCTAGAACACTACAATATAGGAGGTCACCCAACAACAATGGAGCTGACACCAGGTTAAGTTATCCCCAGGACACTATGCGACAAACATCTAGCCCAAGTCGGGTTCAATTAGCCCTAGAACACTACAATGTAGGAAGTTACATAACGACAAGCTAGCTCACACTCGGGTTAAGGTATTCCTATAACACTACAATATAGCAGGATATGTAACGACAGGCCCAGCTCACATCGGGTTAAGTTAACCCTAGAACACTACAATATAGCAGGTTACATGTACATAACGACAAGCCAGCTAACACCGGGTTACGTGAACCCTAGAACACTACAATATACGAGGTTACATAACAACAAGCTAGCTCACAACAGATAAAGTTATCCCTATAACACTACATCACAGCACGCTACATAACAAAAATCTAGCTCGCACAAAGTTAAGTTATCCCTTTAACACTACAACATAGGGGTCACATAACAACAATCTAGCTCACACCGGGTTAATTTATCCCTATAACACTACAGCATAGGGGCCACACAACAACCATCTATCTCCTACCGGGTTAAGTTATCCCTGCAATACTACAACATAGGAGGTTACGTAACATAACAACAATCTAGTTCACACCGGGTTAACTTAACACTAGAACGCTACAATATAGGAGGTTATATAACATCCTAGCTCACACCGGGTTAAGTTAAAACTAGGACACTACATAATAGGAGGTTAAATAACAACAATCTAGACCACACCAGGTTAAGTTACCCTTATAACATTAAATCGTGGCACGCTACATAACAACAAGCTGGCTCACACCGGGTTCAGTTATCCCTATAACACTACAACATAGGAGGTTACGTAACATAACAACAATCTAGTTCACACCGGGTTAACTTAACACTAGAACGCTACAATATAGGAGGTTATATAACAAGCTAGCCCACACTGGGTTAAGTTAACACTAGGACACTACATCATAGGAGGTTAAATAACAACAATCTAGACCACACCAGGTTAAGTTACCCTTAGAACACTAAATCGTGGCACGCTACATAACAACAAGCTAGCTCACACCGGGTTCAGTTATCCATAGAAAACTACAATATAGGAAGTTATACAACAAGAATCCTACTCAGACTATGTTAAATTATGCCTAGAACACTACATCATAGCACGCTACATAACAATCTAGCTCACACCGTGTTAAGTTAACCCTATAACTACACAACATAGGAGGCTACATAACAGCAAGCCGCCTCGCACCAGGATAAGTTATCCCTAGAACACTACAATATAGGAGGCCACATAACAACAATCTAGCTGAGACCAGCTTAAGTTATCCCTAGAACCCTATGCGATAGTAGGTTATATAACAAACATCTAGCCCAAGTCGGGTTAAATTAACCCTAGAACACTACAATATAGGAGGTTACATAACAACAAGCTAGCTCACACCAGGTTAAGTAAACCCTATAACACTACTATATAGGAGGTTACATAACAACAAGCTAGCTCCCACCAGGTTAAGTAAACCCTGTAACACTACGATATAGGAGGTTACATAACAACAAGCTAGCTCACACCAGGTTAAGTAAACCCTATAACACTACGATATAGGAGGTTACATAACAACAAGCTAGCTCACACCAGGTTAAGTAAACCCTATAACACTACGATATAGGAGGTTACATAACAACAAGCTAGCTCACACCAGGTTAAGTAAACCCTATAACACTACGATATAGGAGGTTACATAACAACAAGCTAGCTCACACCAGGTTAAGTAAACCCTATAACACTACGATATAGGAGGTTACATAACAACAAGCTAGCTCACACCAGGTTAAGTAAACCCTATAACACTACGATATAGGAGGTTACATAACAACAAGCTAGCTCACACCAGGTTAAGTAAACCCTATAACACTACGATATAGGAGGTTACATAACAACAAGCTAGCTCACACCAGGTTAAGTAAACCCTATAACACTACGATATAGGAGGTTACATAACAACAAGCTAGCTCACACCAGGTTAAGTAAACCCTATAACACTACGATATAGTAGGTTACATAACAACAAGCTAGCTCACACCAGGTTAAGTAAACCCTATAACACTACGGTATAGGAGGTTACATAACAACAAGCTAGCTCACACCAGGTTAAGTTATCCCTAGAACACTACATCACAGCACGCCACATAACAATCTAGCTCATACAGGGTTAGGTTATCCCTATAACACTACAACGTAGGGGGGTCACATAAAAACAAGCTAGCTCACACCGGCTTAAGTTAACCATGGAACAGTACAATATAGGAGGCCACATAACAACAATCTAGCTCACACCAGGTTACGTTACACTTAAACCACTACATCATAGCACGCTACATAACAATATCTCACATCGGGTTAAGTTATCCCTAGAACACTACATCACAGCACGCTACATAACAACGATCTCGCTCACACCGGCTTAAGTTAACCCTAGAACAGTACAATATAGGAGGCCACATAACAACAATCTAGCTCACATCAGGTTACGTTTTACTTAAAACACTACATCACAGCAGCTACATAACAATATAGCTCACACCGGGTTAAGTTATTCCTAGAACACTACATCACAGCACGCTACATAACAACAATCTCGCTCACACCGGGTTGAGTTATCCCTATAACACTACAATATAGCACGCTACATAACAAGCTAGCTCACACCGGGTTACGTTATACTTAAAACACCACATCATAGCACGCTACATAACAACAATCTCGCTCACACCGGGTTAAGATATCCCTATAACACTACAATATAGCACGCTACATAACAGGCTAGCTCACACCGGGTTAAGTTATCCCTATAACACTACATCATATGTAGACACATAACAACAATCTAGCTCACACCGGGTTAAGTTATCCCTTAACACTACAACATAGGAGGTTACGTAACATAACAACAATCTAGCTCACACCAGGTTAAGTTATCCCTAGAAAAGTACAATATAGGACGTTACATAAAAAACACACTGGCTCACACCTGGTTAAGTTGACACTAGAACTCTACATCATAGGAGGTTACATAACAACAATCTGGCTCACACCGTGTTACGTTATCCCTATAACACTACAATATAGCACGCTACATAACAAGCTAGCTCACATCGGGTTCAGTTATCCCTATAACACTACAATATAGCACGCTACATAACAAGCTAGCTCACATCGGGTTCAGTTATCCCTATAACACTACAATATAGCACGCTACATAACAAGCTAGGTCACACCGGGTTAAGTTATCCCTATAAGACTACAACATAGGAGGACACATAACAATAATCCAGCTCATACCGGGTTAAGTTATCCCTATAACACTACAACACAGGAGGTTACGTAACATAACAATAATCTAGTTCACACCGGGTTAAGTTATCCCTAGAAAAATACAATATAGGAGGTTATATAAAAACACGCTGGCTCACACCAGGTTAAGTTAACCCTAGAAGACTTCAATATAGGAGGTTTCATAACAACAATCTAGATCACACCAGGTTAAGTTACCCTTAGAACACTAAACGTGGCATGTTACATATCAACAAGCCAGCTCTCACCGGGTTCAGTTGTCCCTATAACATTACAACATAGGAGGACACATAACAACGATTTAGCTCACACCGAGTTACGTTAACCCTATAACACTACAACATGGGAGGACACATAACAACAATCTAGCTCACACCGAGTTACGTTATCCCTATAACACTATAATATATGAGGTTACACAACAACAGTCTAGCTCACACCGAGTTACGTTAACCCTATAACACTATAATATATGAGGTTACACAACAACAGTGTAGCTCACACCGAGTTACGTTAACCCTATAACACTATAATATATGAGGTTACACAACAACAGTCTAGCTCACACCGCATTAAGTTATCCCAAGAATACTACTATATATGATGTTAAATAACAACAATCTAGCTCACACCTGGTTAAGTTAACTCTATAACACGATAATATAGGAGGTTACATAACAACAATATGGCTCACATCGAGTTACGTTAACCCTATAACACTATAGAATATGAGGTTACATAACAACAATGTGGCTCATACCGGGTTAAGTTATCCCAATATAGGAGTTTACATAACAACAGTCTAGCTCACACCGGGTTAAGTTATCCTTATAACATTGCAACATCGAAGGCCACATAACAAAAATCCAGGTCACACCTGTTAAGTTATCCCAAGAACACTACAACATAGCGGCTTACGTAACAGAAATCTTGCCCACAACAGGTTATGTTAAACCTAGAACAGTACAACATAGGAGACTACATAACCACAGGTTAGATGACACCAGGTTAAGTCAACCCTAAAACACTACATCATAGCAAGATTCATAACAACAATATATCTGACTCGGGTTAAATTAACCCCAGAACTCTACAACATAGAAAGATATGTTAAGTTGGCTTAATCATAGCTACATATATTGACATATATTTACTTCAATAAACGCAATCGTAAACAGCAATATCAGTAGTGATAAAATTCGGTTACAGAAGACGTTGTATCGTTATTGAAGTATCAACACAAGGATCAAGACGTCGCACGAAACGAACTTTGACGCGCCTGGTGGAATATTCCAGTAGTTTCTGGTAATCGCAAGTCACGCCATTTTAAAAATTGATAGCACTGACACGAACGCTGTATCTAGTTTCTTCCAACATGCTTCACATACACACACCACCACGCACAACACAAAAGCAAAAAAAAAGAGAAAAAAACCCAGAGAAACCAGACTAAAACGAAAACGAATTGCATTAATTAAAAATGACAGGAAAAGATTTCGAAACCCCAGTCTCATTGTGATTTACACCAGGCCTGTAAACGTTTCGCCAGTACCAACATAACAGGTATCGGGACGGAACCGATCCTGTCCCACCAAAACCGGTTCCTGTACCGGGATAAATCAACAAGTGGATGACATATCGCAATCTGATGGGAGAAATATAAAATATTTCACGAGTGGTGAACATTTGGTACACCAAGTTACTTTGGGTATATTTAATTTATACAAAGATCGTCCGATTATTAAGTGTCTCTATTATTTTTTCTGGATTTTACTGCAGCAGGCGTACATATGAGCAAATCTGTTTTGTTTACATGGGCATCGGTTGGCGGATCTTCCACTGTCAGTTTTATCACCGAAACAAAATGGAAAAAGAAACGGGGGCTGTTTCATTTTAATAACATAATAACATTCTTTTTTCGAGTTATGGATGCTTTATTAACATGGGAGAATGCAAGTTTGTTAATTTGTAGTGTATTGTGGGGTAAACTCATTTACAAACAAAATAAATAATTGCAATTTTCATTTCGTACTTCGCGAGGCGACGTGCGGTAAATTTAGAAAAGTTCGCATTAATGTCGACGTCACCAACGGTCACCTTGGATGTAGTTTCACTGTAGGTGTAAATTTTAAACTATTGAAATCGTGTTGTCGTGTTTACCACAGCTGGTGTGTAAAGCTAAAATTTATGTCATAGGCTTTTCAAATATAGTAGAATATGTAATCATTGTATAAATTCGCATGTATTATGTGGCTCCTATATTATAGATCCCAAGATCACGGATGCAAACACGGCATCGTATTACAGTTAAAACTAGAAGTTCTGTCACGAATAGTGCGCTTATGTAGGCTTAATTGCGCATTGGAATTGCGCGCAATTGCCATATCGAATGGTGGCATCCAAAGCACGGCAGGTTCTCCTGGTTACTCATAGCACACATATGCAATGTTTCTGCCAATGGACCTCCGGGTTACCCGGAGGTCCATTGGCTGAAACATTGCTTGTGCACAGGCCATATGTACAGAATTTGATAGCTTTACTTGGGCCATAACGCGCAGATTAACGCGCATATCAACGTGCTATTTGTGCGCATTTCATGACAGGACTTCTAGTTTTAACTGTAATTATTCAGCAGCAACAGAAAAGTAATCATAAAGCACGAAGATCGTGCTTTGTGTTTACTTTGATGTCGCTACAGAATAATTTCTTTGAACTAGCCGATGACGGTGCTTTCATTTTTTCCTGATGCAATGTTTGAAATGAGAAAATGATCGGCCTTATGGAGGTAGTTGGGCAGAGAGAGCACCTTTAGAGTATTTGATACGTTTATCCACAAAAGTATGTCGTGCAAGTGTGCCATACACGATTATCCGTCCGTTTACCCACGTACAATTAGAAATTCCAACATGAAATAATTGTGTCCCTGTGCTGGCGGGACAAAAGCTTCAGTCCTCAAAATAACGAACACGAACTGCAATAATTAAAAGTGACAGGGAATGGTAACAATATGAATGAAGTGACGTCCTGTTTTCACAAACCATCCATCCATCCCTCCCCTAGATGATTTTATGAATTGAATTGAATTTGCTTCGATACATTGTATGAGTTTGGCTATTTTCTCACGTGCCGTTGGGTTTAGAGAATTAAAAAGTGCAGTCCATTTTTGTGATCAGCAGAGATTGGATATTTGTTTGTTAACGAAACTTTTTGAAAAGTCACAGTTATAGGACGTCAAGGACAGTTATAGGAAGTCACAGTTATAGGAAGTCATAGTTATAGGAAGTCACAGTTATAGTTATAGGAAGTCACAGTTATAGGAAGTCACAGTTATAGTTATAGGAAGTCACAGTTATAGGAAGTCACAGTTATAGTTATAGGAAGTCACGGTTATAGGAAGTCACAGTTATAGGAAGTCACAGTTATAGGATGTCAAGGACAGTTATAGGAAGTCACAGTTATAGGAAGTCACAGTTATAGGTTTCGTTGACTGATCGATAGATATGAGTGTGCTCAGTGTTCTTGTACACAATCTTTCAACACGATTTGACTCGTTTTTTTTTTCTTGGGGGGGGGGGGGGGCTGGGTGTGGGGGGATCTTTGGTTAATTGACGCACAAGCGAGGCTATTAGTTATTCGTCCTGAAAAATGAGTTTCGTCGCGACAAAAGATTCTCTGCAATCACAATGTGACAATATACCACATATGAATCTACATCAAAATAGTCTCTATAAAAGGATGCTAAACCATAGCATCATTTAATTCTTCGGGCCATTATAGGTCAGAGCTGGAAATTAATAGTACCGGAAGTGTACGGTACAGTCGCCGTGGACTAGTCACTTTCCACGAGTGAGCAGTATTTCCACAGACGAAATGATATTAGATTCCAAACACTAATTATAGGTACTTCATTAATTAAAATTTTGCTGATGATGAATTTAATTCTGTCTCCCCATTCCGACCCAGCAATTTTCAATTCAGTCTCCAAGGCCATAACAACTCAGGATATTTTACTTCAGAAAATCCAAAAGTCACTTTTGAAGGGGACCACTATCATTGTCGGCCTGTTGAACAATTTTGAAGAAGGTGTGAGGCACCCGGCCCTCACGGTGTCATGCAGAGCCACTCGGATGCGGTGGGGTTGTTATTCGATTCTAGCCACCAGCTTCACGTAAGGCGGAAAATGTTATTCAAATCAGAGCTGAGTGCAGAATACAGGTCGCTGTGTAATGAAAGGGACACAATTGGAGCTCAACTTTTTGGAAATGTCTTGGCTCAGATTGCTGTGAACGACTTGTCAGAAACGAAGAGATGAACAACAAAAGTTACAAAACCACGACCGCCAGTTCATCAGAAACCATACCAACAGAACGTACCAGGACAGCGAAGTTCCCTTTTTTACACAAGCGACAGGGGTATCGACAGCGTTATCCGTACCCCACACAGGGAGCACAGAGAGAGTTAAGCAAGGACAGTGCAACAACGTACAGTTAAAACTAAAAGTCCTGTCATGAAATGCGCACAAATAACACGTTGATATGTGCGTTAATATGCGCATTATGGCCCAAGTAAAGCTATCAAATTCTGTACATATGGCCTGTGCACAAGCAATGTTTCAGCCAATGGACCTCCGGGTAACCTGGAGGTCCATTGGCAGAAACATTGCATGTGTTTGCTATGAGTAACCAGGAGAACCTGCCGTGCTTTGGATCTAATTCGTTATGGCAATGGCGCGCAATTCCAACGCGCTATTAAGCCTAGGTAAGCGCACTATTCGTGACAGGACTTCTAGTTTCAACTGTACATGCACGAGGGGAAGACACAATAGACAACAGCTCCATTGATGATGCTAACTTTGTAAATATTGTTAATGTTAATACTTTTACACCAGGCAAAATTTGATTTACGTTTGATATATGGAGATCTCTAATCAGTGATCCATGGCTTTTACTCTATAATACAGGGTTGTGAGTTTGACTTCAATGAAAAGCCTTTTTAGTCTGTGGAGCCTAAAACCGGCTTCAAGACCGCGAAAACCGGAATGTTCACGATCAAATATGGGTTTATCTTGACAAAGGAATCATTAAGTACTACGATCGGGTGCCCGATGTCTTTGTTTCTAACATTTTTCTTCGGCCGAAAAATCGGGGTCGTTTCGGCTTATTTTTTAATTTAAAACATTTTAACGAATTTGTAAAGTATCAGTATTTTAACCCTTTACCCAACGTACCGTCAAAACAGACCAGCGCTATTTTCAAAAATCGCCGGTTAATTTTCATTATTTTTTCATTTTCTGTCTCAAACAAATAGGTTATGATCCCTCATTGGAACGAGCACTTCGAGCTTGTTCCAATGAGGGATCATAACCTATGTTTTTGAGACAAAAAGATTAAAATAAATTAGTTGTTGAAGAATGTTTTTTGCAAGGGTTGTCTGCTTTTCATGTTAGGTAAAGGGCTAAAATGGATACGTCGCAAACTTGCATGAATTTGATGAGACCGAATTGTTTTATGGCTTTCATTGATTTAACTGATGCGTACTACTCTGTACCGGATGATAAGAAATTTCGGAAAGATCTGAGATTTAAATTTAATGTACAGTTATATCAGTTCACGGTTCTTCCGAACAGCCTTACCTGTGCACCTCCAGTATTTACAAAATTGTTGAAAACCGTTTTTGCCACATTGAGATCACAGGGTATTCTCTCTAGTTGATATATGGGTTATTTCTTTCTTACTGATTCAGAGTGTAATGCTTGTGAACTGAATGTGCAGAGCACATGTGATTGCTGCAAAGTTTGGGGTTTTATATTTTAAAAGAGAAATCCATTACAACACCTGTGCATGTGATTGAACATTTGGGCTTTATATTAAATTAAGAAAAACATCACAGTTTCCATTAATGACGAGAATAATGACAAATTGCAGGATTTATGCAAGGCCATTCTATACCATTCATCCAATTCAATCCGAAAAATAACAAAGCTTATTGGCATTATGGTTTCACATTGCCCAGGGGTTTAATATGGAGATTTGCATTATCGAAACTTGGAAATTAAAAAAATGCCCTTATCAATGGAGATGGAAACTTTGAGTCATTGACGAAGTTATCGGAAGTTGCAAACTGTGATATAATTTGGTGGTTAACAAATGCCCTTTAAGGCCACACGAAAGTTTTGCATGGTAATCCACAGGTCATTATGCAGACCGTTGCTGGTTCTGCTTGGGGTGTTGTTTGGGGAAATAAGAACATAGAGGTAGATGGAGTTTGGAAGAAGAAAGATTTCATAATAACTATTTGGTATTCAAAACAGCTTATTAAGATTTACAGGCATCATGTAGGGAAGTTTCTGACGTACATATTCAATTGCAAATGGATAATGTCACAGCTGTGACTTATGTGAATATCGTGGGGGCACACACTCATATGACTAATCTTATTGTTAGATATAACTGGGACTGGTGCGTGCATCGGAACATTTGGTTGTCCACCACTCACATAGCGGGGAAAAGTAATGTCGAGGTGGATAAACTGAGTCGATTGACTAACAATAGAACTGAATTGAAATCAGAACCAGACATTTTTCAGAAATTACCCCAAAATGGGATTTTCGTGGCATTGATATGTTTACAGCCAGTTTAAACTTTCAATTCAAACCATACGTTTCGTGGCAGCCTGACCCCTGGTTCTCTAGCCATTAATGCTTTTTCTATAAACTGGGCTAATAGATTGCTCTATCTTTCTCCTCCATTTAGTTTGATTCCGCATGGGTTCAGTAAATTAATGACCGACCAATGCGAAGCAATAGTAATCGTGCCCTTTTGGGAAACACAAGCTTGGTTCCCGGTGTTGGTATCACTGCTAGTAGACCAATCCGTTCTCCTCCCCAAGAGACATATTCTGAAACTACCATACCATCCAGCGCAGAAAAATCCACTGAAGGTAAAAAATGAATATGATGGCCTGTCTCTTATCAGGGGAAATATTGGACAGACAGGAATTTCACCAACAGCTCAAAATATCACATTTTCATCATGGTGGAAAGGGACTATAAAACTATAGATAGTATATTTGAATAAATGGGTCCACTTTCACTTGGCCACGTAACAGAACTTTGTTACACCCGTCAAAAATATAACTGAATTTAAAAAAATCTCTTTCAAGCAGGACTGCATTATAATGCTATTAATTAGGGCTGTCGCGATTATTCGATTAGTCGGCTAACCGTCGACTATTGAAGTAGTCGACGTTTTTAATTTTTAGTCGATCGTCGTTCATTTTCAAGGTGGTACACGTCTACTACACGTCGGGGCTAAATTGCATTGTTTTGTGAGGTGAATGATCAATGAAGGTGAATAACTTTAAATATCTAACCATAGTTAACATTCATATCCGGAAGACTGTACGACTGTCACTGACTGTGTTAGAAAGAACACTCACAGTTACTCGAGAAGAATAGATTCTTCTGAATTCCTCCAGTCTTGTACACACGAATGCACCCATTGGAAAACCCAAAGCGCGGAAGTGACAAAATTATGACGAAAGTCTGAACGTCAGATCACTTCTCAAAGTTCGGAACTTCAGACTAAGATCCAATTTTAACAACTGACGAGGGAATGCATAGATCTCAATGTTCAAAAATTTCGAGAAACTTATTGCAGAAAGGAAACATATGCAGGAACGTTCTTTGGTAAATTCATTTTAATTCATAGGCTTCAATCTAGTTCAAACTTGGACCCGCAGTCAGTAATATTATTTTTGGGGTTGGTACGTCCTACAGGACGTACCAACCCCAAAAATAATATTACTGACTGCGGGTCCAAGTTTGAACGTACCAACCCCAAAATTTATATTACGGACTGTGGGTCCAAGATTGGACTACATGTAGCTTCAGTCGGGACCGATTTGTTGTTCCCACAACCCCGCTTCGTCTGAACACACTGGTGCCATTGTCATTTTCAGAGTTTTACGAACAGAAGAATGATTTGCTAAAAAATCATGGGAAGCGACTATTAATCGACTAACCGTCGATTACTGGTCACGATTAGTCGATTACAAACAATGAGAGTCGCGACAGCCCTACTATTAATACGGCCCGTTCAACGCTGCTACAGTTTGTAACACTTTCGGATTCAGATTTGTCTGTGGGGGACCATCCATTATTTCGACCGTTTCTCAGACGAATATTTGTTAAAAAACCTCCTCTAGCATGATATAAACATATCTGAGACGTGAATATTGTGCTTACGTTTTTGGGGAAATTGGCAGCAGCAAAGTGGTTAAGCTTAAAGCAGCTGACTGTTAAAACTGTTATTTTATGTATGCTAGTTACTGGACAGAGATATCAAACTATTTCTGGATATGGACATGTGCAGAGGCACATCGTCTTATACTTTTCACATAAATCATTTAATAAAGTAGTCGGCACCTGGAAAAATACAACCAACTCTGATTTTCAAAGCTTTCCCTGCTGATAGACACTTGTGTTTTGTAACATATTTAAATGCCTATTTCAGACGAACACAACCATTTCGCAAGGACAAAGTGTTTTTTCCACAGTTTTCGTAAGCCATTCACTCCAGTGTCTAAAGATATTATAGCTAGATGGATTCGAACAGGCATGTTACAGGCTGGGATTGACAGTGCTGTGTTCAAGCCATATCGTATGCGCCCCGCATCTACTATCTCCGCCAACATGAATGGTATATGGAGATTTAATACCTAGATGTCGGTTTTTAAAAACCGAGCCGCAGGCGAGGTGTTTAGACAGGACATCCAGGTATTAAATTTCCATATACCATACATGCAGGCGGAGATAACGTTTTTGTCCCATGTGAAACACAATACAACTTAGTGGAAATAAATTTGTGGATAAATTTGTGGACGCTTTTCTCAGCTCCCCAATAATTTGGACCAAATTCGTGATAATAGTTTTGTTTTTATAATAGCAGAAGACAATATAGAAGTAATCGAGTAAACAGTATTATATTGACATATCGACCCCAGAGTTCCTATATGTTCTATATGACTTCTGGCACATAGAACACATTGGTACTCAGGCTACGAATTATTAGCTCTTATTTTATTTTTATGATTGTATTGTCGGAAAGCGAATGATATTTGTGACTACTTTCGGATTTTTTGATTCGAGTTTTATAATGAGGCAAGCGGAAGCGAAAAGCTTTAATTGAAACCATATTCTCCTGATGTTTCACGTGCGTTTCTACCCTGGATGTTGCACGCTCTCATATACATTGGATGTTGGGGGCACACGTTGCCATGGCTATTTGTCGTCTAACGTATTCTTACCAATCAAAAAGACAGAATTGCTCGGAATATAGGGACAAATGTATATAATTACACAGAAAATATTACATTAAAACAATTATGGAAGCAGCAAGATGGTACTGCTCATCCTCATTTGCAAACTTTTACTCCAAACCAGTGTAGAATCAAAAAGGATTTGCCGAGTTTGTGCTAACAGCATCTAAAGTATGTGAATTGTACTTTCTGTGTGCATGTTGCTAACAATTGGCACTAGGTAATACATCGAGTGGGCTATTTAGTAGTGCTTAATATCATTTGTGAAAACTTGACATTTTCCATCATTTTCCACGTTCGGTCCTGTGGGCTTGGAAGTCTCGCGTAGCCTCCTATACTCGGAATTTTGTGTTAGAATTCAAAAATTAAACTAGGTTAGTTTTGATTGGCAGTCTACCGATTCATGAAGAGACGAGAGGCTAAGCGTCCACCCGTTCAATGATATGCATGCGTTAAGAAATGTCCCGCCTTCCAATACACACCACATGACCCCACGAACGTTGAATAGAACATCGTGCGCATGCGCTAATCTCGCTTAGCCTCCTGTGCCTTCATAAGTCGGTAGAATTCCAATCAAAACTTACCTTGCGGGTAAGCCGCGTTTAACTTTTGAATTATCTGGTAAATGCATTCGTGGACATCTTCGCCTATGCGTCAGTTACGACCAGTCCAGGTCATATGCACTGTAGTTTGTAACTTAGCATTGTATCAATAGTATCGCAGCTGGTGGCATGATGGTTATACATCACAACAAGTAACATATTTGGTCGCAACGGAAAATGAATGTTACATCCTACAATACTGTGTCACAAAGGCTTCATCATAACAAGGTGCAACAGAGCAGACAACACCAGCAAAGGTTGAACCAGTTCATATCATGGAATACTCCATAATGGTGGAGTCATTCCGTCAATCTATACGTTCTTTTTTTGGAAGACTGCACCAAAGGGCCACATTACAGGCTATAGAAGATACACAATGCTACAAGCTACACAATGGGCTGTCAATTACGACATGGTACTTCCAACCAGAATTCAAGAGAGTATGCCGCATAAGTCAGTCCACACCAAGACAGGTACATTAATATGGGTAGCATTATAAAGTAGAACGTCTCATAGACTGCATAGCTGTAACTGAATTGTTATCAAGATGAAACACAGCAGGATATATCACTATCACGAGATATCACTTTTTTCAGTTATTATATAATCTTAAGGAAAATACATGAATTTTAGGAAAACAATTTAACCATAATTGTGGGATACAGGCGGCATATTATGTTAAGGGCAACAGTTCGATATCTCTATAAAAACCTTAAACGTACTTGAATAGTCAATTTCGTTGTAAACTTCAGCTGTTCGAGTACTTGGTAGTTCATTCAAATTCGTTGTCGGGTGCATGTATAGATCACGTTTAGTGCCTTCCCGAAAAAGCCTAAAAGTACAATTTGAAACTTAAGCAGTTATGGATGCATAACATCGATCAGACTGCGATCCGACCACAACACTGTGCGAAGTTATACGCGACGATAGTAGTATAACATGTGCCCGATCGTACCCGGTTGGACTGAGCCGCAGTGGACCTCGGAAGTGACGATTGGGTACACGCTATAATACTGACGATACTCAAGTTACGTGTAATTAAATTGTATAATCGTATTGATCTCTATACAACTGGATTATTGGGAAGACATCGAAACACGTCGCCATTCAATATTGACGTCTAGACGATCGTCGCGGAATCTTCTTCCCACCCATGATGTTTGATGAGGTGAAAGCTGTTACGCTGTGACTTGTCACAATGCAATATCGGCGCTTGGTTTTTAATAATAATATGATATAATAATACATCTTTATTTCAGACTCGGTGATCCACTGAACGAATGAATATAAATATGTAATATTAGTAGATATTAGCTATGTATAAGTTATCTATAACGTGTGCAGCAAAAGTTATATTTATGGAAAGATTCAGGGCTCTTTATCGAGTATTGCATATAATACAAGATATGGCTACCGAAGCCATCATAGATGTACTGGAAGTTCATGGGATGTGTAAGTACAGGAGTTAGTTCCAATGTTTAACCCTTTACCCAACGTAACGACCAAAACTGCCAGCGCTATTCTCGAAAATCGCCAATTAATTTTCACTAGTTTTTTCATTGCTTGTCTCAAAAACATAGGTGATGACCCCTCATTGGAACGAGCTCGTCGAGCTCGTTCCAATGAGGGGGTCATAACGTATGTTTTTGAAACAAAAAAAGAATAAAAGTAGTTATTCAAGAATTTGTTTTGCAAGTGTCCTCTGCTTTTCATGGTAGGTAATGGGTTAAACCTTATAATAATATATAATAACACAAATATATTTTAGATATTCAATTTGTCTCGACAAATTTGCACACCTTCAACATATTCTTTTTTTTCTAAAGACATCAAAAAGTGATCGTCCATTCCGAGAGGTTGGGAGATTGAAAATATTCGAGAATTGTTTGGTTAGAGCAACTTCCGCCCCATCCATGGCGGTGGTGTAGACACTTTTTCTGTGTGTGACCAACGGGCGTTCAAGCAATCCAGTTGTTTTGAGATCCGTGGTTGAGATACTTTCTATATCTGACCAATGAGCGTTCTAGCAATACAGTTGAATAGAGATCCGTGGTTGAGATACTTTTCTATATCGTAGCCAATGAACGTTCTAGCAATACAATTGTACAGAGATCAGAGGTTGAGACACTTGTGTGTGTGTGACCAATGGGCGTTCTAGCAATCCAGTTGAATAGAGATCAGTGGTGGTGATGTTTTTATTTTTGGGACCAATGAGCATTTTAGCAATCCAGTTGTATAGAGATCAGTAGTGGAGACATTTCCTCTATATTTTATCAATAAGATTTACAGCAATCCAGTTGTATGGAGATCAGTAGTGGAGACATTTTTTAAAATATTTTACCAATGAGCATTTTAGCAATCCAGTTGTGTGTAGATCGGTAGTGGAGACATTTTTAAATATTTTACCAATGACCATTTTAGCAATCCAGTTGTATGTAGATCAGTAGTGGAGACATTTTGTAAATATTTTACCAATAAGCGTTTTAGCAATCCAGTTGTATGTAGATCAGTAGTGGAGACAGTTTTTAAATGTTTTACCAATGAGCATTCTAGCAATCCAGTTGTATAGAGATCAGTGGTTGAGACATTTTCTCTATATTTTATCAATAAGCGTTATATCAATCCAGTTGTATGGAGATCAGTAGTGGAGACAGTTTTTAAATATTTTACCAATGAGCGTTCTAGCAATCCAGTTGTATAGAGATCAGTGGTTGAGACATTTTCTCTATATTTTATCAATAAGCGTTATATCAATCCAGTTGTATGTAGATCAGTAGTGGAGACAGTTTTTAAATATTTTACCAATGAGCGTTCTAGCAATCCAGTTGTATAGAGATCAGTGGTTGAGACATTTTCTCTATATTTTATCAGTAAGCGTTATATCAATCCAGTTGTATGGAGATCAGTAGTGGAGACAGTTTTTAAATATTTTACCAATGAGCGTTCTAGCAATCCAGTTGTATAGAGATCAGTGGTTGAGACATTTTCTCTATATTTTATCAATAAGCGTTATATCAATCCAGTTGTATGGAGATCAGTAGTGGAGACAGTTTTTTAAATATTTTACCAATGAGCGTTCTAGCAATCCAGTTGTATAGAGAGATCAGTGGTTGAGACATTTTCTCTATATTTTATCAATAAGCGTTATATCAATCCAGTTGTATGGAGATCAGTAGTGGAGACAGTTTTTACATATTTTACCAATGAGCGTTCTAGCAATATAACTGCATAGAGATCCGTGGTTGGGATACTTTTCTATCGGTGACCAATGAGTGTTCTAGCAATCCAATTGTATAAAGATCAGTGGCTGAGACAATTTTGTATATGTGACCAATGGGCGTTCTAGCAAACCAGTTTTTTAGAGAACAGTGGTTGAGACACTTTTATTTATTTGTTTTCTATTTTACCAATGAGCGTTCTGACAATCTAATTGTATAGAGATCCGTGGTTGAGATACTTTTCTATATCTGACCAATGAACGTTCTAGCAATACAATTGCACAAAGGGGTAGCGACACTTTTGTGTGTGTGACCAATGGACGTTATTAGGTGTTCTTGGGAATCTGTTGCTAAGCCTTTTGAGTATTGAAAAACATAAGTTACTTTATCATATGACTCGTCCGTTTTGTTCACTTTAAAACATTTGATATTTTGTTTTCATATTAATCAGTGATAATTAAAGCCTTCCGTCAATTTCATTGCTCAATTTCAAAACTAGACAATGTGATTGGCTGAACAAAATACAACTGGGCCACATTTTCATAATTTTTATAATTAGAGTTGGGAGCTTTCATTGGTCAATTTCAAAACTGGAAAATTTGATTGGCTAAACAAAATACAACTGGTTCACATTTGCATAATTTCAGTAGGGAGAATTTACGTTATCTGTCCTATTTAGGGTGGGTTATATTGTATTAATCTTTTACCTACAAAAAAACGCCATTCATTTTTTTTATATTTTCACTTTTTGCTTCCAAAACATAGGTTATAACCCCTCATTGGAACGAGCTGAAAGAGCACATTCCATTGAGGGGTCATAACCTATGTTTTGGAAGCAAAAACTGAATTTTTTTAGTTATACGAGGATGTTTTTTCCAAGTGCCGACTGCAACTCAAGTTAGGCGATGGTTTAAAAAGACATACTAAGTGGCTAATTTGTACGTGTGTGAGTCAATGATAAACAGGATATGAAATGAGTGTTTTTCTCATATAATATTTATGAGGCTCGTCCGAATTTTCCGTTTGGGCTCGCCAAAACGGAAAATTCTTAGACTCGTTTCATAAATATTATATGAGAAAAACACTCATTCCATATCCTCTATATATCTGAACAATGATCGTTCTAGCAATACAGTTGCACAAAGATCAGGGATTCAGACAATTTTGTGTGTGTGACCAATGGGCGTTCTAGCAATCCAGTTGAATAGAGATAAGTGGTGGGGATGCTTTTCTTTTTGGGACCAATGAGCGAGGTAGCAAGATCAGTGGCTGAGACACTTTTGTGTATGTGACCAATGGGCGTTTTAGCAAACCTGTTTTTTTAGAGACAGTAGTTGAGAAACTTTTATTTATTTTTATTTATACATAACGGGGAAGTCAGTTACTGGTAATTCCAAACTGGTTATAGTATAGGGATAATACTCAGGCTTCAAGATTCCCTTGAGCTCGATCTTCAGAGTTGCAAAAGAGATATTGTATTTTGGTACCTTTTCGCGTGGAATTGTGTTTTTTCCAGAAATTTGGAGAAATTCAAAGCACGTATTATTTTTTTACATTCACTGTTATATTTCCAAATCAAAGTTTACAGCAACAGGGTATCAGTTGATGTGAGGATGCTTTCCAACATCAAAATAATATTCCTCGCGTGTTGTAGGGAGGTAAGTCCATCAATTCATGCTTTAAAGCTCCATTCTTGGCTTTGTCCATCATTGAATTTTCAGTTTTCTGAACATTTGATCTGCTGGCTTAGAAGAAACGTCATTGTTTGGCTCATCAACATCAGTCGTTTTCAGTTCATTCTTGGTTCCAGTTATAACTTCATTTTTCTGAACGTCATTGTTCACTGTCGTTTGAGTGGAAACTTCATTGTTCCTAACTTCTGTCTTCTTCAGCGCCTTGGGACTGCCTCTTTAATCCCCTTGTTTGCAGTTTGAGTGGTAACTTCGTTCTTCTTCATTAAGACTTCATTCGGCAGCTCCTGGGTAACAATCGCCCCATACCGTACGGTGTCTCCACATATTGTTTCCCACAACTCCCGTGAGCTGGTTAAGATTTCTTTTCTTGACTCCGTCTACCATACGATTCATTTAGGACAATTCCTGGGAAGTCAGGTCCAATCCGGCATCATTCTTGAAGATCTGTATGTGTAAATCATCATCTTTTAATTTTAGCACTGTCGCGGACATAGACATCTTCACCCTTTGGCGGCCAGAACACAAATTAATTTATTTTCATACAAACGATCCTTTTATACATTTTTTCTGTTACGTGCGAGTCCATTTTCTCCTTGGTTCCTAATCTTCTTCGTCATCATCACTACATTCCACTTCGAATGAATATTTTGCTAAGAGGGCGTCAAACATAAATTATTTTTTTCCAAGACGCATTTCTGGGACTCTACAAAGTCATATTCCTCCTTTTCGCGTAGACGTTTAGCAGTATCTTGAATTTTCTTGTGAAATGGATTCCAGTATAAAATCGTAATGTGCATTGGAGTATTAATGTATTTTATACCATGATTACCTATTCTACTATATATGAAAAGCCTGACATACATTTTAGCTTTACACACCAACCGCGGTGAATACGCAAGCAATGGGATTTAGGTAGTTAAAATTTACACCTACAGTGGAACAACATCCAAGTTGATATTTGGTGACGTCGACCCGAATGCGAACTTGTCTCAATTTATCGCACGTCACCTTGCGAAGAGTGAAATGAAAGTGGCAATTATTTATTACGTTTTAACGGGTTTACCTCGTAAGATGCCAAAAGTAACTAACATGCATTGTTTTATGTTAATAAAGCATCCATCACTCGAAATAGTATGTTAATATGTTATTGAAATGATAAAGGTTCCGTTTCTTTTTTCCATTTCGTTTCGGTGATAAACTTGACATCGGAAGTACCGCCCACCGATGCTCTTGTAAATAAAAACAGATTCGCATGTTTGTACGTCTGCTGTTCAGTAAAATCGAGAACAAATAATAGCGACTCTTAATGAACTGACGATCATGGTATAAATAAAATACACCCAAAGTAGCTTGGTGTACCAAATGTTCTCCACTCGTGGTGAAGTGATGTTAACCGCGCGCCAAAGGCTCGCGGTAAACACCATTTCACCACTCGTGGTGAACATTTGGTGCACCAAGCTACTGTGGGTATATTCTATATTTAAGCTAAAGGGAAAGCTTTTCTGGCACAATTTTCAAGTGATGTGACTGCTTCTTTTACGATATCTTATTTATTCATTCCATCCTCGATATAACTAGTCATGAGGCTCTCAGATTCTTCTTGGTAATCATTCTAGGCACTACTAACGATACTTAACGATTGAATCGTCCTCTGGTTCCTCTTCGTCAGATTCTTCTTGAGATAGTTCCGACGACTCACCGGATTCCGAGTCTTGCATTGATGAATAGTTTCTTCGCGAATATTGACGACAGGATTGCACTGCGTCCGCTCTCGTCGAAGGTCAGATCACAAATGACAAATTTGTTACGAGCACACGCTTTTATAGGCTGCGGCTACCGAACAATATATTGAGGACGGTGTTTAGCAACTTCCCTAAAAATCCTCTTGCCTGTATGATCCTTCGGTATGTTCGATAAGATAGTATATTCTGTGGAAAGGCATTTCCCCTAATCTGGTGCATGCATGGAAATATCTGTGATCTATCGGATTTGGTCATTGGAGCATAACAATCCAATACGTTCCTACCACAGTCGCGTATACATTTCTATCAAATCATCATTAACTATCCTGGTCACAGACTTCTCTTACAGTCGTTAAGCATGAGATAGAAATCGCAGTGTGATCAGTCTTTCAGTGTTCTTTGTTTGACAACCAGGGAACAACAGTGCATTCTGTGTCGTGTACATTCCTTTATACTTTCCCAAGAGCTTTTGCTAGAACTGGTGTGATGAGCGATGAGAGAAAATAACATTTCTGTAACACATTTCTTTTTATGTCGGCAGAAATCATATATCAGTATCTTCAATACACTGGTGTGTTATCGCGGTATCTTGTCTTCGGCGATGTTGACTACACATCTGCATAAACGGGTAATCAAATCTTCAGTGGCAGCTTGCAGGATGACATCTATCCATTCTTTGTTCGTATCACACAAATACACCAAGGCTTCGTTTCATCTTTCTCGTTGTCCCCAAGGGCAGGGCTTCAGTATCTCTCTGTAAATGGCGCTTCTCTCCTCGATCTGTTTTGGTAACTCTCTGTGGACAGTGATGGTCGTCATGCCTCTCCCAGTGTATGGTCGGGAAAACATTTGCGCGCAATATCTACAAAGCCGAGAATTCCACATTGGCGGCAATGGTTTTTCAACGAAATTCGGAAGCATTTACACATTTCCCGAAAGCCGTGTATAAAATTTAAAACTGATTGGGTGAGAGATGCGACCGGTATGGGGTACTAGATGAATTGTGGATGGACAGGGGACGTTTTTGTTTATTTCGAGAGGATTGACAACAAATCCTACTATTGTACAGGTATCGTGTGCCAAAAAATAATCGTAGAAAATTTTGGGAATGCAGGCATTTTAAACGGTATCAAACAGAATCACCACCAGAAGGAATATAAAAAAATCAAAAGGTCTCACTTAAGAATACACGACAAAATCGATCAGTAAATTAATTGAATGGGGCACAGCCTCAGACTCACTCATATTCGACGAAATAGGGGTTGTCTGTTACCTGATAATATATGGTGTAAATGTAATATAAATTATAATGTAAATTATCTTTAACCACAAAAATATCCGCATATGACGCAAAGTAAATTAGTTTGGAGGCATACATACAATTTATTGGGCTTTGAAACCTGAATGTTCACATGGGAAAAATGACGGATAAATTATGTTAAGTTCCGACTTCTGGCATGTTCTGTGAACGCGTCGCAGAACGCTACATGCTCAAAGATAAGGCTGTGCGTCGGCAGTTCTGATTTTGTTCACAATAAAATGGTTACATTAATGGTTACACAAAGACAGAACATATCCTGTTAAATAGATGGGAGGTAACTATTGAAAGTTTTTAAAACCTACAGCGATTTGTTTGTGTACTATTTGAACTTACATGGGTGAATTGCGCAGTACTACCTGTCAGGTATAAACTGTCAGTGCTACATTCCAATACGTAGTTGTTATAATCAACACGCGTATTCCTAATGTGCATTTATGTACATAACAAATCCCAAGATGCAATATTATAAACGTTCAAACCCCACCGTGCAGTTGTCTTCCTTGATATACATCAATCGCCCGTCCTCACTGATGAACGAAATGACAATTGAAAACACTTGCTGTTCACTATTGTTTTCATAGAAAAGATCCCACCATTTCAAAATTCAACTGGAAAACAAACAAGAAATTATAGCAAAGCTATGCAAAAAAAGGACGATGAAAAAAATCCAGAGCTCCGAGTAACTGCCTGATGATATTTTAAAATTTTAATCTCAAATGGAAAGGATAATCTTCCAAGTCATGTTTACAGAGTGCTAGTTCAAGGTTCAGGGTGCCACTAAACACTGCTAAAACTGTATTTCTCAGAATTCCTGCTGTAAAATTTAGCGTTATAGATGAGAGTGAGACCATATCAAATGAGTAATGTTACAGTAGCCACGGAAATCCTATACATAAAACCAGTGAACGGGACATCCATTGGGTTATTGAAAATGTGAAAACGTTGCGATTGAAAGCAGTATTTGGCATGTTTTAATCATTATTGATGATCAGACATGACCTGACAATCGTCTTTCCAAAATATGACGATGTCAGATGATTTTCGAAACACATGTCTCAAAACAGTCACTAACATGCCACCACATAAATTAGTTTGGCACAATATATCGCTCGTTACAAGGGAGCCACGTTGGTTGCTAAGGTAACCAACTAACATCATTGGCGACTCCTTGGATTAGATCCCTGGTATATCATAGGTACATATATTGAATTTAGTCAAAATTGTCTTAATAGATAGCCCATTGCTAGGGAGGCAAGTTGGTTGCTATGGACACCAACTGACATCACTACATACTCCTTTTAGATCCCAAGTGTATAATGGGCCCATATATCAGACTTGGCCAGAATTGGCCCAATAGACCACCCGTTGCTAGGGAGGCAGGTTGGTTGCCACAGAAACCAACGGACGTCATTGCCAACTCATTGGTTTAGGTGTTTGGCGCATTATAGGTTCATATATCAATATATCAAATTTGGTCAAAATTCACCCCGTTTTCGACTCCATGGTTTAGATCCCTAGTGCACTGTGGTTCCATAGATTGAATTTGGTCAAAATCGACCCAATAGGTCGCCCGTTGCCAGGGAGGCTCGTTGGTTGCTAGGGAAACTAACTGACATAGTTACCGACTCCTTGGTTTGAATTCCTGATGCATTATGGCTACACATATCAAATTTAGTCAAAATTGGCAAAGTAGGTCGCCCGTTGCTAGGGAGGCACATTGGTAGTTAGGGAAACCAACTGACACCATTTTCGATTCTTTGGTTTGGATGCCTAGTGCATTGTGGTTCCATATATCAAATTTGGTCTAAACTGGCTCAAGAGGCCGCTCGTTGCTAGGGAGGCACGTTGGTTGCTAGGGAAACAAACTTGCATAATTTTCGTCACCTTCTTTGGATTCCTAGTGCATTATGGGTTCATATATCAAATTTGGCCAAAATTTGCCCTATAGGTCGCCCGTTGCTAGGGAGGCACGTTGGTTGCTAGGGAAACAAAGTGACATCATAACCGACTCCTTGGTTTGAATCCCTGGTGCATTAAGGGTCCACGTATCAAATTTAGTCAAAATTGGCCCAGTAGGTCGCCCATTGCTAGGGAGGCACGTTGGTTGTTAGGGAAACCAACTGACACCATTTTCGATTCTTTTGTTTGGATCCCTATTGCATTGTGGATCCATATGTCAAATTTGGCCGAAATTGGCCCAAGAGGCCGCCCGTTGCTAGGGAGGCACGTTGGTTGCTAGGGAAACCAACTGACATAATTTTCGACTCCTTGGTATGGATTCCTAGTGCATTATGCGTTCATATATCAAATTTGGTCCAATTGACCCAATAGGTCGCCCGTTGCTAGGGAGGCACGTTGGTTTCTAGGGAAACAAACTGACATCATTACCGACTCCTTGGATTGAATCCCTGATGCATTATGAATCCAAGAGTGAAATTTAGTTAAAATTGGCCCAGTGGATCGCCCGTTGCTAAGGGGACAAGTTGGTTGTTAGGGAAACAACTAACACCATTTTCGATTCTTTGGTTTGGACCCCATAGTGCATTGTGGTTCCATATATGAAATTTGATCAAAATTGGCCCAAGAGGCCACTCGTTGCTAGGGGGGGGGGGGGGCACGTTGGTTGCTAGGGGAACAAACTTGCACAATTTTCGACTCCTTGGTTTGGATTCCTAGTGCATTATTGGTTCATATATCCAATTTGGTCAAAACTTGCCCAATAGGTCGCCCGTTGCTAGGGAGGCACGTTGGTTGCTAGGGAAACACACTGACATCATTACTGACTCCTTGGTTTGAATCCCTCATACATTATGGGTCCACGGGTGAAATTTAGTCAAAATTGGCCTAGTAGGTCAACCGTTGGTATGGGAGGCACGTTGGTTGTTAGGGAAACCGACAGGCACCATTTTGATTCTTTGGTTCGCATCCCCAGTGCATTGTGGATCCATATATCAAATTTGGTCGAAATTGGCCCAAGAGGCCGCCCGTTGCTAGGGATGCACTTTCGTTGCTAGGGAAACAAACTGACATCATTACCGACTCCTTGCATTGGACCTTTATTACATTATGGGTCCACATATCAATTTTGGTCAAAATAGGTCCAACAGATCGCCTGTTGCTAGGGGTGTTGCGTGTTGCTAGGAACGTCACGTAAATTAGTCTGACTCCCGGTGTATTATGGGAGAATATCTCAATAGCACCCCTCCCCCCATGCCCCCTCCCCTGTTACTTCCCTCAACCGATGGTTCATTCACTTTACCCAATTTGTATCCGATTGTTCCTTTGAAAACAATTATATTGTCCCTTTCTGTTGTTGGGAAGATTCCTCGAATAAGAGCCATTCTCGTAAAGTCTCTTCTCGGGCGTTCCTTCCGGTGAATAAAAAAGTGTTTATAATATGAAATTTAGGCAAACTTAAAAGCGAGCGAAAGTGATGCATTAGTCCTAAAGTGCTGTAGGCCTACATTTACTGGTAAAAGAATAGAGGACCAACCAAATTTCGAGATAACTACTTTTATCTGCGTTTTGATTGGAAGATATTTTCCAGTGGTCTGATTGAAAGATAATTTTATCATTGCTTTGATTGGAAAATATATTTATGGAGTCGTTGTTTTCCAGAATTGATCCGAGGAGTTACGGAAACTGCTGCGTTCATTTTTATTTTTTCACAAATATCGTGTAGCATTTATTGTTACTATTACCAACTGTTAGTAGCCACAACAAGAAAATACAGCAGTGTTGTGCAAAAAAGGACGATGATAATATGCCAATGCAGTTTTACTGAAAAGGCCATCTTTAAAATAATAAGACTGAGTACCACAAATGTAGTTTCATGATTCGGACCAGATTTTTATATAGGACGTTTCGGTCCCAGATCTATGGACGATTCTGACCATATTTCAGGCCGATTCGGACCAGACTATTGGACGATTCGGTCCATGTTTGTGGACGATTTGGACCCGGTTTCTGGGCGATTTGCCCAACAGACACACAAACTACACAATCCAGCACAGACATACACACTTCACAAGACAGCACAGACTTGTCGTTTGAAGTAAATAGGCCTAGAGCTTTATGTGCCAATTTCAATAAACCATTTTAATTAAATTTACTGAAAAAATACCGACGCACCGATATGGTTTGTAGTTATCACAACAAAAAATTCTGAGAGTAATTATGAAACAGCTAATCCTGTGCTTCTGGGTTTTTGCAATGCAGTTTGGGTCCTCATACCGAATGTGGTCAAAATCGGCCCAGTAGTTAGACCGTTGCTAAGGGGGGTGGGGGGGGGGGGACTATGGTTGCTAATGACGTCTCGTGGCGACAACATAGCTCTATCTGTTTTCATTTGCAATGCATTTTAGGTCCGTATACTGAATTTGGTCAAAATCGGCCCATTAGTTAGCCCGTTGCTAAGGGGCACTCTGCTTGCTAGGGAAGTCACGAGACATAAACTTTGATCTGTCTGTTTTCATTTGCAATGCATTTTGGGTCCGTATACCGAATTTGGTCAAAATCGGCCCAGTAGTTAGCCCGTTGCTATAGGGGTGCTCTGCTTGCTAGGCAGGTCACGTGACGTCATCATTGATCTATCTGTTTTCATTGTCAATGCATTCTGGGTCCGTATACTGAATTTGGTCCAAATCGGCCCAGTAGTTAGACTGTTGCTAAGGGCGCGCTCTGGTTGCTAGGGAAGTCAGGAGACGTCAACATTGATATGTCTGTTTTTATTTGCAATACATTTTGGGTCCGTATACCGAATTTGGTCAAAATCGGACCTCTAGTTAACTCGTTTCTAAGGGAGCAATCTGGTTGCTAGGGAAATCACGCGACGATACCATTGACCTGTCTGTTTTCGTTTGCAGTGCATGTTGGGTCCATGTATCAAAATTGACCCAGTAGTTTGTCCGTTGCTAGTGCTCTACTTGCTATGGACGTGACGTGACATAATCAGTGATCTATTAGCCCCCATCCCCCCCCCCCCCCCAATATATTAAGGATCCCTTCAGCCGCTGAGGGTGAACGCAATGGTGGACAGTCATCACTTGTTCTATCTTCCGAGTATCCTTGAAAAAATGTAACCTCATTTGTCCCTGGTTCCTTTGGGAGAAATTCCTAAAAGTTTAATCAGCCAGAGTCATTCTCGCGAAGTCTCATCTCGTTAACTACTTCCTACGAAAATAAATCATTTCTTCAATTACGAATGTCAATTTCCGCCATGCGCAAACATGTCAGGGGGGGGGGGGGGGGGCTCTGGTTGATAATGGCGGCACGTGGTGAGAACATATCTCTATCTGTTTTCATTTGCAATGCATTTTGGGTCCGTATACCGAATTTGGTCAAAATCGGCCAATTAGTTAACCCGTTGCTAAGGGGGCACTCTGGTTGCTAGGGAAGTCACGAGACATAAACTTTGACCTGTCTGTTTTCATTTGCAATGCATTTTGGGTCCGTATACCGAATTTGGTCAAAATCGGCCCAGTAGTTAGCCCGTTGCTAAGGGGGCGCTCTGGTTGCTAGGCAAGTCACGTGACGTCATCATTGATCTATCTGTTTTCATTTTCAATGCATTCTGGGTCCGTATACCGAATTTGGTCCACATTGGCCCAGTAGTTAGCCCGTTGCTAAGGGCGCGCTCTGGTTGCTAGGGAAATCAAGAGACGTCAAACATTGATATGTCTGTTTTTATTTGCAATGCATTTTGCGTCCGTATACCGAATTTGGTCAAAATCGGACCTCTAGTTAGCCCGTTGCTAAGGGAGCAATCTGGTTGCCAGGGAAGTTACGCGACGACACAATTGACCTGTCTGTTTTCGTTTGCAGTGCATGTTGGGTCCATGTATCAAAACTGACCCAGTAGTTTGCCCGTTGCTAGTGCTTTACTTGCTATGGACGTTACGTGACATAATCAGTGATCTATTAGCCACCCCACCCCCCCCCATCCCCCCCCCCCCACAATATATTAAGGATCCCTTCACCCAATGAGGGTGAACGCAATGGTGGATAGTCATCACTTGTTCTATCTTCCGAGTCTCCTTGAAAAAATGTAACCTCATTTGTCCCTGGTTCCTTTGGGAGAAATTCCTAAAAGTTTAATCAGCCAGAGTCATTCTCGCGAAGTCTCATCTCGTTAACTACTTCCTACGAAAATACATCATTTCTTCAATACGAATGTCAATTGCCGCCATGCGCAAACATGTCAGCGTCCTTGTGTACTACTTTCGTTGAAAAATTTTGAAATTGATGCCTTTGATTGAGATTGGCTTTGAGTTCATACAAACGGTACATACGTGTTGCCTAATAGCACGCTTTCGCTCGCTAATAATATGAAATTTAGGCAAACCTAAAAGCGAGCGAAAGTCATGCATTAGGCCAAAAGTGCTGTAGACCTACCTTTACTGGTAAAGAATAGGGGACCAACAAAATTTCGAGATAACTATTTTTATCTGCGTTTTGATTGGAAGATATTTTCCAGTACTCTGATTGAAAGATAATTTTATCATTGCTTTGATTGGAAAATATATTTATGGCGTTGTTGTTTTCCAGAATTTATCAGAAGAGTTACGGAAAGTGCTGCGTTCATTTTCATTTTTTCACAAATAGCGTGCAGCATTTATTGTTACTATTACCAACTGTTAGTAGCCACAAGAAGGAAATACAGCAGTGCTGTGCAAAAAAGGACGATAATAATATGCCAATGCAGTTTTACTGAAAAGGCTATCTTTAAAATAATAAGACTGAGTATCACAAATGTAGTTTCATGATTCTGACCAGATTTTTATATAGGACGTTTCTGCCCCAGATCTATGGACGATTCTGACCATATTTCTGGCCGATTCGGACCAGACTATTGGACGATTCGGACCATGTTTGTGGACGATTTGGACCCGGTTTCTGGGCGATTTGCCCAACAGACACACAAACTGCACAAGCCAGCACAGACATACACACTTCACAAGACAGCACAGACTTGTCGTTTGAATTAAATAGGCCTAGAGCTTTATGTGCCAATTTCAATAAACCATTTTCATTAATTTCACTGAAAAAAATACCGATGTACCGGTATTGTTTGCAGTTATCACAACAGATAATTCTGAGAGTAATTATGAAACAGCTAATCCTGTGCTTCTGGGTTTTTGCAATACATTTTGGGTCCGCATACCGAATTTGGTCAAAATCGGCCCAGTAGTTAGCCCGTTGCTAAGGGAGAGCTCTGGTTGCTAATGACGTCACGTGGCGTCAACATTGATGTATCTGTTTTCATTTGCAATGCATTTTGGGTCCGTATACTGAATTTGGTCAAAATCGTCCCATTAGTTACCCCGTTGATAAGGGGCACACTGGTTGCTAGGGAAGTCACGAGACGTAAACTTTGATCTGTCTGTTTTCATTTGCAATGCATTTTGGGTCCGTATACCGAATTTGGTCAAAATCGGCCCAGCAGTTAGCACGTTGCTAAGGGGGAGTTCTGGTTGCTAGAGAAGTTACGTGACGTCAACATTGATTTGTCTGTTTTCATTTGCAATAAATTTTGGGTCCGTATACCGAATTTGATCAAAATCGGCCCAGTAGTTAGCCCGTTGCTAAGGGGGCGATCTGGTTGCTAGCGAAGTCAGGTGACGTCATCATTGGTCTATCCGTTTTCATTTTCAATGCATTCTGGGTCCGTATACCGAATTTGGTCAAAATCGGCCCAGTAGTTAGCCCGTTGCTAAGGGTGCGCTATGGTTGCTAGAGAAGTCACGAGACGTCAACATTGATATGCCTGTTTTTATTTGCAATGCATTTTGGGGCTGTATACCGAATTTGGTCAAAATCGGACCAGTAGTTAACGCGTTGCTAAGGGGGCACTCTGGTTGTTAGGGAAGTCATGCGATTACACCATTGACCTGTATGTTTTCGTTTGGAATGCATTTTGGGTCCGTATACCGAATTTGGTCAAAATCGGCCCAGTAGTTAGCCCGTTGCTAAGGGGGCGCTCTGGTTGCTAGGGAAGTCACGTGACGTCATCATTGATCTACCTGTGTTCATTTGCAATGCATTCTGGGTCGGTATACCGAATTTGGTCCAAATCGGCCCTCTAGTTAGCCCGTTGCTAAGGTCGCACTCTGGTTGCTAGGGAATTCACGACACGTCAACATTGATATGCCTGTTTTTATCTGCGATGCATTTTGGGTCCGTATACCGAATTTGGTCAAAATCGGACCAGTAGTTAGCCCGTTGCTAAGGGGGCGCTCTGGTTGCTAGGGAAGTCACGCGACGACACCATTGATCTGTCTGTTTTCGTTTGCAATGCATGTTGGGTCCATGTATCAAAATTGGTCAATATTGACCCAGTAGTTTGCTTTACTTGGTATGGACGTCACGTGACATAATCAGTGACCCATTAGCCCCCTCTCCCCCCTCCCCCACCCAATATATTAAGGATCCATTCACCCAATGAGGGTGAAAGCAATGGTGGACAGTCATCACTTGTTCTAGCTTCCGAGTATCCTTGAAAAAAAATAGAACCTCATTTGTCCCCGGTTCCTTTGGGAAAACATCCTAAAAGTTTAATCAGCCAGAGACATTCTCGTGAAGTCTCATCTCGTTAACAACTTCCTACGAAAATAAATCATTTCTTCAATTCACTGATCTCAATATAACTGGATTGCTGGAACGTGATCGAAAACGTCGCCACCAGAAATGCCCCTACCATGGCGTCACGTCAATCGACGCGGTAACTCCTCCCATAGGTGACGTTTGACCTGTTCACCTTTGACTGCAGATGAAAACACTGCAGGCGACTTTTTGGAAAAATATACAATGAACGGCCGGTCCGTCGACTGTTTTGTAATAGAATGAATTTTTATTTTGATTTAATTTTTTGATAATTTAACTTATATCTATATAATTTATAACAATGCCAAGAACTTGTTGTATAAGAAGTTGCGGCAAAAGAAGGAAGAAATCTGAAAAAAATCAACATTCCACATGTAAGTAAAATAAAAAAAAAAATATTTCTTCTCTTCGCGTGGCTGTAGCGTGTAGGCCTATCAGTCTACATTTAATGTTTTTCAAACAAATGTTTATTGATGAGTGAAAGAAAGCGTGCAATAGATAAATTGATAGATTATTTATTGCAGTGCCAGTGGTGTCGAAAGCGGGTGAAGTGTGTGTGTGGAAGTGTGTGTGTGTGTGGGGGGGGGGGGGGGGGGGGGGGGGGTTACCCCATTATTTGTTTTTTTATAAATGAAGAGATATTGTAGGCTACTACATTTTGTTGCAGTCGCAGGGTACTATTTTTATTAAAAATAATTATTTTACTGAGCTTAACATTTTACAAGTCATTTTTTCAACGGATTCGGTCATCATCGAGCAATAAATAATAAGTAGGCCTAAGGCCTACAGATCTTTTAAAACAAATCTGCCGATTACCAAGCATGCATTTTATCCGCACACAGTCATGTAATATTAAAAAATCATCTAGGCCAAAGCTAGTTCTGATTGCAAATTTAGTTCTCAAGCACTGCACTCGCGCCCATTTTTAAATTGGGGCTTAATAACACTTTCAACAACCAGGGGCATGTCGTTTTGTCAGTTTTGCAGTTGGACTACAGCCTAGACTCGCTAGAGGAACATCCCTAGAATCTGTCACTCTCACCCAAATAACGTTAATAAGTAAATGCCCATGTGGTGAACTCACCACTGACTGATGAATGAATGCTTGGCCTTTCCAATGATTGAATTCACCATGTTTCTCAATTGAAAAGTTCAACAAAGTAGAGGGGGCCTCGCCATATAAGGCTTAAACCTCGTCCAATTCTGCACGAATCATCCACTTCTATTCGGGCGAAAGCGTGTCGCGATTCATTTTTGTATCAAATCAATTTTGAATTGTTGTTGCGGAAAGTGACTGTTGAGTGCTGTCAATGCTGTGTCTTGGGGTTAATCCTTCTATAAAAGTATAATTCTATTAAAAGGATCCGCCGGCCGATGTACTTCCCTCGGGGAACTCTGAAAGATTCCATCATCCCATGCCAACCTCGGGGGCGTAGCTACGGGAGTGTGTGTGTGTGGGGGGGGGGGGGGGGGGGAGCAGGCCCCGCAAAACGTTTTTCGCACCCCCATAAAAAAATCCTATGAATAGGTTCCTAATGCACACATCATCTGACTACTGCCGAATAACCATCATTCGTTTACGCTTGACAAAAGCATCTTTGGTGTCTGTCCGCCGACGTACTGTCAGAGTGTTATGAGGGCGAATTCCGGCTGAACGGCGTGCTTGTAAATCCTCTCAGGTGCCAACGAAATGATTGGAAATCGCTCCTAGAACGCTGAAATATGAAAAATGTTCCGGGGGGGGGGGGGGGGTCTCCAGATCCCCCACCTGAGGGGGGACACCACCTTCAGTACCCGCCCACCTCAGGCCTTCGGCCTTTGGCATCTCAACCCAGGACCCCGATGTAAAGCTCAGCTCCCCCCCCCCCCCATTTTGGAATCCTGGCTACGCCTCTGGGCTACCTTGGCCACCCGGGGCATTGTTGTGAAGAGTCTTACAATAAAATGCGAGATCTGGGTTTCCATCCATGAGGTTCTTCGTGTCGGTATTGGGTAAATCATCGATCCGCTTCTCTGTGATGCAATTTAGATGCTTGGAGTTTCGTCTCGCTTGTGCCGAAAAATACAAGTACGGTATGCTTTATGATTTAAGGTCGATTCATTTCAACAACAAAGTGATTTGTAAAGAAGATTAGGGGGGGGGGGGGATGTTATGTTGTGAATCGTTCCATTCTAGGTTGTTTGTCAGGCGACCGTGAAAGTTTTCATCGGCTCCATAACTGATGTCAAAGACGTCGGTGCTCAAAATTAGCTCCCTTGATGTGCATTTAGCATTTAAATTTTAAATTTGTTGTTGTACATCTCAGTGACAGCACATGGCATTGAAGCTGGGGAGGAAGGTTTACAATGTTTCCACAAACCTATAGATTAGTATAAGCAAAAACAAGTACTTGAAAATGTTCATTTTGCAATCCAAAATAAAATTAGATCATAAATGCAAAGACACAAAAGCTTGATTCTCTCGGATTTTTTTTTGTGCAGCATTACTTACTGTTCACTAATGATGATCTTTTAAATTTTGTCTGACCAGTTGAAATATTACCACAGACTTTCAAAAATTAAATTTTACATAACCTTTGAGAAGGTTGTGCAAAGCAACCACTGCTTAACCCATTTAGGTTTGCACAACCTTTTTTTACGAGAACAACAGTATATCGTTTTAATGTTCTGGTGTGTCTGTACATGTATTATAGTTTTTTATGTGCATTCGTTTAGTTATTTTTCACAAATAAATCACAATAAAATCATGTGAACTGAATTTGGGGATTTCTTTGGTTTAGCCTAAAAAATGGTTAGAGTAATACGACAGGTGATTGCATAACCTTAAAAAGGGTTACAATATTTTAAAAAATTTCCTATTTTCATTCCAAGCTATACCTTATGATCACCACAATGGAATTAGCTCCAATGAAGGGTCATAAGCTCTTGTCCATAGAACTAGAAAATAAAAAAAAATATGAAAAGTGATTTTTTTTATTTCGTGGATGCCGATTTCGTTGATTCGTTAGGCAAAGAGTAAAAAAAAAAAAAAATTTGCTTCAACAAATTTCGTTCAGTTAGTATTTATGTGTAGGTGGCATGAGATCTTTCACGTGTAATTATTTATTTATTGTTGTTTAACATCATCTTCAGCATCTGAGCTACATCGTGACAAAACATAAATATTAAATTAAGTTTTGTCAATCGTTTATGCTTACATTTTGTTGCCAACTTACTGAGAGATCGCACCCCAGAGACATTGGTTACCAATTCCTATATTACCAGTGGAGGAAAACAAATCTACCTCAGTGGAGATGCAGAACCTTCACTTCACATGTGTCTCACAGTGTTCATGTGTGACGATGAGAGTGTGACAAATGTGTGTTTGATTCATGTGTTGGGTATTAAAATGTCATTGAAATAGTGTAAATAAACAAGCCTTAAATCACTCAGCTGAAAAAAATGGTTCAAAGAAGTATTTTGGTTTGCATTCAGCTAGTCATGGTTCATCAACAATACAGAGGAGTAATGTCACTAAATTATTCATAACTCAGGTGTCCATTTTGAATGATTATTATCATAGGTCTTGCTAACTAGGTCCAGTTCGACCAGCCATAGACAAGCACTGCCAAATTTTCAAGGGTTCTTATGTCACTGCAGTTTAAAGGGATAATTGGTGGAAAAACACTAAGGAATAGATTTGAAAAAAACTTTAATTTTCCCCCTACTCCTCCCCACCTAAAGTTTGTTGTATACCAAATATCAAAAGATTCTGCCTGGTTGATCTGAAGAAGAGGATTGTTAAAAGAGTGTTCCTCATATTGCACTATGGTAAACTATGGCCTCTCAAATGAAGCCCAAAGATGAACCCAGGGAATTGCTTTGGACAAACCTGATTCTTACTCCCAAAGGGTGCTGTACACAAAATATTTCTAGATTTTGACTGGTTGAACTGGAGAAGAAGCTTTCCAAACTAGAATAACACCAAGGATGGCTGTGCTCCTGTGCTCTATCATCAAGAATGCCCATCTCCCAATTCACCAACCACTCAATCTCAACAATAGAGGCGCAGATAAACCTTCAGGGAGGTATATTCGTCTCAAAGCAATAAAATTTACAATTTTGCATACATGGAAGAGGAACCGCTACAACTGCCCCTGGGGTTTGGGTTGGTGGTTATAGGGTATAGATTTAAAATAAAATTGCATAAAATCACTCTAAATCATTCAAAATGCATGTTGAAGCAAATAATTATCTTCACCAAATCCTAAAAGGGGGGGAGGGGTGGTAATTGGGAATAAATTTTTTCTTTCACATAAAATCACTAACAACATGGAATCCTTCAAAACACATTTTGGATAAACAAAATCAATTTCCTTACTTACCTGTCAGGGGGAGGAGGGTGGGGTGAGGGAGGCGGATAGGGGTAAAATTGTTTTCACATAATATCAGAAGATTTTCATTAGTGGATCCGAGGGAGATAGATTCTTGAAAAAAATTCCAAATGTTGTACTAAACTAAAATTTGGGCTACAATGAAGAGTCCAAATATTAACCCAGGGACCTGATTTGAACAAACTGGAATCTCATCCCCCCTAGAGATATTGTATACCAAATATCAAAATATTGTCACTGGTGGATCTGAAGAAGAAGATTTTTAAAGAATATTCCTTGTATTGCACAAAGTTAAGACTTGGTCTCCCACGGGGTGCTCAAATATTAACCCAAGGACTCAATTTGAAGAAAATTGAATCCCCCCTCCTCCCTTAGAGATGTTGTATACCAAATCTGAAAGGATTCTGATTGGTGGATCTGAAGAAGATGATTTTTAAAGAAATTTCCTCATATTGCGTTGAGTTAAACTCTAGGCTTCAACGGAGAGCCCAACTTTTAACACAGGGACCTGATTTGAATCTGAAACCTCCAAAGACATTTTCTCATATTGCACTAAGTTAAAATGTGGGCTCCAGTAAAGAGCCCCAACAGTAACCCAGGGACACGATTTGAACAAACTTGAATTTGACACATCTGGAGATGTTGTATACCAAATATGCAAGGATTCTGACACGTGGATCTGAAGAAGAAGATTTTTAAAAGAAATTTCCTGATTTGCACCAGGTTAAAATTTGGGCTCCAATGAAGAGCTCAAATATCAACCCAGCGACCCGACCTGCACAAACTTGAATCGGACCCCCTAGAGAATCTGACAGGTGGATCTGAAGAAGATTTTTTAAGAATATTCCACATATTGAACTAAGTGAAAATTCGGGCTCCCATCGGGAGTCCAAGTATTCACCGAGAGACTAAATTTGAACAAACTTGAATCTAACCCTCCTAGAGATATTCAATACCAATATGAAAAGATTCTGACCGGTAGGTCTGAGGAAGATTTTTTTTTAATTTTACAAAGAAATTTATGGGTACTGTCAGAGTTATGCATCTGTGGTGCACTCTGTGAGTATGTCAACTTTATTTGAACAAACTTGAATTGAGCAAATTTTGTTGAATTTGGTCAGTAGTTTGTGAGAAGTCGATAATATAAAGTTAACGCCGGACGGATGACAGACGGAAAGTTATCATTAAAACACCCCATGAGCTTTGCTCAGGTGAGCTAAAAATGTAAAAAATAATTTCTCAAGATTTAGTAGTTTTAACAAGGGAGTGTCAGTTATCACACATGGGATGGGGGGGGGGGGGGTGGAGGGAGGGAGGTACCAAAAACACTGATTTTTTTTTTCTCTCACATACTTTTTTCAATAGCAAAATAGCACACAGCTATTATTTTATACAGAGACACAGATTGTGTATAAGCTGTCAATAGTTGGAATTGCATTTGAAGTAAGCTGATCAGGGTGGAGAACCCCCTCTTCCCCCACCTGGGTCAAATTTTCTATTTATTTAGAGCTTTGTGCAGGAGAGAAAAAAATAATCCTTATGACCCCATGGGGTCAATGGAGTGAAAAAAAAATTGGGAGGGGGGGGGGGGGGGGCTCCTTAATGTGTTCTGAATTATATTTACTGTTCTGCATGTTCATATCATAAAAATGTTGTGTCATTGAAGCATCGACTACAGATTTGATAAAAATGAACTTAACATTCTGGGACTTGCCCCTGTTACCAGTGGGAGTTCTTGAATGAAAAGGTTCAAAACAATAAAACTTCATACAAATATATCTTCACTTGTTGTAACCCAAGGAAGCAACTTTTTGGGGAGTTTGATTGTTGTTTGTCTAGATTATCTTTAGTTGTTTGCAGTAATACAAAGTTGAAACAAACACCATTGTGCATGGAAGCATCTTCACTTGTTGTCACCCGAGGAAGATGTCGGTGGAAAAGATCAATCGTTGGGCATGCATGATTGCAGTTTGTATAAACTCTACTTTACTGCTTGTATATAATGCTAAAGAATTTTAACATTTCCTCATCAGTTTAAATATTTAGGAAAAACTGGTTTTAATATTTAGGACAATATGGCATAGTGCTTTCTTCCAGCATTTTGCGGCATTTTGTTTTGAATCATATTTGTAACCTTCATCAGAAAATTGGAAAAATTAGACCAAATTGGGGTTTTAGGGGCTGAAACCCTATTTTAGGGGTTCTGGCCCTTTTTCAAATCTGGAAAAAGGGCCAAAAACCCCAAAATGGGGTTCAGCCCCCAAAACCCTAACTTGGGCCTATTTATTCAAATGTCTGTTGGCACCATTAGATTTCTTGTCATTGAAAAAAACTCTGAAAATCACCTTCAGTATAAAGTAAACACCATTTCCCAAAGAGCTCATTCTAACATGGACCATTACTTCTGAGAGTTATCCCCCTTTTTTTGACTTAGAAATTGTACACAATACTGAAAATAGTCATTTTTTATCTGTCCAGCCAAAATCTCAGGTATGGGTTATTCAATGATGTTTTCCAATGCATACATCATACAAACACCAAACTATTTACAATACCTTTAGAAAATCTGAATACCCCTTTTCAGTCACTCACACTAGGTGTTATGCCAAGATGGAGGTATGCTAGGGACGGCAGACCATCTCTTGTTAAACACTACATATAATGCAACTACACCACATAAAAAGAAATTGACCAAAAAAATTCAAAACTTAGGGGTCAAATGTGAGAAAAAGAGGCAGAACCCCCAAAATAGGGTTCCGGCCACTGAAGCTCTAATTTGATCTAATTTTTCATGTTTTTCTCTGACTTAAGTCAAATTCAAGTTGTAAAAGTTTGTGTTAAGGTGAGTTCTGTTTCAATGTATCTTACCAGGCGGTTGATATTGTACACTTGGGTTACTGAACTCCATTGCAGTGATATTTAACCCTCATTTTATAAATATTTGGCAAAATTTAGTATTTTTGTTTTAAGAATTAGCGTTAAAGTGAATTTTTGTGCACATTATGGGGTCGTAACTTTTATTTTAATAACATTTTTAGGTATTAACCCTACTGTTAAGCCTCAGAATAATTTCAAAATGTGAGCCTGTCACCATGACAGGTACCAAAAAGATTGTGCCTATCATTTTCAAGTTTGAGTCTGTCATGAAATTTGACCAAGATTTACATGTTATTTTGTTATGCTATGCTGTTGTAACTGCAATATATTACAAAGGTATTCAGGGATTGATGCGTAACAGTATAAATGAATGTATTTAATGGGGAAAAAACCCCAACATTTCTTATTGTTCCTTTCTGTTTCAATTATCACAAGAAGAAATGTAAAAATCCAAATCAAGACAATGCTGATTATGTAATGCCTCATGTTGCACATATTAGTGCAGTATTAATTGTCCATACATGAATGTTCAAGCCTCAATTTTCGTCCATTAGCTTATTTCTAAAAAAATCTGTCCCAGACACAATGTCAGATGTGAGGCATTCCGTGTCGATCATTATGGATTTTGAGCCAGTCAATGATTGTGAACACAGACGCTTATTTTGAGGCTTGTTTCAGCACCTAAATTTTAAGGGTTAATTCTACAGAATCTTATTAGTTCATAGCATAGTGGAGATGTTTGTTAATTGTATATGCAGATCTGACAATAATCTTGACTTATTATTTATTAGAAAGCTCTGTTTAAGAGAACTTTCCAATAAATGTTAATAAGTGAAGAATTTGGTTCTGTTAAAACCTACATATAGCGAACAATGTTTTCAAGTTTCAGACCTCTATTCGGTTCTAAAAATTGTACTGGTCATTATGATAGGCACAAGTAAATTGGTGCCTGTCAGACATACAGGTTGAGCCTAACATTGACCATGACAGGCTGCTTATTTTGAAGCATGCATACTGTATGCAACTATTGAGCTTTCTTGACATTGAATCGACTGTATCAAGCACCAATGTAGGTGAGCGACCAGGATGTGACATCCCTCTTGCTGCACCTTAAATTGAATAAGATATCATGGAAGACAATTTCATGGGGATTGTGGTCAAGTCATGGTGACCTACTGTAGCCATGATTTTTGTACTGCCATTTCCACATGGTATCAATCACATTCATGAAACTGCGTGGACACCAGATCCTGTGCGAGGTATTTTGGAAGTCATTCTTTGAAAATCATTACTTTTTATTTCATTGTCTCAGTGACCTCCACCAGATCACCACATCAAGTGCTATGAATTTTCTTTCAATATTGATCAGCCTAATACTTTTTATGTGTACCCATACTATGTAGGGTACACATAATGCCGGCATCCAGGGTGACCATCCGTCGTTCGTCCATCCTTTGTCCGTCCGTCTGTCCGTCCGGCGTCCGTATCCATTTATTTGTCATTCGATAACTTGAAAAATATTGCTTGGATTGTCAAGTTACTTTATATTTGTGTTCAGGTTACTGATGTGCCAAGTTGTATAGTTTTTGGTGTAAATCGGATAATTTGATCCTGAGATATTAACCGTTTATCCTTCAAATTGAAAATTTCTCCAATCCCTTAGGCATTCCTTAATTTGAAAAAATATTGCTTGGATTGTCTAGTTACTTTATATTTGTGTTCAGGTTACTGATTTGCCGAGCTGTATAGTTTTTGGTGTAAATCTGATGATTTGATCCCGAGATATTAACCCTTTATCCTTCAAATTGAAAATTCCTCCAATCTTTTTGGCATTCGATAACTTAAAAAATATTGCTTGGATTGTCAAGTTACTTTATATTTGTGTTTAGATTACTGATGTGCCGAGCTCTATAGTTTTTGGTGTAAATCGAATAATTTGATCCTGAGATATTAACCCTTTATCCTTCAAATTGAAGATTCCTCCAATCCCTTTGGCATTCGATAACTTGAAAAATATTGCTTGGATTGTCTAGTTACTTTATATTTGTGTTCAGGTTACTGATGTGCCGAGCTGTATAGTTTTTGGTGTAAATCTGTTATTTTGATCCTGAGCTATTAACCCTTTATCCTTCAAATTGAAAATTTCTCCAATCCCTTTGGCATTCGATAACTTAAAAAATATTACTTGGATTGTCAAGTTACTTTATATTTGTGTTCAGGTTACTAATGTGCCGAGCTGTATAGTTTTTGGTGTAAATCTGTTATTTTGATCCTGAGGTATTAACCCTTTATCCTTCAAATTGAAAATTTCTCCAATCCCTTTGGCATTCGATAACTTGAAAAATATTACTTGGATTGTCAAGTTACTTTATATTTGTGTCCAGGTTACTGATGTGCCGAGCTGTATAGTTTTTGGTGTAAATCTGATAATTTAATCCTGAGATATTACCCCTTTATCCTTCAAATTGAAAATTCCTCCAATCCCTTTTGCATTCGATAACTTGAAAAATATTGCTTGGATTGTCAAGTTACTTTATAATTATGTTCAGGTTACTGATGTGCTGGGCTGTCTAGTTTTTGGTGTAAATCTGATAATTTGATTGGGAGATATTAACCCTTTATCCTTCAAATTGAAATTTCCTCCAATCCCTTTGGCATGAGATAACTCAAAAAATATCAATCTGATTGTCATGTTACTTTAAATATTTATTCAGGTTACTGATGTGCTGTGCTGTGTAGTTTTTTATGTAAATCTGATAATTTGATCCGGAGATATTAACCCTTTATCCATCAAATTAGACACTCCTCCAATTCATTTCTATATGTAACCACACCTTGTATGGTGTACATTATGTCAGCATCCGTGGTGGCCCTCCGTCATACAGCGTTCTACTAATTGCACGTATGGGTACACATCTGACGATTTCATCGGCCTATTTTTTACATTTAATTTACTTCAAGAAAATATGTGGAATGTTACTTTATTAATCAATACTGTCTGTTTGTATACATGTTAACTAATTAAAAACATGTTCAGATCATATTTATTTATGTACAAGGAGGTCAGGCGCCTATACATTACTATTTCAGTACATGTATTTGTAAAACTCTTTATGATTAATGTTTGTGATGGGTAGCTTATCCCTAAAGCACAGCAATATACTTTCAACAGATAGAGTGCTCAAAGCCCATATTTGGGCTTCAGTCTGAAGTGTCAGAGCAGCAAGTTAAAGACTACATATTTTTGTTGATGCACTTCATATCTTCTTTGAAGTGAAGTTAATTAGTCTGGGTGCTTTTGTCTTGTTAGAATTTATGGGAGAGTGTCACAATGCAAAGATTTATGAAGAAATTTTGTTGACAAAAACTAATTTAGCTCTCCACCAGTTCAGTACAAGAAGCATCAGTTGCGCAGGAAATTTGCAGGTGCGTCTGCAGACTTTTAAAACACTTACGAAATATTTCTTGAGTAAAAAAAAGTGAGACCACCTAATTGAGTATCTTTTAAATGAATATCCTAGATAATTGAAAAAAAAAATTCAAAAACCAAATCAAATACCATATCTTCAATACAAATTTGATATGTTCACTGTATATAGTCTATTGAATAAACCCCTGTCAATTGAATAAAAAAATAAGCTGACAACCAGCAGATATCCCACATTGATGGGCATTTCCAGCCCCTCACACCCAATCTTGAATAGGTGTTCAATCAATTAGTCTATTATATCGTTTGATGACAATACTTAATTTATCAATACAAGTGGGAAAATCGATTGAAGTTCTGTTAATTTTATACTTCTGTTAATTGAATAATTTTACCTGGCAAAGTAGGTATTCAGTTAACCGGGTTTCAATTTATTTCATAACCTCTGTGTTGCATTTTTATGTATGTAAAAGGTTACAAATTACTTACCATTTTATCAGAACATATAGCTAGATATTTTATTCAATGGTATATACGTTTTACAACACGCAGAATAGTTCGATATGATAATTATTTATAACAATACAATATATACTGTTAGAAGATTACATAACCATTAGCCAGATCGGCTGTCTACCCAGCATGGAAGAGATGGAAATTCATTGATAAATAATAATTGTAACATGTATTCTGAAATGCCAATAGATATTATGAATTCCAGTCATATATTGTCAATGTTAATTAATATGATTACCATTTTTACATTTTCTTTCACTTTATTAACTGTCACAGAACTTGACTGGATCAAAATGCTGTGATACATGTACATGTAACACTTATCATTTATTGGGGACCTTGAGGAATAAGCTCAATTTGCATCATTAAAATCCAAGACCCCTTATTTACCAATTGGTGTTTAATGTCACAAGTTTCAGTCTCAGATGAGCTTTGCAAATTTGTTCTCCTACTTAAATTTACTCACTTATATCATTCACAATTAACCTAGCATTCTTGCTTCTATGCTGAAGCCCATTCAGCACCTTCAGTAACATGCATGTTATTGTGGATTGAAAAATGAAATTAATCTGTCAGGCGCTACCATGCGCGATGGATGTTTCAAAACTGCAATGAAATCCTAAACGTTGCAGATAGAACCAAGACCACGAAAGGATGTGAAAACTTTTCCCAGAAAAGTCATGTTCAGCCTCATAAACAGGTTCCTATCATCATTCAAATTAAATTCAAAATTGGTGGGCTGCGTTCATGTAAAAATATCGTGAAAATAGAGGAGATGAAATTTGTTTCATATTTCACCCAAGTAAATTTATCATAAGGACTGAAAAGAGGGGTTCTTTTTATGATGGAGAAAGCTCCTTGGAAGGCATAGATATGTTTCATTTTCCATTTCCACTCATTTCTTACCTTGTATACCTGTTTTTCATTGAAAATTCCTCGGATGACAGAATATTTGAAAAATGTTCAGCATAATAGATAAGAGTTATTTCCCCTTGTATGCTTGTTTCAAAGTTACGGTTGCTGTAAAATGTTACAATTTCCTATTTTCCTCCATTTAAATTATTGTTTTTCAAAATAGGACCTGGTTACCAATGTCACTGCGGTACAAGCCTTCAGTATGTGGCCAATATATGCATAAGCAAGTGGCAGAACTTGACTTTATACTTTTGTTGTGTCATGACATAGCCCAGATGCTGACAATGACATTAAAGACCAATAAATAAATAAGTTGGGTCCAAAGAGTTTGGCCAGGGATTTAGTAACTAAGTTCCATGAAGGGATGCTGTTGGTGGAGGTGGGGCTCTTGAGAAATGTCCAGAGAATGTCCTTTGAAGGAGGAAAACATGTTACCAGCCCTACCGGTTTTGTTTAAATTTGGATACCACAGTTGTACTGGAAGTAACAGCTATATTTTATTGAAAACTCTGCTATTGTCCTGATTTTCTTTTAAAATTGTTTTTCCCTATTCCTCACTACAGTACGTGGAGAGTGGATTGTAACTAAATCACCCGCAGATTGGAGTTATCACCCAAGCTATAACTTTCAAATTTTGTATATATTGGCAAAAAACACAAGCAATGCTTCAGCCAGTGGACCTCCGGGTTTAACCCGGAGGCCCATTGGCTGAAACTTTGCAGGTGCTGGTTGTGCTTTGCAACAAATTTGCAATTATTGCTCAGGTGGAATCTCCACTCTGTGGGTGATTTAGTGATAATACACTCTCCACGTACTGTACATTAAATTTACCATATCAGATTCTAATGGTAAAAATTAAGATTATTTATTCATTTTTTTTCCATTGGTAAATGAAGAGAAAATCAATACTATAGCAAATTTTCAATAAATTTACATACATCAGAAGCATTATTTAAATTTAATTGTGATACACTGAACATAAGTCAAGTTGGTACTCAAAAACATTTTTAAGTTTCTAAATTGTATATGTGTATTGATTGTTATAAACATTTTATATGTGATTATTTAGCGAGAAATTCTGTTTCGAGGTAAACAATATACCTTCCTTTATATGTGGGTGCATTACTGCAACATGCAACCGTCGATCAGGGATACATCCAGGAGCGTTTCGCCAACTGTTAGGCGCCCAAATTCTGTAGCCCAGATGTCCCGTAAATTCCTGCTGATAAATATCATTCAACGTTGTAATCTTAAGAATGTGGCAACTGTTTCTGACATTCAGTTTAACTGAATACTTATATCATTGATAGAAAGCTATTCAGTCATCAATATTAAGACCATCATTTTGTTTTGGGGGTGTGGGGGGCATCATCAATTGAAAAACAGGTGTCCCCAAAAATACCTGGATCCATCCTAGCTGTCGAGACAAGTTGGTCGTGAAACACTGCCAAGTCACAATGGCAAAAATTCAAATATTTTAAATTGTTGTCTCACCCCCCTGTAACCCAAGTGACATTTCAAAGCTTAATTCTGAATCTGGGTAACCACAAATTTCACATATGCAAGTTTGGGTGTCTATTTGGTCCACAGAATAATTTTTTTCCTGATTTTGCTTGTGGGGCTGAACCAAGGGCTGCCCTATGTCTTATGACTTACATGTAGGTGCCACTGAAATGGTGCCCCTTTCATTGAATTTCCTTGTAACTATTTCCATTCCTGACCTATCGCCTATGATTCAGCCGACACTGAACTCAAAGGACCTTTCTCTGTCCTCCTCCATAATGTAACACTTTGCATTAGCACTGGTGTCTAGTGAAGTTTTGGCTGTCTGTTCAGGCAGCCAAGACTTCACTACACACCACTGCCATGATACTTTCAATTTTCATTATCAAGCCTAGATGTTGGAATGTGTGTTCAACATGTACATGTAAGACAACAAACTCTCCAGAATTGGAACTCGACCCTTAAGGATTATTCTCCAGTGAATATAAAAATATGTGGCTTGTTTTTGCTATTGAGTGGAATATGTACTGATGGCATGCACAACAGTATAACTACAGGTACTCTCAAATTCTAAATTATTTTACTTAAAATTTATTCTCGCAGCAGGACTTTACAAGAATGTAAACTGATGTTTCTGAATCAGGACCAATTTGTTCACATATGCAAGTTTGTGTGTCTATAAGGCCTGAATAAACACAAGCGCAAACCAATGAAGGTGTCCAGGTATATTATAAAGAAGAGAAATGAAAAAAATACATAAATTTGAATGGCTATTGTTTTCAAATTTTGTTTTTTTTTTTCTGAGTGTTAATGATATATGTTCATATTCATGAATATGCAATGTGGTGTTGTGGTAAGAGAGTTATTATGTGTTTTATTTAATCTTTCTTTTTTTTAATTTTAAAATTATCAAGTGTCTGGCATCTTGAATTTTAAATTCTGCACAAAAATTTGAAATCCAGTAATACAATTTGAAACACCAATTCTTTTTTGAAATACAGTAGTATAATTTTAAACTAAAATGTATACATGTACTGGTGTATAGTTTTTACTTCCCCGCCCTGATTCTTTCGCCCTCTGCCTAAATTTTATTTGTTATCAATTTTGCATGTCATATAATTTCCTAATATGGCAAGAAAACTTTTCATTGACAACATTTTTTTTTGCAAATTTTGGACTGAGTAAGTGGCAAACGGGGACAATTTTCACACGTCTCTGAAGTCTTTATACCATCTCCATGGAGAAGTTTTTTTTTTTAATTTTTTTTCTTCAGTTTTTTGTTGCATTATTAGCCAATATGGCAGGAAAACTCTCAATGACAATTTTTTTTTACGATTTTCGACACGATCAGTGTCAGATGGGGGCAATTTTCACAGGCTAATGAAATCTTCGCCCTACATTGTATATCTCCATGTAGAAATATTTTTGACTGTAGTATTATTGAAATGATTTGCTAATTTGGCGAGAAAATCTATCTTTGACCAAAATATTTTTTTTTTTTTTGGGGGGGGGGGGGGGGGTGTCTCAACATGGTCAGTGTTTAGTGTATGTGTGTGTATGGAGGGGGGGGGGGGGGCACTGGCTACCAAAATCTATCACCACCTCCGAGAAGAAAATGTTTTTGTCGTATTATCTGTTTTTATGGCATAAGCTCTCTAGTTGATGATTTTTTTTCTCATTGTAACACTGAATGGCCAACATCAGGTGAGGGAAATTTTTCCTGGCGACAGCCACTATAATCTAATGCAGACATGTTTGGTATAATTGTGGCAGACAATTTTTTGTAAATTAGCAGCAAACAACTTGGGCACAGATGCTTGTATAATGTAACTACACATATCTTCATGTAAAGACATTGTACAGTAAATTCATGTTTAAGTACTAGTTAAACACATGTTTATTTATTTGTTTCGAAATTGTTAACAATTTTCAAGTTGACCAAATTAAAATATTTCACTGAAAAATTGTTCATCTTCATTTCGTGTTAAAACTGAATGTTGACATTGTTGTTGCCTCCACCAATTAAAAGATCGTACTGCTACTGATTCAGTATGCAGTGGCGTGGCCATGGGGTGGGGAACTCCCCCCCCCCAAAAAAAAAAACAAAAAAAAACAATGAGCCTATGCAACTTAAACATAATGTAAGAGCCCAAAAATACTCTCCAATATTGAGGTACACATGCTACAAATTAACAATTGCCTCAGCTTCTATCTTGGAGCACTAAATTTTGCAAAAAGTTTCTCGGGGGTGGGGGAAATGCCCTCTGGTCATTTCCCCCTCCTCCTACTTTCCTGTCCTAACTAAGACCCTCCAGTCATTACCACCTCCTCCCAGTTCCCTTCAGACGACGGGAGCGCCCCAGTTAGGACTAGGGGAGGACTCCTTAAAACAACCTTACAAAAATATTATGGTAGGCCCCCCAAAAACTGCTTCCCCACAGGGGGTGTTGGGGGGGGGTCGTACCAAAAGTTATACACCCAAGGCTGAAAAACATTTTTTTACAATAGTTTGGACACCCACCCCCTATGTGCAAATAAAATATTTTTTTCTGTGAAGATTTAAGACACCCATCCCCAAACACTGACCAAAACAATACAAAATCATGATGTTTCAGTTTCCACAGTGGTATGACACACTAAGTGTTTGTGCCATGTAGGGTATATACATGTATAGCGTGCCATTGCCCTGCTCAGATCAGATCTAATTCAGAATTGTTTACTTGTAGGTTGGTACATTTGTATTGTATTATACAGCGCAATATTTCATTCCTTTTTTTTTTAAATAAAAAAAAAACAACAAAACAGAGTTGAAACTTGTAATCAAATCATAAGAACAAATAATGACTAAATTTTAAGTTTTGGATCTCAAACATCGGATAGATAGGAATTTCATTTCTATATCCAGTGTTGGGTGTTATCTGAGAATCATGTTGGTGTTTTGCACAAAGTACAATTTATTCAAACAGTATGTGATGGTAACCAGGGGGTCTCGAGACAATTCCAATATTTACAAACTTGTTAGGAATGTACCAAGTAAGGTCTGTTGATTTTCTTTTTGATTTTTGTTTGTAGTGTGTTTAATTTTAATGAATACAACTGAAAAAAAAGTTACAATTTCTCAAATCTATTGATTGTCACTTCGTGTGATTACTCAGATGACCTGACACTCCACTGTGCATGAGGTATATTGGGGAAATGTGTGTGTGAGAGACAGTGAATAAGTATCACCACACCCCTATATACCATAATAACCTTGTAATAATGATTTGTGAGTGAAAGGAATCTGTTATGGGCCTTTCTGAGCCTCTCAGGAGCCTCCAGGAAAAAATTTGCAACAACACAAAAAACATGTTTTTTCCACCTCAGACCCACCCACCCACCCCGGCCCACGGGACTTTTTTTGGCATCCTCCTTCCCCAATTACAGAATCCTGGCTATGCTCCCGTCAGTACTAGTATATCTTTGACTAAACTCTACTTGTAAGTTCCTAGTCCAAACTTGGACCACGGTCCGTAATTTGATTACATGTTCACAGAATGTACTAAACCAAACATTATATTATTATTATGGATATGTCCTGTGACGCAGCCATAGGACTACCAAAACCAAAACTTATATTATGGACTGTGTGGTCCAAGTTTGGACTATCTAAGTTCCAGACCTTGTTTTTGTTTTAGCACTTTTACTAATTTTAGTTTTATCTTAAACTAAACTAAAGTAAGCCAAGTTACAGATTGAGTCAAAACAAGCAGTGAACATTTTGTAATTTGTTCGAAGAAGAACACCCAGGAATGGCCAACTTAAATTTTTCTCAATTACACATAATACCCGTTCATTGAAAAGAAATAACCTGGCCTTATTCAAAAATATGTAAAAGTTATTGCTGCGAGAAAATGTCGGCTTCGGGTTTCCAATGTAAACATATCGCGAAAACTGGCAACATCTTGACCAGTTTACAATTCGGCGTTCATTTTGGTGTTTAATAATAACATTAAAGTTCAGAAAATTCCAGTTTGGACGCTCGCCGACTTCGTATTCGTTTTCGATGTGAGCATTTTCAATAAATACCGCACTACTCTTCTTTTCAAAGAAATGTGCGAACTCGAGTCGCCAACTAAAAAAATTATCGTGAAATTTTGTTTTCCTTTCCACACTGTCTATTTTTAGTAAGTGCCCCTACCATGGTCGCCGCCGTCGGAGACACTTTTGGTGCGTCATCAAGGAACGTTCCAGCAATCCAGTTATATTGAGATCAGTGTTTCAATTACGAATGTCATTTTCCGCCATACGCAAACATGTCAGCGTCCTTGTGTACCACTTCCGTTGAAAAATTTTGAACTTGACGCCTTTGAGATAAGATTAGCTTTGAGTTCATACAAACGGTATATACGTGTTGCCTAATAGCTCGCTTTGCTCGCTATAAAGGACCCTCGAGTTCAGACGCCTCCGACATTTGAACTCGTGCGCCTACGGCGCAATCGTCCTTTAAAAAAATGAACCCTTTCACTATTGCTGTTGTCAAGTGGATTATTTCATGCACATGCACACAACTACTACTGGAAATATGTCCACGAGCACTGAGGCTGAGTGGGCACTATCCAATTTGAAATATTCTGCCTCTAAGCAGGAGATTGCAAATTTGAAAGTGCTCACCAAGCCGCATATCCTTACATTCGCAAATTTTATTGGTTGATTTCAATGATTTATCCCCAATCCCATATACTCAAAGGGTCCAATAGAACCCAGAAGTTGAATAGTTATGATTACCCGGTGACGCAACAAGTGGCAAAAGCCGCATCACTTTAATGACAAATACAGACATATTTTATGTTACATTACCCCCTAAATGTGGATGTCTACAATATATTTGGAAAAAACTGAAAACCGAATCGACGACCGAAGTTCCTTTTATAAAACCAAAACCGAAACGCAAATTTCAAAACTCCTCAGTCCAACATTATATCATGCAACCTTCACTCAAGCCCACACACATCCATTTGTTTTAATGTTGATCTCGATGTATCATTTCAAATTATCACCGTTTTCATGGAAGCAATGCATCGCTTTTACTCACAAGACCAGTAGTTCAAAATGTTATAAATGTATTTCATTTTAAGTGAGTGTCAGGTTGACGACTATTCAGTATAAACTCCTCTCATGTCGGTCACAATTGTTGATGAGTGTTGCCATTTTTGAGAAGGTCTTAATTGCTTTCTCGATTGAATCCACTTATCAGACTTCATGACATCCGGATATTGGCCATTTATTAAATGGGAGAAGTTTCCTGAAAATATGTTTATTTACGTTCTAACTTCAGGGAACGATTTTCTCCATTTAACAAACAATGCTCAAATTATGTATCATGTGTATCACGAATGGTGTTTCGTGGCTCTGTTGTATTCGAACAAACACATTGCAATGTTTATCACGAATGGTGTTTCGTGGCTCTGTTGTATTCGAACAAACACATTGCAATGTTTATCACGAATGGTGTTTCGTGGCTCTGTTGTATTCGAACAAACACATTGCAATGTTTATCACGAATGGTGTTTCGTGGCTCTGTTGTATTCGTACAAACACATTACACTGATATTCTAACAACTTGGTATTAGGCCTAAAAAAGTTAAAAATCTGTTTCTCAGGCCCTAACGCATGGTCCTTTTGGCTGCCGCATGCTCCTTTTTATAACCAATGTAAACATAAAACAATGAAAACAAAATGGTTTATGTCTGATATTTTACCCAAGTTAATAAAATTGATAAATTTGCCCCTTGATTGCAAGAAGACTTTGCAATGCTGTAGCATTGCAAAGCCTTCTTGCACTCAAGGGACAAAATACACCACCACCCATGCTATGCTGTAGATTATGAGGCCTAAAACATAAAACAAACCAAGATAAAGAACTTTTGATGGCAGATAAATCATTACATAGATAAAAAATAAAATAAAAACCACCCGCCTGCCCGCATGCAGTTTTAAAAGTGGCCTGAGAAACTTTGTGTGGCCTTATTTATGAAAATAGTTTTTGGCAGCAGCAGCAGTGATGGAGATAGAAGACGGCGTGGTGGGAAGGGGATAAATAATTTTGCAGTTTTCAGGGCAAGAGCAGAGTATTTCACCACAACTCGTAGGTAGGTAAATGGAATTTTAGGCAATTGTCCATGGCAAGAAAAAAGTATATTCAGGCAACACGTCCATTAGTATCAAATAACTTTCTTTAAACATTGAGGAAAAAGTCAGACACAACTTTCCTCGAACAAAGGACGCACATCTGCGGAGATAGGGTAAGAACCCCCATCCCACTAGAGCCGTATAGTCACAGCGAGATTAATACACTTACCGTCTATGTCTGTAAAACAGGACACCTAGGATTATGCCAGTTACAATTAACAAAACAGCTAAGATAGATATCACAATTATAGAAGATGAAGGGACTGCTGGTACCTCGTCTGAAACAAAATATCAATAATTAAGGCACACCCTTTCCTAAGTTTCCTTAGCGAAGAGAGAAGGAGAAAGTCAAGAAAAATACCTTGATAATTTTTTAATTTTCATTGATAGGGAGTTAGCGACACTTTTGACAGCCAGGGTTACCTGGTGTCGCTCAGTTTTACGGGTGGAGGAAGCCGGAGTACTCGGAGCAAACCACCGAGCAACGGCGAGTAACTACCAGACTCCCCAACGTACTAACTCCACAAATGAGGGGTTATCATTGGTTGAAGACAAATGCACCATCGACGTGTTGTACCCCTTAGAACACAGAGCCAACGTGTCCCCACGTGGGCAAACGGGATGAAGTGCCTTGCCCAAGGACATAACGCACGTACCCCTGACTGAGATCAACCGTGGACCTTTCGGTTTAAAGTCCAATGCGGTAACCACTGAGCCACCGCGCTCCCAACTACCTTGATAATAAAATGTTTAATATACATCACCTTAGTAGAATATGTTCAATTGTCACCAGTGGCGGGGAAGTGTTTTTGAAAGTGGGTAGGGTTAGGGTGGGGCAAGCATAAAATGGGGCACTATACTATACCAAAATTCGCACGCGCACAGTGCGCATGAAAATTTCTGTATAGTATAGTGACACATTTTATCAGCGCACAAGTATGCATTATGATTTGTGGTGGTGGTTAATCAAAATCCTGGCACCTTTCAAGCATTAAACACGTATAAACACATTCAAAGGGGGAGTAACTCAGTCCTAATCAAGGTATTGTACGGTATGGAAAAGGGACACCATTTGTAGATTAAATTTGGATCACTGCGGAATGGCGAGTGGTTATTCATACAAAGTCTTCGATGTGTTCGTGTGAATGCTCGACATATTCCTGTCTGTCTGTGGTGGCACGTTTGTTTTCTGAAAACAGGGACACTGTTTGCCCCTCCCACGGTTCCGTCTCCTCTGATTGTTATTATTATTCTTATATGGAGATAGAGCATAGGACCAACAGAAGGGATTTAGATTAGGATTAGGTATACCATGAAGTGACCGTATAACAAAGAATGAATCGTTTACAAAGTATTATAATTAGAATTATAACTGGAAAATATTTTTGTTTCAGGCCTGGCAATCAAGAAAATCAAGGAGTGCAAAACAGTTGCCCTCCTCAGATTGCTTGCGAGTGCACATTGCACCTGAAATTGTCAATGTAAAAACGTGTATGCTATTTTGGTTATATTCAATTCAAGTTATTAATATTGTGACAGATTGTGGCACACGCATCTTCCCATTATTCAAAATGTTGCATTCAATTTTTATGTAACTGACTTCTACGTTCAAAATCTATCGAAATGCGACACAGAATGGGCCATGAATTATTTCGTATCAATGCAATATTGACGTCCCCTGAGTTCCAATATGTTATCTGTGCCAGTAGGGAACAAAATGATAAAAGATTTTACAGGCAGCCCCAAACAGGGCTGGCATTCCAGTAAATCAAGGGGTGCACACAATTGCCCTCGTCATTTTTTCTATTTCTAGGCGTGCAGTAGGAGTGCAGCACTCCTAACGAATGCCAGGCCTGTAGTTTATCACCCTGCTCCATATAGAAAGAAAATATTTATGTAACAAATCATTCAGACAGAATGATAATGACAGACGATATCAATATTTATTATTTAAAAATAACTTTTTCAAACTTTTCAAAATATTTCAACAAAACCATATCATGTGACCCCTTATTGGCACAAGCTCGTTCCAATGAGGGGGTCACATGATGTAGTTTTTATTGATTTAAAAAACATTCTACTGATCAATTTGTCAATTATTCAGGCGGATGTGACCGATCGTTAGGTAAAGTGTTAATCTTGTAGTGGGTGAGTAAGACAAATGTCAACATAACTCTTTAACATGACTGATAAAATTAAGTCTCCTTGATAGTCTACTGATGAGTAGATTTTAAAACAAAATATAAATTATCACTGACAGGATGAATTAATATTCTAAAGTCAGTTTCTACTCTACCGTTTGGCATCGTTTTTGTAACAAAATCACATCCAACTCCACTAAATCCTGGTTTACAGCCGTATATACACGCTCCGTACATAATATCACAGTTTGTATCCTTACAGTTATTACAGGTTTCTGAACAGTTTATACCATAGGTTCCTTTCTGACATACTGAAACAATAAAAAGACATTATCAGTACACCAGATAACAGTGCAAATGGGAGACTTTAGTTGAAAGATGAATACTTGGTGAGTAACCGGTGTATAAACACGATTCTTAACGAAACCCCAAAATTAGATGAGTAGATTTTGAAATGAAATATACAGTTAAAACTAGAAGTCCTGTCACCAATAGTGCGCTTATCTAGGCTTAATTGCGCGTTGGAATTGCGCGCAATTGCCATATCGAATGGCATCCAAAGCACGGCAGGTTCTCCTGGTTACTCATAGCAAACACATCCGATGTTTCTGCCAATGGACCTCCGGGTTACCCGGAGGTCCATTGGCTGAAACATTGCTTGAGCACATGCCATATGTACAGAATTTGATAGCTTCACTTGGGCCATAACGCGTAAATTAACGCGCATATCAACGTGCTATTTGTGCGCATTTCATGACAGGACTTCTAGTTTTAACTGTAAATTATCGCTGATATTTGACAGAAATGGAATAAGGACGATATGAATTAATATTCTAAATTTAGTTTTATACTCTACCGTTTGGCATCGTGTTTGAGGCTATATTACATCCAATTCCACTAAATCCAGGTTTACAGCCATATATACACGCCCCGTACGTATTGTCACAGTCTGTAACCTTACAGTTATTACAGGTTTTTGAACAGTTTATACCATAGGTTCCTTTCTGACATACTGAAACAATGAGAAGGCATTACCAGTACAGCAGATAACAGTGCAAATGGTGTCTTTAGTTGACAGATGCATTCTTGGTGAGTAACCGGTGCGATTCTTAACAAAATCCCAACTGCCGCAACAAATGCCTACCTTCGAAGTATAATATTCATAATGGCACCAACATTAAAACGGTTTAATATATTGTGGCAAGTAACTGAACAAAAGTAATGTTTGCTAACCACAACGAATAATTTATTATCGATAACCATTAACTCTATACCCAATGCAGACGATATCAAAATGCATTATTTTAAATATCATTTTTTAATTGTTTTCAAAACATTTCAACAAAACCATATCATGTGACCCCTCGTTGGAACGAGCTCGACGAGCCCGTTCCAACGAGGGGTCACATGACATGGTTTTGTTGAAATTTTTGGAAAAGTAATATTTTTTCAGCTGCTGAATTTGCATATTACGCGGGCGTATGTGGGCGGTTTGTTGGGTAAAGGGTTAATCATGTTCTACAGGAACGGTAAATTAAAATGTCTTGTAACTAGAGTCCAACATCCCCCTATGTTTTACATACTATCGTATCAAGGCAAATATATTTCAGTTTTCACCTTCTGGAAAATTGTCTGCCGTGATACTAAACACAATGGTGTGAAAGAAGACATTGTTGAGTCTATTGTGGCCTTTAAGATATATACTATCACAGAAGACAGTTAATACCAATCACGAATCAAACAGTCTGGGAGGTCTCTCTGCAATATTTGAAGATGCAAATACAATTCAGATCTTATATCGCAACTTCTAAGAACTATACAATGGTGACATAACCTCTTTTGACCAATAGTTCCTTGCGTTTGTATTGTTGGATGGTGGCCAAAATGGCCATGTTATCTCCCACCACAATTTCATAGTGTTTTTTTATTGTGACAATAGTTTGAACGTCCGTATTCTGGTAAATACAATATGACTTACACACCCTTGCTGAATTTTTAAATAAATCATAAACTTCAGCGGTAATATTAACCCTTTACCTAACATGAAAAGCAGACGACACTTGCAAAAAAAATTCTTGAATAACTAATTTTTTTCATTTTTTGTCTCAAAAACATAGGTTATGACCCCTCGTTGGAACGAGCTCGACGAGCTTGTTCCAACGAGGGGTCATAACCTATGTTTTTGAGACAAAAAATGAAAATATTTTGAAAATTAATTGGCGATTTTTGACAATAGCGCTGGCCGGTTTTGGCCGTTACGTTGGGTAAAGGGTTAACTCTTGGAACCTGCATTTCGGTTCAGGGTCATGATACGACCTGAATTCATAAAGTAGATAATTACTCAGTGTATTTATGTAGTTGCCAAATCAAGATTTTCAGCGTGCAGCACCAAGGCTATAGGTTGAAAATATTGAATTGTCTCCATCCATGTAACAAATATAGACTCTATCGGTTGATGACTCTGAACTAGTTTGGAATATACCATGGTCCAATGGGCTAACAAGCAATACGGTTTCACAGTTGTTCCAAACAAAGGATACGTAACTTACCTGTTTGACATCCGGATCCAGTATATCCAACCCTGCATCCACTTTTGCAGTTGCCATATATTTTGTCACATGTCTCATGCGTATCCATACAGTTACAAGCATACAAGCAGGAAAATCCGTATTTCCCATCCGAGCAATCTAAAAAAAAAGAAGAGGGCAAAAAGATTATTGACTTAAGGTGAATGCCACCCAAATTGATATTCACACTGCATTTAGTAACAAAAAAATTCTTACGTCCAAAATGTATTGCATAACGGTTAACTGGAATGAGTCAATTCTGCTTCTTCCATTGAGAAACCACAAGTTATATTTTAAAACAATTAAAAGTTTGGGGCGCGATGGCTCAGTGGGTACAGGTGCAGGCTCATTGAGCAAGACACTTCAACCCCATTGCCCATGTGGGGGGCACGGTGGCGTTATGTACTAAGGCGTACAGTACGTCGATGTTGTACTTGTCTTCAACCAATGCTAACCCTGCGTGTGTGGAGTTAGTACGTTGGGGAGTCTGCCAGTTACTCGTCGTTGCTCAGTGGTTTACCCCGGCTTCCTCCGCCCGTAAAACTGTGGTGGTCATGATTAGCCATTGTGCAGAAATGTGTGACCTTAAACACCAATATATAAATAAATAAATAAATGAATAAATAAATAAATAAATAAATAAATAAATAAATAAATAAATAAATAAATAAATAAATAAATACATTGTTAAAAGCGTAAGATGCAATTTTAGTGACGGCCCATAAAATGTGACCGGTTGACCACTGTAACAATATAACATTGTGAGAAACAACCGTGATCATATACATTTACATGCACAAGCTTATAGGTCCAGGAGCCATATTTGTAATATAATGTTTTTATCCGTAGACCAAATATAGTAAAATTAGAAACGTAGCTACCTCAGTGTTCTGTCTAAAGATTCTTCGGTTGAAATTTGGTCAACAATGAACACGTGCGACGCTGCATACTTTCAGCAGATTTTTCGACAAAGCATGTATCCGGGAAACCCCCACGTGCTGTGGATTTGAAAACCATGCCAAATCGAAGTTTTGAACAGTACACATCGATTGCACAACAATTCATTTCAACTCGATTGAAAAGCGAAATGCTGCGATGCCCTAAGTTGAAAAGGGTAGGGCTATTGCTCTAATTTTGCAGGGCCAATCGCAACACTGAGTGTGTACACGAACAGATAGGCATCAGTTGCGGGAGTTCAATTTACGGCTACGATGCCCTTTCGTCGGTCCGCAACTTACACTCCGGCGTCATGTTGTGACGTAATTACCATAGTAATACGTGGTGTTAGTGCGCATACGCAGCGCGTGTTGTTGGGGTGATACGTGTTTCCGTCGTCCATTTGGTATAATGGAGGCCGCCATCTTGGTTTCTATAGTAGCACGTGGGTGTTTTATTACCCAATGGCCTGCAATAGGACACGGGGTATGTTCAGGGGTATGCTTGCTTAAATAGGAGTGAATCTAATTACCACAAACAGCCGACAATCCCTCCAAATCACCAAAATACACTTTTATTTGATATGATGCCCCCTTATGGACATATAATAGTAGCATGTAGTTCTATTGTACTTACGTGTGAAAGTTCGATAGAATAGGGGTATATCTAATGGTTAAAATAGACTCGATAATCCCTCAAAACCATCACAAACGACTCTATTTGAAACTGATTCTCCAAGAATCCTACGCTTAATAGTAGCACGCAGTGCTATAGTACCGAGGGGGGCCCGGGGGTAAATTCGATAGAACCAGAGTCTTTTATTTGTCTCAGATTCCTCCGACACCTTTTTAGGGCCGCCAAACCATGTCTTTTTACCCAATAAAAGGCACGTTTCTTTGAAATGTCATTACCTAGAATCCTTTGCTTCTACTGTTTGGGTTTATAAGAGTAGCACGTAGTGCTATACTTTCTAACCATTATTCGAAATTATGAGTATGTGTAGCGCCCATGTGTGTACATGAAGGCCATGAAACTAACCTCGAGTCCCCATATACTCATGTGAGAATCTATGTTAAGCTGGTTTTCCGAGAATCCCTTTTTGTGTCGTATGAGGCCATGGGGCCATGCCAAAATCCCCCATTGAGGTTTAATTTACTATCCCTCTTGGCCTCATGTCGGTATTCGAGGATACCTACGACATGGTAATATAACATTTGAGGATACTCTTGAGGATACCTTTTGAGGATACCTTATAAGATACAATTTGAGGATACCTCTGGTATTGTACTACTGGACCCGGACTCATTGATAACAACATCATGTTTACATCATTTTAATTTTTGTTATTCAACAACAAAAATGCAATCTTCTTATGGAAACAGTTCCTTCTATGGTATGTAGATTGTCAGATATTCATAAACAGTCTTTCTGCAGATTGGACATCTTCTCACTGATTTACAACAGTCTTAGCACAGGCACAAATGGTTACATGTTCGCGGAGTGACATTGGCTTTAGCTTATAAACACACACTACATTTCGTTATCCGTGGATCTTCTTGTTGAACTGATGTGTCATTTTCTTATTTGACAGCCATTTCTTCTTGAACGATTTCAAAGTCCATGAATTCAGGTGGTAAATTATGAATGTAATAACAGTCTGGAGAATATTTTCTGTGTTCTTCTATAACATCATCTTCTGTTTCCCAAAAACAAACAATAATATCACAATGAAAACCTGGAGTTCTGTCTCCTGTCCCCAAACAAAAGAATCCAGCTTTTGTCAGTTCATTCGAGCTTTTCACACTTTCACTTGGTAAAATGAATTCAAATGTCTTGAGACAATTTTCCTCCAATGCATATTTGAAGTGTTTTTTTGTGGTCTCTATTCTGGTGGCTTTGTTATTATAGTTCCATCTTATCCACGTAATAGCTGCTCCAGTACTGGTGGTAGAACATCACGAAAATACGGTCCGAATGAAACTCTCATTCTCTCTCTTGGATTCATCGTTTCTTGGTTTCTTGATTGATGATCATTCAGCGCCATCCTGATCAAACATGGAACAGTGGACATTATTTAATCTTTTTTTTATCTTCACTCTTCTTTATTTCTCTTTCTCTCTTTGGTTTGTTTCCTCCTATTTCAAGGCTCCTCTTTTCTGCAATATCCACTTGTTCCCAACGTATCGTGATAAACTGGAACCCTACGTCGTTCTTGAACAGTTGAATCTGTAAACCGTTGTTGAGTTCACCAGATGTCGACACACGAATGAGCTGAAACAACAAAGGAATGATTTCGCGCGCCGAAGGCGCGCAGGGACGGTATGGAGAACAAGCCCATTTCGACCCTCGGTAGCTGTATATGATTGGCTGCCACATGTCTATGCATGTTGAAGGAGGAAAAGGTTCCGGTACTCGGCAGGTGTCTCCTGTTGCGGCGTGGCAATCTCGTTGACAGATGTCGGTTGAACCCTCGGGTGAGGACCAGTGTGGGAGGTTGGGTCCTCTCACAAATGTACTACCTCTCCCCGAGGGTGCAGTTGATCTAGGTTTCCAGGCAAGTATAGCCTGCCACTTCGGAGATGATTTTAAGTGATGGCCATCACTGGCATGTATAATCTGCCTCAGGCTGTCTCTGTTTGATAGGATGTCTTTGAAGGAAACAACAACGACCCCTTTCGGGGACCACCAAGAGGAAGACCCGAACTTCCCTGCTTCGGTGGCAGGCCTGCATTGTAATCCTAATGAGTTGGGACAAAAAGATGCGCAATGCGTTTACAAAAAAGGGGCAGAGGCGGGACGCAGGACCAACGCTCTCCTCCCTTAAAGTGGTCGACCACTTTTGGGGATGGAGTGGAGGATGTACAGGAACCATGGGAGTTACAGTTTCTGTAACGGTTGGACTGTCCATAGCGGTTATTGGGGTGCTGGTCAAAAAGCATCTTCTGTGTACCTGCTTAAAAGAAGAAGGCAGAATTAGTTTTCATTAGAATATGTAGAGATAAAAGATAAAAGTAGCACATTATGTTTTAATTGTGATCACAGTTGAGCTGTTAATCTGCCTGTTAGATCACCTTCTTAGGGTGATAGTGAGTTTGTAGCGGGAGGGTAACAGGTTTAGACACTGAACCACATCCGAGAGTGTTTCTGTTATGCCCCTCGCTGGTTTCGACCATATTTAGATTAGTTTTAGTTTATTTTGGATCACGATTAAACACTGCAAATCCCACCTCCAGCCGGAGAAGCTCAGCCCACACAAAACGCTCTCGCTTGGTATCGCGGGCGTCCCGTGTGGGCCGAGCCCCCCCCCCCCCTCCAGCCGGAAATTAGATCTACAGTATCCAATCGTGATGTAATTTTAGTTGAGTCGGTGAAGGCAGCCCTTTCAGGTAGAAGGCCATAGTTAAGCTGTTTTTCTGCCTGTTATTCACCTTCTCGTTCCCTATTAATTAGTTTTTTAACAATATTTAATCCTGATGTAATTTTGCTTGAGTCGGTGAAGGCAGCCCTTTCTGGTAGAAGGCCACAGTTAAGCTGTTTTTCTGCCTGTGAGTTCACCTTCTCGTTCCCTAGTTTTTTTCGAGCGGTCTTAGTTTTGATTGCAATTTTTGGGCTTTTATCGGCTTTCGCAGATGGCTCCAAGTTCGGAGATTAGTTCACTGTCGGCTAACCGGTCATGATTTTTCGCGGCCAGAGTGGCTAGGCGGTCTTTAATGGTGGGTATATCGGCCCTGCCTTTTAAGAGTTATTTAAATTAATTTCGTTTTTATTTTATATACAAATTTAATAATTAATTAATTCTGTTCTTATTATATATATATTTTTTTTTCAATCGCTGCTCTTGAGTACTATCATTTTACTGAATTCCTCCCTGGCCTCTTTCCTCCCCTTTTCTACGAGAGAATCCTTCATCTCTTCCTTGATGATCTGACGAGTCTTGATTCTCACGGCTTCTTTCATGGCATCGTATTTCGTTTTCTAGCTCAATATCGCGAAGTATTCTCCGTCCGATATCCTACCATATTTCAACGCCATAGAGATCATTTCGGATGTCGTGTCGATCTTGGAGTCGGCCAAGACGCGAATCTTGTCGTGTTTCCTCGCCTTCAGATATAATTTCCTACTCAAAAAGTTTCCGAGCGTGCTAAACAATCCGGCGGCGAGAGCCACTCCCTCTACGGTCAACACGATCGGAATGCCGACCGCGGTCGACAACAATCCGATGCCGGCCGCGTGTAAATCGTGATGAGTGTCGTGTCGATCGCGTTGACGAATTTCACGAAACGCGAATACTTCTTCTTGAGAGAATGATGAGAATCTCTCTCTCGAGTTAGATACTCTTGGATTCTACTGATTTGATCGATGCGATACCTCTCTCCTCTTTATTTTTCTTCTTGCGACGGTGCCGTCGGCAAAACGCTGATCGGCTTCTCATCCTCGTTGTCCACTAACGTCGGATACAATTTATTTCTGGTTCTCATTTTTGTTTTTTTTCTTTCTAATATTAGATAAAAAATTTATGTGTGTATTTATTTTTAATTTTCTATTCTCCCTTATTTTATATCAACGAGAAACTTAGACGTATGCTTCTTTGAACAATAATTTCGTGATGCATTCCTTATCTCGTAAAGTCAGCCTTTTACGCGCCAATTTCGGTTCTTCCGAAACTGTGGGCTTGCTTTGATCCTTACAGAAGAGTAATCTCTTCCAAAACGCGATCACTTCCTCGATTTGAACGCGTTCGAATGCCGGTTCGAAATACTTGACGACCATATCTTCCCTTTCCATCCACAGACACGAATGATTCTCGTGATCGAAGTCTAGGTGATCCCGACATCCGACGCATCGTTCTAACAAGACACGACCTAGTTGTTCGTTCACGCAGAATGCGTAGGCTCTCATCAGCATTTTTAAAAGAAACCTTACTCTAATAGTCTGAGAATCGCTCATGATTTACGTATTTATTTTTTTTATTATCTATTCGATTTGATATATTATTTTTTTTTAAATAACTATTTATTTATATATTTTTTTCTCTCCTATATATATCAATCACTTTTTTGATTCTTTTCTCTAATTGTCTCTAAACTCAACTTACTTTCGTTACATCGAAACAAAACACGAATGTCTATTTTTACAGATCATATTTTATAGTCGACTCTTTTTGAACGGATGCCTTTCATTCACGCAACTCCTTTTTAAAACTGACGCTCATATTTTATAGTCTACTCTTTTGAACGAAAACCTCATTCAGTCACAACAATAAACATGTGTTAGTTTTACTTCAGGAAACGTGACAGTGGGTTTGCCGGTTGAGAAACACCTCCTTTCCGTGCACCGTACACGATTCGATTTCCGACGTAAAATCCGCAAATGGATTTCCGTGTACACCTCCATAGGGTTTCAGTGTTAAAATCGTGTACAGACGCGGATGATTTAGAATCAGCAAGATGATGATTTAGCAACGACAAAGCGTTTATTGCTCGCAATTTAACACTGAATCCTATGGGGAAACCCATTTGCCGATTCAAACACAAAACGGTACATGTACACATACGTAAAATTTCATGCATTTTTTTCACTCTTGTATAGAATCCCAGTGATTTTGAATCGGCAAAGCCGATTCTAAAACGCCCTAAAAAACGTTAAAATCGTGTACCTGTACACGGTTTTAACACTAAATCCTATGGAGGTGTACATCGATGTACGTGTACATGTACACGTACATCGTCATCTGTGTTTGAATCGGCCTCATACACCTACTAGTGACATCGAGAGTGGATAACTTTATAACGCACGCATACTTTGAAAATTTGCGGTGACAGCGTTACTAATTGTTTATTAAAAGTGCGCAACAATATTGTTCCATAAAAAATGTGTTTTTTTTAAACTTTTTTCCCTCAACTTTACGTGCCAAGACTGTATTAATAATTTAAGATTTAATCTGTTTATGTGACAGAATTGTTAGATAAATGAATGATAATGTGCATGTCCTGAGATTTGCATCGGATTCTCGGTGGGTACAGAATGGGATCAAAACTCGCTGGCAAAGCCGTCTCGTTGAGATCCCATTCTGGACACCATCTCGAATCTAATACAAATCACAGGACATGCACATTATCATGATAAACTGTATGTATTGGATAACCTGGTAGACGTCAACTTCAGTACCATGTTGTAGGTACCACTGCAGGAGTGGGTTGCAAACAACATTTTTTCTGTTACATAGCTTTCGTTCAAACGTCTACTGGGGTTCTTCATCACATCATTCTTCGCAACAAATGACTTCATGTGTTCACCAGTATCATCTATGGAGATATCTGTATTCTTAAAGATGGGTGGCATCTCTTCAAAGTAGTCTTGCAAAGTAGTCTGGTACATGCATATCACATTCAGCCAAACCAAACAGTTCAACGGTCTTCACTTTCTTCAATACTTCGTCTTCGTCATTGCTCCATCTATTTTGTCTGAAAAGTTATCTTTTAGAAAGGCGTTGAGTGTGGCGTCAGGCTTCTTCATCGCTCTCCACTCACACTCCCAAATTTCAACGAGTCCATGGCCCAAGTCGGTGATGTACTTTGCATTGATACGGGTGACTTGTAGCAGTTCTCTCATGGGTTTATCTCTGAATTCATTATGGAGGATAGGAAGCCCGTTCTTATCTTTCATGCAGGTATGTCCATGCCAGAAGCAAACATTGAATTGGTATACAGTCTGTGACTCTTTGCACCAACCATCGATAGGCAACTGTCGACCAATCATTTTTTTCAGCTCTGTTAAATTGATGTGTGATGTGGATGTCATCTCTCATCGATATAAACTCTAACCATTGTTCAACCATTTTACCATACTTTATGGGATGTTCTGGTTTAAACTGGTTTTCAGCACGCCGCCTTATGCTCCAGACCGTTGGCATCTCTAGCATCAGGCACCATAGATATAATGCATTCGCATCAAAGCCAATAACAACACTTCCACATGGTTTTGCTTCTTCACCATATTTCGTTCCTCTGATTCGGATAACATCTTTATCGTGGTATAGGTTGAAGATAATTGAAGGTTCACGAAGAATATTGTCTTTCACTAAGTGATGCAGGTCTTCGTTTTTCTGGTTTAATAACGTGACGTGGGTGTCATCATTCATGGTCTGGAACAGGTCTTTCAACGTAAGGCCCGGAACACTGATACCATCTTTAAACATTTTGGCGCTCTTGGTAGAAAGCAAACTGCGTGTCAACGGATTCAGGGAAAGGTATCGCACATCAGTTATTGTAGCAGAACAGAAAATTACGGAAAGTTGTCTTCTCCAGGTCGTTCCACGTCTGCTGGCAGTATTGATATTCTTCTTTGCATATGTTTTCTTTCTTGAGAGAACTGTAGAAGGCGTCGTGGTCCGGTAAATGGTCTTTATCCAATTTTCCCAAGCTGTCGATCCATTCGTATGGTAAAAAATCCCTTTGTCACCGAATATCCAAATGCTTTAAAAAACTTGTCGTAGCTAAATCCTGAAGCAAGGCGATTGCAAATATCAACAAACTTGAAAGATACCGTGGATACCGTGGAAACGCACATGTAGATTGCTTAACGGCAAACTTGAGTGGATTCTGTCTCTTCAGGTATGACATCAGTTCACGCTTGACTACATTCATGTCGTATTTTCCATAGTTAAATCCGATGACGGGCATCTCTTGTAGGTAGCCTTGATTTTTTTTCTTCAACTTCTGTAAGGGGTGCATCTTGGAAATATCTTTTCCCGCAGCTCTGGTTTCCGCTTCCAGCGTTTCTTCGATTTTCTGCCTGGGTTGAAGGGAGATACATGCATGGTAGTTCTGCATTAGGAGGTGGCAATGAGATGAAATATTTGTGAGGTATGTCATCATTTCTTCAACAAGTTCTTGAGAGTTTCCGTTTGTAATAAAAGACTCTGGTTCTTGGTATTCGGGAACATCACTGCATACACGCATACTCAATGGTCGGTCTTCTGCTTCCCACATCCACATCAGTTTATCACTGCCAGCAGGTAGACTGGACTTGTTGAAGTAACTTTCAAAACCAGTGGGTGCACACTATGGATAGAACTTTTTCTCATTGCGCACTTCTATACCTTCATTTCTAACAGATCAAATACGGACTGGCATGGGTGGTATACACCGCCAACATACTGGTATTTGACTTCATCTGTATATGTCTTCTCGTGACGATTAAGTCCGTAAGACATCTTCCATAACTTGCTGCATTTGCGGTATTCAAATAATTTACAGTATTGGTTTATATCGATGATGTAGATGATGATTGTTGTAGACGTTCACATAAATTGTATCGGTATATCTTCCATGAAATCTTTGGACTAGTTTTGCAACAATTTGGTCACCATCGTTCTTTGCAAGCTCATATACTTGGATATTTACTTCAAACCATTTCTCCAAGTCGGGTAATTCATCCTACATTACTCCACGGCAATCATTCTTTGGCTTCTTCGCATATTTGTTGTACATAGCATCTGTGGCATTATTCAAATTGTATGCTGTCGAAACACCCAATAAAGCTAAACATCAAAAGGGGCACATGTTGTCTTCGTAGGTAAACTGGTGATTTTTATTTTCCACCAAAGCATTTACTGCTTTGTTCTGGAGAAAGTAATCTGGAAGATCTTCTACAATTCCAATTGGGTGGTCTTTCAGCTTATTCACATAAAGGTAACGCTAGTAACTCTCTCGACTAGCCATTTGGTGTTTGGTTTTTAACTTGGCCCATTCCATGATATCTTCTTCCATAACATCATCTAGGAATTCTTCAAAGTCTTCTTGTCAGCATACGAGTTGTGGAACATCGAGTACCAGGGCGTTGTTTTGTGATGGGTGGTAATTCTTCAGTTCATTAGTTTCAGTATGACTCAGGATAAAACCAAAACTAAAAATAAAATCTTAGCTATTGTTGCAACTCACTCATCATTTTCAGGTTCACATCGTTGATCCGATGGTCATACTGGTCCTGAACTCTTCTATTCACGATATGGCGAGTTCTCATGGAACTCCAACTATATTCTTATGCACGCAACATCTCATCGGTCTCTTCTTCTGACATCATATTCCGACCAAAATCGACCGGGTCAACATCATAACGAGTGTGGTCGTCGTGGTCCGTGGTTGTTTGGTTGGTCCTGTCTTGGGATCATCAGTTTTCCTTTTTGCTGGGACTGGAATTGGTCGGAGGGCGACGCTTTGGTGCTGATTGAAATGGAGCAGTTGGTTAAACTCTTGGCCGCATTCCATGCAAATATAAATCTCCAAACATTTCTTCTGGTGGTTAACGAAATCTTTTTCCTAGTAAATGCCTTGTTACAGTTGGTGCAGTCGTAGGTCTTCTTCTCTTCACTGTGCTGGGTACGCACATGGCGGTTCCAATTCCGATGGCCCGTAAAGGCCTTCCCACACTCTTCATAGGCATAATCGTCAGTCCTTGTAACGGACACAGCAGCAGCAGCAGTAGCAGCAGCAGTATCAGATTCCTTCAAGGTTTTTGGAAAATTGCTTCAGATAGTTCTTCAGCTTGTGCTCAGTTCGAAGGTTCGAAACAGAATGACGCAGCGTTGCTCTGTTCCGGAATTTATCTACACGAGATGGACGTTTGAAAACGTCACAACGTCGCAATGTTTTTTTTATCATCTGTTTGATTCTTGGTTGGGAGTTTGTGTCGGTTACCTATGGGATTATATGTTAAAGTTAGGAAATTTAGAACAACATTAGTATAGAAGACCATGGGAAAGAAACACAATGGGAATACACTAATCTGATTGGTCGAATAACTTCGCTCTGATTGGTTAGTGTAGAAACATCTTGATCCTCATTAAATTGATTATTTAAAACCATGTAGTTAGGGATGTTATTTGAAGAAATTATTAAATATAGGCCCTAGCAATTAGTTAGGTTGATGTTACTACAAATATAGCGTAGGAATTTATAAAAAAAAATATATTTGCAGGTAGAAGCAGAGGATTCTGGGTAATGCCAATACAAAGGAATGTGCCTTTCATTAAGAAAAATGTCACGGTCATGGTATGTCCTAAAAAGAATTCTGGGAGGAATCCGAACCAGAAAAAAACTACACTAGTTCAATAGAACTTACCCCGGGTGCCCTCTTGGTATTATAGCACTACGTGCTACTCTTAAAATCTACGGAATGGCGGTCCTAAAAATGATTCTGGGGAAAATCCGAGACAAGTAAACAATTGTCGGGTCTATTTTGGAAATTAGATGTACCCCTATTCAATCGAACTTACCCCAGTGCGCTACGTGCTACTATTATATGCCCCAAAAGGGGTTTCATATCAAATAAAAGTGGATTTTGGTCATTTGGAGGAATTGTCGGGTCCATTTGGGTAATTAGATATCCTCTAGTTCACTTGAACTTATCCCCGGGGGCTCTCTCAGTTCTAGAACACTACGAGCTACTCTTATAAGTAGGATCATTAAATAATCCGTAGAGAATAAAAGTGGATTTTGAGTTTTGGAGTGATTGTCGAGTTGTTTGTGGTAATTAGATTTACTCCTATTAAATCGAACATACACTCCGAACATATCGCCGTCCCGTTGTAGGCCTCTAGGCAACATGGGCAACCACCTGCTACCATAGAAACTAAGATGGCGGCCTCCAGTACCCAAAATGGATGACGGAAACACTTATTTCCCTAACAACACTCGCTATGCATGCGCTCTAACACCACGTATCACTATGGTAATGACGTCAGGAAATGACCGTTCACGTGGGTTACCATAAAAACAGAATATGGCGTCACAGGGCCACGTGACATGACGTCACTTCCAGGGTCCGGCACCGGGGTTCGACAAAATGAGCCCTCAAGAGCCCCTGGCATACTTATCTGGTAACCTCACGTTGCAGCAGGGTAACTGGAGGCCGCGCGTTGCTAGGGTTTGTCGTGACTTCCTTATCCAAACCCCTGTTCTCGTTTAGCCACACGACAGTCCAGATTTGTCCCCAAACGAGCATTTGTGAGACGAGCTGGACAGGAGGGTCAGGACAAGCGTCAGCGACCCAAACAACATCGCTCAGCTCACGCAGTTCCTTCTTCAGAAGTGGTGTAACATCCCACAAAGGATCATAAACAATTTCCTGAGGTCAATGGTATGGTTAGAGCGGCGACTAAAGCCCGGTGTGAGCACACCCACTGTTAATTGTGATCAGGAAATGGCGTAATGTACCCACGTTTGAACGTTATCCAGGCAGACTCCGTCCGTGTGAAGACGACAAAACTCGTCAAAATTTAACCAGTAATGAAGAAATTCCAAACAATGAAATAATCACCCATAACAGATTTGAAATATTTACCACAGACAAAAACACTTGCGTTTCTTCTCCCGCTCGTATAAACCCATTAATGTGTTACACTCCTCCATAAATGACGCGTTGGATCCGACATGGGACATGAGTAGTCAAAGACAAGAAAGCTTTAATCATTATATTGTGGAGACGTTCTCTAATGTGTTGTTTTGTTTATTGATAGAGACTATAACTGAACGTCACGTAGAATTTTTATATTGTGTAACCGAGAGGGAGAGTGCGGCACGAAATCGTAACAGCACTCGAATGTCTCAATTTATTTTCCGTCCTTGCATCTCCCTGTATTTAGTCGCAGACCCGGCACGTGCAGAGTTCATTTGCTGGCGTCCATCCCTTATCATAGGACCAAAAACAGACTTCCCAAATTGGAAGCAGTGGTGAGACCGGAGCTATAAATTGAGTGGGCGGATTTTTAAACGAATGAAACGTCACAGTTGGAAGCGAATGATGCGCGTCGCACAACTCAAACAAAAAAAACACATTTTCCATTTTCTCTCTACAAATCCGCCATCTTGTTTTGAGGAGGGAATTTTTTGAGAGCATTTTCCTATATACCCTATACAAATCGACCAGTAATGTCACTTATCTAACAAAGGGATATTGGTCTAGGACAATGACCTATGGCTCTCGTATTCTTCTTCTATTGTGCTGCTGTTGTTCACCCATTGTTTGCGTTTTGTATGAGATTTGTACGGGGCTTTCATACCATTGTTCTAGGTAATAACACGTGCATCAGCAGGTGGTCGTCAAAAAAGGTTGAGTCACGGTTTTGTCTATTATCTGAGGATAAAGCCTATTGTTTTACAGGCTTGACACACCGCGACCCCTATTTTCCCACGATATTGACCTACTTTTCTAGGTAATAACACGTGAACCTGCAGGTGTTCAAGGTAGGGCGAGTCACCTTTCCATCGGCGTATTTCTAACATTGCATGCTATACATTACAGGGCGTAGGGGGCGCGGTGGCTCAGTAGGTTTAGGTGCAGGCTGCATGCCGAGAGGTCTTCGGTTCGAATCCCACCTGCGGCAACCGCGTTGTGTCCTTGGGAAAGACACTTCACCCCCATTTCTCATGCGGGAGCACGGTAGCATTGTGAACCAAGATGTACTGCACGTCGATGTTACTCTTGTCTTCAACCAATGCTAACCCTGCATGTGTAGAGTTAGTATGTCGGGGAGCTGATAGTTGCTCGTCATTGCTCGGTGACTGCTGACACTGAATGGTTCAATCTAGTTGTGTAGAGATCGGTGGTTTGTGTTGAATCTAGTTGGGTAGAGATCGGTGGTCTGTGTTGAATCTAGTTGGGTAGAAAACGGCGATCTGTGTTGAATCTAGTTGGGTAGAGATCGGTGGTCTGTGCTGAATCCAGTTGGGTAGAGATCAGTGGTCTGTGTAGAATCTAATCGGGGAGGTCATTGGTCATTGTTGAATCTAGTTGGTGGATGTTAGTGATCCATGCAGAATCTAGTTGGGCAGGGGGTCAGTAAACTTTATTGAATCTAGTTGGTGCAGGTTAGTGACCTGTGTTGAATATAGCTGAGACGAGGTCAGTGGTCCGTGTTGAATCTAATTGGATAGAAACCTTTGGTCTGTGTTAAATCTAGTTGGGTAGAGGTTTTGGTCTGTGTTGAATCTAGCTGGGTAGAGGTCAGTGGTCTGTGTTAAATCCAGCTGTGTAGAGATCATTGGTCTGTGTTGAAATTATTTGAATAGAGGTCATCCGCCTGTGCTAAAGTAGTTGGATAGGAGTACGTGTGTTGCATCTAGTTGGGTAGAGGTCAGTAGTCCGCATTGAATCTAGTCGGGTAGAGGTCAGTGGTCTGAGCTGAATCTAGTTGGGTAGAGGTCAGTGGTCTGTGTTGAATCTAGTTGGGTAGAGGTCATCCGTCTGTGCCAATCTAGTTGGGTAGAGGTCAGAGATCTCTGTTGAATCTTGTTGAGTAGAGGTCAGGAGTCCGTATTGAATCTAGTTGGTAGACGTCAGTGTTATTTGTTGAATCTAGATGTGTAGGAGTTAGTGGTCTGTGTTGAATCTAGGTGGGCAGAGGTCATTGGTCTGTATTGAAGCTAGTTGAGTAGAGGTTAGTGGTCTGTGTCAATCTAGTTGCGTCGATGTCAGTGGTCTGTGTTGAATCTAGCTGGGCAGAGGTTAGTGGTTTTCTCAACCTAGTTGGGTAGAAGTGATCGTTTGTGTTGAATCTAGTTGGGTATAGATCATTAGTCTTTGTTGAATCTAGTTGAGCAGAAGTCATTCGCACGTGCTGAATCGAGTAGGGTTGAGGTCAGTGCTCCGTGTTGAATCTAGTTGGATACAGGTCATTGGTCTGTGTTGAATCAAGTTGGACAGAGGTTAGTGGTCTGTGTTGAATATAGTTGGGTAGAGGTCATTGGGCTGTGTTGAATCTAGTTCGATAGAGGTCAGTGGTCTATGGAGAATCTAGTTGAGAAGAGGTTTCTGGTTCGTGTTGAGTGGTTCACATGATAACAATGATATTAATTCAAAGCGACGTAGAGCCAACACCCAAATGATATAGAGATGCTCGTACCGGTGACAAAACAAAAGACAAAGAAAAATAATCTTCCCCATATTTTTTAACAAAATGACTATAAATGCCATGAAAGTTTATAGATATTGATAAGGCGAATTTCTTTACTTAATCCTTTGCCCAACGTAATGGCCAAAACCGGCCAGCGTTATTCTCAAAAATCGCCATTTAATTTTCATTACTTTTTCATTTTTTGTCTCGAAAACATAGGTTATGACCCCTCGCTGGAACGAGCTCAAGGTTCACAACCTATGGTGTAGAGACAAACAAAAAAATGAAAAAATGAGTTATTCAAGAAATGTTATTGCAAGTGTCGTCTGCTTTTCATGATATATAAAGGGTTAAGATGAATTTCCATGGCACATGATCATCGTACTGTCGAGTTAAAGTGTACTCATTAGAGGCTTTGGGTAAAGTCGTGGTGATAATTATTTGCTATAAGTGTCGTGGAAGACTATAGATATTGATAAGGCAAATTTCTTTACCTAAGATGAATTTCCATGGCACATGATCATCGTATTGTCGAGTTAATGCGTTATTGATTAAAGGCTTTGGGTAAAGTCGTGGCGATAATTGGCAGCTGCTTTGACTTTCACAACACATGGGTCAACATTCTGGTCTCTAGTTCTAGTATTATATATTTTAGCTAACAATAGTGTTTGCAATCCAACTGGTCAATCCAGAAAATTTCAAATACTCAGTATTGTCCAATATCATTAACTGCGATGGCAGAGGGCTTTCTTTGAGTTTGTTTGTTGCCAGGAACGGTGCCGAAGTAACATAACTCTATCGGACCGCCATACACAAATCAAACCAGTTGGGTACATGAAAAAGAAATTGCTCTCTGACCAGTGAAGGTTCGTGGCATGATATACTTCGGTAGTGTATGTCCAAGAGTTATTTTGGGTTAAGTCTTGACACATACAAGTGCAAAAAATATTGATAAATCGCACATTACTTGCGGCGTGCGTTGAGTTGTTTATTAATGATTTATGAATAATCAGGACTATTTGACCGTGGCCGTAAAACAAGTAAATTGTTATTTATGATAACAATGGCGTATATTTCAGTGGTCAAAATTAATAACTTGGACCGACTGAAACAAAATCATGGTTTCATATACTCTAAATGTAAGAAATTCAATAAACATACATATATAGATTTCCACTTCTGATATCTGTAAATATGCATCGGCATCTCTTCCAGGAAGTTCGATTAGAATTCTGTTGCCCTGCACTTCTGGTGTAATGGCGATGTCTATTTTAAGTTCTACATGGTTGTCTAGTGGCTCTTGGTAAGCAAATGTCTTCTTTCCTCCATCCCATGTTGACAATAGAAATCCATCTGAACGGATTCGCGCTGTGTAAAAATAATTTGCTTTTTCAACGTTATGTGGGAGAATAAAACACAGATTGAGACAATCACATAAGAAAACATTCATCTGTTATGGGGTGTTTTTCAGTCATTTAGCGACCTATAATGCAGCTATAGAAAGTAACTGAATACCAGGCGGTGCCGAATGCATTCCAACAAGAGGAGAAAGGCGTTGGAGTAGAGACTAGAAATGAAATGTTTTATCTGTTTAAGAATCGAAGTGTCGTATCATGGAGGAGAATTCCTCTTATCACTGAATCGAATTCAGTGACCAATCGTCGCCTGAGTGCTAGAATGTTCTATGTCCCCATGGGACACACTCCTCCTGCTCTTCGAAATATGGATTCTTTATTACACGCCCGTTCTATGTAATCGCCGTTTACAGCAACACCGAACCATGCGGAAAATGAAAAGCTGTTCCGCACATATGTGCGGAACGGAAATCGTTAACCGACTATTTTTTAAATAGAAGTGAAATTTCACTGGAATTTTTTACAAATGGTGCAACGCAATTACAATTTCAATCGCAAGCGATAGCTAAAAATCGTCCACCGAGTTCCAATGTGTTCCATGTGCCAGTAGACACATAGAACACATTGGAACTTAGAGGACGAAAAGTAACTCAGGTTCCCCTCGCAGATTTGGTTGCCGATAAAATGTTTTTTTTTTCTTGATAGTTGTCAAATGAATTACTAAGTGTCTTTCTTAAATTTGTTTTTGATTTGAATGCGTGTAATAAACTAAGAACGACACACGCGTGTGAATGGGTTAATCAATCTGGCACTTGTGCCATCGCGGAAGGATAAACCTCCAGGCCTGCGTCCTCTCGTTCTGCCCTTCCGCGCGAGCAGTCGTTCCATATAGATTAACCCATTCACACGCGTGTGTCGTTCTGTGTATTTAGGAGCCTGTTTAGCACGAAATCTAAAAAAAATGGGTTGGGTGAAGTATTCTGATTACATATAGAACCCCCACTTCTCTATAGAACAGTGAGATGAGTTTTGTACACTAAAGTTTCCTGCCCTCGATAAATTTGTTTCAATTCAATCAACCACGCAAGTGGACAGCCAATAAGATTCAGATTCTTCAGATTCTTTATTTACGACGGTAAACATATAAAAACGTTTTTACAGATAAATGTTTTACAGACAATGTATTCAGCATACCGTGGGAAGTGACATAGCAAGATTGGCTGTGTACCTGACACTCCCTAGGAAAATAAAAATCGCAATAGACTGTGATGAAGTGATCGGACTTAAAGCAATTAGTTTAATTCCTAATGAGGTGTGGATGTTCATATTCTTTTGCCAATAATTTGTTCTCGTATAAAGAATACGTAAGGGGGAAATAATTGTACATTCCAGCGGACGACTGATGCCTCAATATTGCCAAAATCCCGAAACAACCTGCTTAACCCTTTACCCAACGAATCGCCCGCATCCGCCCGCGTAATATGTAAATTCAGCATTTGAAAAAATATTATTTTTCAAAAAATTTCAACAAAACCATATCATGTGACCCCTCGTTGGAACGAGCTCGTTGAGCTCGTTCCAACGAGGGGTCACATGATATGGTTTTGTTGAAATTTTTTGAAACATTTGAAAAAATTATATTTAAAGTAATAAATTTTTATATCGTCTGCGTTGGGTAAAGGGTTAATGTATTGTTAACACAGTTCAGGGTAGCATCCAGTAACAACAGATCCCGTCATAAACTATCGTACAAATCTGAGAATGATACTAGTGCGTTAATGGGAGGTCCACATCGGCTGGCACACAGTGGGGCGCAAATAGCGGTGAATCAGCCCATTTCAGTTTAAACTGGATCAGCTCCCCCCCCCCCCCCCCCCCCCCGCGGTACCCTACGATGTGACAGTCGGCGTGACACATAAATTATTGATGCATATTCACGGAACAAATCGAAAGATTTGCAGGTTGTACAGGACGAGGATACCAGAATGGGACACAGAGCATAACTTGTGAGTATAAGTTCCTTTTGGTAAGTTCTTCTCGGTAAATTAATGAAAATATGGATATGTATTATGTACATTCTGAGCAGTAGGGGTAATTACACCGGACATAATTGGAGTAGGAAGAAATAAACTCGGGGGTTACTTTGCGTCTAAAGGCGGTTTTATTGTTAATATTTCAAACAATGACGTCTAGAGCATTCAATAATTTCGGGAACGTGTATAATGGAAGTTTATCTAGGATACGGTTTTGTGCTTTTTCTATGTTCGGAAGTCCAGACTGTCTGGTTGTTCTACCTGATAAATTGTCATTTACGTTGAACATATCGTTAAAGGAAGAAGGTAATTGGCATTTTTGCCAGTCAAACATGAACATCAATGCATGTAGTTTAAACAAATCGTCAACTTTGAGGATCCATCCTTATTGAACAGGGGGTGGTCAGTATGAGAGTTGTATTTTTTGTTATTTCGTGATGAACGCTTCTGCATAATAGCTAATTTATTAATTGCTTTCGAGCTCCCCCATGTTACGATTCCATATATTGAAAAGCTGTGAACCAAGGCGAAATACAATGTCTTCAGGATTCAATAGGGGAGGATATTGTTTACTTTATTGAGACTATAAGTTGCTCGCGCTATTTTCGAGCTTATTCGGGACATGTGAGCTTTGTGAGATAAATGTTCATCAAGGCTTATTCCCAAAGATTTTAAGGATTTTTCTGGTTCATTGTCTCCGACCTTGTTAATAACTTGGTTATTTATTTTTACCTCATGACAGGAATCAGTATTCCTTCCTTTTGTTGGATTAAGTATAATGCATTTTTAGCGCTCAGCATCAACTGGTTCACAAAGCACCATTCGAATAATTTTTCAAGTTCGTCGTAAAAATAAGGTGTTATTGAACTACTGTTGAGACCAGAGCAGTTTACTGTAGTGTCATCGGCGAACGACAAGAGATTAAGCGAAATTGAATTACTGATATCATTTATATACTGAAGAAATAAAATGGGCCCAAGATCGAGCCATGTGGGACACCACAACTCTGCCTGCCAAAATCAGATGTTTGTTCGCCATACAGAACATATTGAAATCTATCGGATAATTAGCTTCTAAACCAGTTGTTGGCTAGTCTGCTGATGCCGTAGTAATCGCGTTTGCCCAATAGTATTTCATGATTTATCGTGTCGAATGCTTTAGACAGGTCCAAGAATAGTGCCAGTGTACTGTTCTTTTCCAGTTTATTGTTTTCCGAAGCGATGCTTTTGAGGAGTTGGCGGACTGGGGGGAATTGTGCTATGACGTTTTCGAAATCCGTACTGATAAGGATATAAGAAATTAAACTTCTCGAGAAAACTCTTCTAAGTCTTATATCCATGAGCTTTTCCATTACTTATGAAAAAGCTGGAAGAATACTAATGGGCTTGTGGTTTGTGAAGCTGTGCTTGTCGCCTGATTTGAATATGGGTACCACCTTTGCGATTTTCATTCTATCTGGTACTTTGCCCTCGGTAAAGGAATTATTGATTATGTGGGTAATGGTGACCAATATCTCATTTATCGTTTGATTAAGAAGACTGGTTGTGATACTTTCGCAATCTTTCGACGATTTTCCTTTCATTCTGTTTACAATTGGACACACTTCTACAGGATTTGTGGGTAAAAGATAAAAGTTGCTGGAAATACTACCATTCATGTAGTTTAAGTACGATTTATCCGGTTTCTGGATCTGGTCGGATATGGTTCTACCAACGTTGACAAAAAAAATATTGAATTCTCTTACAGTGTCCTGGGCTTCGATTATTTCTGCATCTCCCTGGACAAAGAAAGTGGGTAGTTTGCTTTCACGTTTTCCTTTATTGATAGATTCGTTTAAGATCTGCCATGTTCTTCGCATTGCTCCTATTTTCATTCAAGATATCCCTATAATTAATTGATTTACATTGTTTCTTAACTTTGTTAAAAATCTTACAGTAGTTTTTGTAATTTCAGGAATTATGTTCATTAGGGTTTTTAAGTTTTCTTTTATAGAATTTTTCTTTATTAACTGATGATATGACAAGTCCCTTTGTCATCCAAGGTTGTTTTTTAATAATTTATTGTTCTGGCGGAAACGCTTCAAAGGGAATGCCTTATCGTATGTTTTCCATATAGATGTTTAAAAATGTTTCATATGATTCATTGGGACAGTTCGAAAGCAAAACAGTGTAAAAATTACTTTCTGAGTTAATTCTTTAAATTCGGACATTCTTTCCGCGTTTATGATCCGTTTTATGGTAAATCGTGGTGCGTCATATGCCTTGGTAGATTTTCCAATGTAAAAAACACCAAAATGATCTGATACATCAGTTATAATTATACCCGGTATTGTTGTTGTTTTTATATGAGACAAGAATCCTTGACTAATAAACATGGGATCGACAAATTCTTCTGTCTTGAGATGTATAGTTGCTTTTAAAAGGTCCAGGATGAGATCCCCCATGATATAAACTTTTTTTGTTTTCGGCATTCAGAACATCCATTATTTCACCTAAGTTTGATATGAGGAGGTTTATGTCGGCCTTAGGCGGAGTGTTTGGTCTATATATGACACCAATTATTTTAGAGTTGTGTTTATCTTCAACTTCTATGAATCGAGATTTGAAAACGTGGGAAATGAAAATGGTAATATCACTTCGAACTGTATGTGGTATCCTCTCTTTTACATATAGCCCAACTCCCCCTCGACCATCATCATTTTCGGGTCTCATAAATTTGATAACTGGCGCATAACCCTTCAGATTAAACGAGTTTTGTGGGGAAATTTGAACTATTTCTGTGAGTCCAATTATGTCAAAAAAAATTATCTTTTGTTTGTAAACTATATAGCAGGTTCTGGAAGGAATCCTAGTGAGCCTTGAAGCTTTGACAATTAAGATGGAACAAAGAAAATTCTGAGTTTATTTTTCTAGACATAGACTGAAAATCTCTAGGCTTAAAGAACTTACACTCATTTGAGTGGTGTTTAAACGGAGATTCGTCATTTTCTGGGGAGGAACATACCTTCTCATTGTAGAGCTGTATAAAGTCATACTCTGGTTCCATCTGCACATCGTCGAGTGAAATATTACACGCCATAGGTGATTACCGTACCACCCGCTCTTACGCTGGAAAAGTATAAGGATATTTCCCTAAATAATATGAGTTGAGTGAAGGGCAGATTAAGAACACAGGGGTTAATGAAGCGTTTATTATGGACTATCAGTATTTCAGTATCATTTTTAGCCACAGTCTGTTGCAATAAGAATCCATGATTTGAGGTCAGATTGGGAACACAATTACTCTGTACATATATCAAAACAGTTAAAAATATACATATACATACTGAGTGCGACATCACTCTACTTGCCGTTGTTGTCACGCGGTAATTCGGATAGGTATATGCTTTAAATTGGGTTGTTCAGAAGATTGTTATGGGATTTGGATTTGGTGGACTTTCACATGGAATGATATCGCAATAACATTAATTTATTACAACAAATGGTGATAATATCCATTCTGATAACGGAACACTGGACTCACCTTTCAGTATTTCAGATATTAGCCCTTCAGGCACTCATTTGATAAGTACGTTGAGCGTTGGGACATTTGACACTCGTACAATCGTCCACAGAATATATTGGGGAATTAACAATCTTCAGTTGCACTAATTATCAATAAAAAAGCCTGCTTCAAGGCTGGATGACCCTCTTAGTGTTGTTGGTTACACACACTCAAGTGATTTATTTACATCATTTAATTCCATACATTTAAATCCACAATGCCAGAAATCACTGATGAAAATATTAATTCAAGTTACAGAACACACAACTCAGCTGTCAATATTCCAGATCTTTTTCATTAAACCCGGCCATGTCTGCCATTCATCAGCTGTGACCCGGTTTGATGGAAAAATGGTGAAAAACGACTAAAGTTATCAAATAAAAAACTGTGGGCTATTTCAGCACCCGTACAGTCCTCCTCAGGAAGAATGGGGAATTAGCAATCTTCAGTTGTTCAATTGCGTGAAAGGTGAACATTTCTTTCTGTTTAAAAGGCGACAGTCTTGACCTATTAAGGATATTAAACATCTTAATTAAAATCCAATACACGGAATTACTGATAAAAATATCCATTCTGGTAGCGGAGCACTGGACTCATCTTTCAATATTTCAGATATGTTCATCAAATCCAGCCATGCCAGCCGCAAAGCAGTCGTGACTCGATTTGATGAACATGATCAATTACAAATAGTTAAGTTATGAAAACGATTAGCCTTTCAGGCACTAATCTTGAGCTTTGAGACATTTTAACACTCGTACAGTCATTCACAGAATACATTGGGGAATTAGCAATCTTCAGTTGCAATAAGTATCAGGTCAACAATAAAAACTGCATTAAGGCTTATCAAATCCAGCCATGCCTGCCATGAAGCAGCCGTGACTCGAGTTGATGAACATGATCAATTACAAATAATTAAGTTATGACACTCGCACGGTCATCCACAGAATACATTGGGGAATCTTCAGTTGCACTAATTAGCAGGTGAGCAATACAAACTGCATTAAGTCTGGCTGACCCGTTTGTGTTGCTGAGTTATTACACACAATTAGTAATTTTGTTACAAGATTTGATTCCCTGCATTTAAATCTACAATGCAAAACAATCACTGGTAAGAATATCAATTCAAGTTACAGAATACTGAACACAGCGCCTATTATCTTTTAGCGTACGTTCGATAGACGAATTATACTCGAAAAACCACAAAAAAAACATTGAAGCTTTTAATGTATGGACTTGCCTCTCCACTGCGATGAACCACGAGACGGCCAATTAAATCTCCTGCAGGTATATACTATATGGACAGGCCTTTCTATCGGACCGGCAGGGCGATGCAGTGCGCTAGCTGTCCAGGGCGAGACGAGAAAATACGCAAGGTCTTATTGCACAGTGAACTTTGCACCACTTTACATCAGTCAAATGGACTATTGGATACTTACTATGCCAGGTAATACAAGCCCATACACCTGTGTGTTAATGGTATCTAATGTGTTCATAATAGCATGTCCTGACCCCTGTATGTTACTGGTATGTACTGTGTACATAATTGCATATCAAGACCCATGAATGTTACTGGTGTAGCGGCCGAGCTATATTGGGCGTCGCCGATGGAGCCTCTGCCCGAGTTATCTTTCTTGTACGGGCGGAAGGTGACCTATTGTCCAATGCTCAGATTGGTTGGCTCGCTTTCACTTGCACTGAAGGGTATGTAAGGCGGTGAACAGCATATCTCGTCTTGTCTTGGATGGCGGAACCTGGTTGGGACACGAAGGAAGACCTAAAGGGATTACAGCCACATTAATATGTGTCGGGCTTTTCAGGGAACGTTGGCAGGACCTCGGGCAGGACCTCAGAAGTGACGTCATGTCATGTGACCCATTGGCGCCATGTCGTGTTGTTAAGGTAACCCGCGTGAGCAACCATGTTGTGACGCCATCCCCATAGTGATACATGGTGTTAGTGCGCATGCGAAGCACGTGTTGTTAGGGTGATAAGTGTTTCCGTCGTCCATTTTGAATACTGGGGCCGCTATCCTGGTTTCTATGGTAGCACATGGTTGGTATGTTACCCAAAGGACTACAACCAAACAGAATTATGTTCGGAGGGTGTGTTCGATTGAATATGAGTAATTTTCCGTTTCGAAGAATTATCACATACAACCCGACAAATTGTACTACTTCGAATTCTTTCAGAATTCTCTGCTTCTATCTATCTATGCAATGGTTTTCGTCTACCTTATCATGTTCCTTTATCTTGGAGTATACTCCAACTGGAATAGCTTTGTTTATTATTACTATATTTAAAATTTCTGGTCTGTTCTTGCTAGCTCTGACCCAATTCGGAGTACTCTTGTTGTTTCATTTATCCAGATCACCCAATCAGTTCACTTTCCCGGCGCTAACTAACCAGTCAGATTGCTTCATCTCCCATAATCTCTATGCAGAGTTATCCCCCCCCCCCTTATTACAACGAAGTCCTATCCGATTCTCATCACCTCCATATCAAATGGCAACGTCCCATGGTATCCCTTTTTGTGAAACGTCTCTGATTATGGAATCCCTTTTCAATCGTAAGAGGACATGAGGGCTGTTAGAATATTCCCCAATGTGGCCTAATTTACTATCCCTCTTAGACTAATTTCAGTATTCGAGGATACTATGGCCTGGTATTGTACTATTTGAGGATACCTATCGAGGATACCTTCTGGATAATCCCTTTTTAGATAGATATAGATAGATAGATATTTTATTTTACGGTATAGTTTACAGGCAATTACATATTGGACTATAAGATACAAATAGATAACTAGAAAATGATATTCAGTCTATACCGTTGGGAGATGACATAGCCAGATTGGCTGTCTACCTGTCACTCCCGTAATACATTTAACTCCCACACTGACTACGTGCTCTGCGCACTGATCTTTGATAGAAAGATCTCCTTGTATGGATACTTGTGAGTAGCTAGTAGAATTGCAGCCTTGACTCGGCTGTGAATCGGGTATCCCTAACCCTGTGTGCTAGTCTGATATTATTATGGTTATCAAGCTCGGTTGTGGTTAACTTTAGAAGACAAATATGGCACGGTTCAAGTATTGTCCATCAGTCAAGATAAACATAATGAACATACTATTATACATAATAAGTTCTCGATGTGTCGACAGTTTGGGATACTTAAGTTATTTAGGTTATCGGGTGACAACCCTTACTGCGGAGTGTAACAGTCAGGACAGTATGGGTTGTCACACTGATAGCTTTCTTGATATGAGGACAGAAGTTTTGTTCTTAACTTCTCTTTAAATTCTTTTCTATTTTCTATGTTTCGCACTTCTGGGTCCAGTTCGTTCCAGATTTTCGGAAAGGCATATGAGGGCAGCATATCTAAAGCCTTTGTTAGGGCTTTGTTGATACGTACCAGTCCTGATTGCCTTGTACTCATGTGTGAGTGAGGGATTGGGAAAGTAAAATAATGTTCGAAAGATTCTGGAAGTTTCCCATTTTTCCAATCAAACATAAATAAACAGGAATGTAGTTTGTACAAGTCGGTGACCTTCAATATTTTATCTTTTATGAACAATGGGTCTGCATGGGAATTATACTTTTTGTTGTTTAATATTCGAAGTGAACGTTTCTGTATTCTTAGTAATATATTGATTTCTCTTGAGTTTCCCCATACTTGAATACCGTAAACCAAGTGGCAGTGGACCAAAGAGTAATAGAGCATCTTCATGACATGTTGTGGTAGTAGTTTTTTCTCTGTTCAAAGTATAATTTGCTCATCCAAACTTATTTAAGACAAGTGTTCATCAATACTTCCCTTGAACCTGTTACTTTTCCCTTGAACCTAACACGTATCATGACCTCTGATGACCTCATAATAAACCTGGGATGAAGTGTTATACAGAGTTACTTCCCTTGAACCTAACCTGGTGACTTCATAATAAATCTTGGTGTTACAGAGTTACTTCTCTCGAACCTATGGATGATAGAGTTACTTCCCTTAAACCTCACCTGTATCATGACTCCTGATGACCTAATAATAAACCTCGGTGTTACAGTATTACTTCCCTTGAACCTCTACCTGCGGTGTTACATAGTTACTTCCCTTGAACCTACAGATGAGTTGTTACTTCCCTTGATCCTGACCTGTATCATGGTCCTCTGACCTCATCATGGCCTTTAATGTACTCATCATGGCTTCTGACGTACTCATAATAAACATCTACAAACGCTGTTACATAGTTACTTCCCTTGAACCTAACCATTTGACAGATGACAGAGTTACTTCCCTTGAACCTAACCCGTATCATGACCTCTGATGACCTCATAATAAACCTCCACCTACGGATGAGCTGTTACAGAGTTACTTCGTTTGTACCTACGAATGTGTTGTTACACAGTTACTTCCCTTCAACCTAACCATTTGACGGATGAGTTGAGAGTTACTTCCCCCGAACCTACGGATGATAGAGTTACTTCCCTTAAACCTCATCTGTATCATGACTCCTGATGACCTCATAGTAAACCTCGGTGTTACAGTGTTACTTCCCTTGAACCTACAGATGACAGAGTTACCTGCCTTGAACCTAACCCGTATCATGACCCATGATGGCCTCGTAATAAACCGCTGTCTATGGTGTTAGAGAGTTATTTCCCTTGAACCTACAGGTCAGTTTTTACTTCCCTTGAACCTAACCTGTATCAAAACACCTGGTGACCTCATCATATCCCATAATTTACTCATCATGGCCTCTGATGTACTCACAATAAACATTCTACCCACGGTGTTACAGAGTTACTTCCCCTGAACCTAACCGTTTGACGGATTACAGAGTTACTTCCCTTGAACCTAACCCGTATCATATCCCCCGATAACCTCATAATAAACCTCTACCTACTGATGAGTTGTTACAGAGTTACTTCATTTGAACGTACGGATGCGTTGATACAGAGTTACTTCCCTTGTACCTAACTAGGGAACACGCTTCATTCCATCCATCGAAAGCATTTCCAAGATGAATCCTTATTTTCCAACCCCTAAAATTCGCGTGTTCGAGATTAGTACGAATTATTGGCACACGTCAAGACATGCAACATTCATAATGTTCAAGGTTTGATGTGTCTCAATAACAATGGCGAAAATATACAAGATTTCTAATTCTCATTATCACAAAACGGGTGATATATATCTCTCTGAGACGACTCCCCCTGTGTTCTTAGTCAGACACGGTTGCTGGCAGTGAGTAGACTTCCAATCGGTTGCCATATTTGTGATAGAAAAAAATACGGAGGAATCCATCATTTTTAATTATCGACCATTCGGATGACGAGTTCAGGTTCATCTACAAATGGGATGATGACGAGGTCAAATTCGATGCGGTATAGTACAAGTATGGTGATGGGAAGGAATTTACGATTTGTGTTGAAGGTAATACAAATCGTATATTTATAATATTCAAGAGGTCCTGAAGCTCTAATAACATATTGTGTGATTAGTGTGGTGAAGTTTAGAATATAGCGACAATCGTAGTTAGAAAATGAGTCGTTTTCGTTCGATATATTTGATCAATTGTTTTGAACGACCACTCAGTCAACGTTCTGTGAACAAGCGGGTCCGACCAAGAAAAAAAGGGAGTCGTTCACGAGATATATTTCACCCGTTTTAATGTTAAGAAATATTTAATTGAGCAAATGTTATATCAACGTAATGCTTAATGTTTTGGCTGCTGGATGACATCAATATCGCGACTACAAATTCACGAGTTTGTTTTTTTCTGCGAGTTTGAATAATACAGGTCGAAATCTTCCAAGCCAGGAAGTTGCGTACCTTTTCTCTCTTAAAAATACATAATTTCTAAACAAAAAACGTCTGATACACTATTTTTCATGACCTGTGCAGGTGTTGAACACCTGTGATAAGTATCGCAGTAAACGGTGTAATGCTTCGCTAGCAGGTGGTTAAAAAAGAGTTTTTTTTTTCTCGTTTCCATTCAGTCATATGCTGGCACATGGCAAACACAAACACTGATTATTTGTTATTGATGTATTTATACAACGCCACCTATCTTAAAATATTTTACTCCTCTTGTACAAAAAACAAAACATCTTTTCCACGGTTTAAAAATTGTTTTCAAACGCGTGATAAATGGTTTTACTTGAATTAATTTAATCAAGGTGTATACTCATTCAGATCTGTGATGTCTTCTGATGGTCATTTTTCCTAAAAAATAGTTTGTCTGGATTGATACTTTCGGAAATAGTGAAATAGGCTATTCTCAAAATGTAGAAACGTGCCGTGTTAGAAGATCAATTTATAATTTTATTGACAAATCTATGGTATAGCACACAGAGTTATTATTGAATGAAACACTTTACAGCGTGACTTGATATACAGGTGAGTGTATCTCTAATTAGTATATAATTCAGATAATGAAAATATACTTCCGTGTTTGAACACAGACATCAAAATGAATGATGCATCAGATTCAAGTTGTTGTTTTTTTCCCAATTTAATATGTCGCATAACTACCTTTCTTGATACTTTCGATTTCAAGATGGTCACAACTTCACCTTTAGAGAAAGGGGAAAAAATATGATTTTCATAGTCTCTTTGTCGATACCTTTAATTTGATAGGTCACACGACTATCGAAACTTTTGATTTTCTGATGGGCGTGATTCCCAAAAGTACCCCCCCCCCCCCCCACGGCGAGGGTTGAAAATGTCATTTTCGTAATGTACTCATCGATCCCTTCACATGGATACCTTACATGCCTGGCTTTGTAAAAATGAAGACGTTTTTCGGCTCTGGTCGTGACCCCACCCCACGTCGAGGGTTACAAATATGATCTTCTTAATCCACTGGTCGATACCTTCAATTTGATAGGTCACATGACTACCTTCTTGAAACTTTCGATTTTCTGTTGAGCGTGACCCCCACCCCACGTAAAATGATAAAAAAAAATAATGTCATTTCCGTAATGCACTCGTCGAGCCCTTCAAATGGGTACCTCACATGCCTGTCTTCGTAAAAGGGAAGACGTTTTGCGGCTCTGCTCGTGACCCCACCCCACGGCGAGGGTTAAAAATGTTATTTTTCGTAATCTCCTTGAATAATTCAGTAATAAGAATCGAATAGGACTTTTTTGCAATAAGGGGAGATAACTTTGTATGATTAAGTACAGGTTATGGGAATCAGGCAATCCGATTGGTAAGTTAGAATCAGGAAAGTGAGTGATTAGGTGATTACTTATTTCAAGCCCTTCAAGTTTTGGTTTTTGGAGTACATTGTTCTAACCATGCTAAACAATTTTTCTTACAGTTTTTGTATGATTAATAACAGGTTATGGGAATCAAGCAATCCGATTTGTTAGTTAGCGTCGGGAAAGTGACTGATTGGGTGATTACTTATTTCAAGCTCTTCGAGCTTTTGGTTTTTTTTGCTATTTTTTTACAGTTTTTGTATGATTAAGTACAGGTTATGGGAATTAAGCAATCTGATTGGTCAGTTCGCATTAGGAAAGTGAAGTGATAGGGTGATTTCTTATTTCAAGCTCATCGAGCTTTTGGTTTCTGGAGTACATTGTTCTAACCGTGCTAAAAATTTTTTTGACAGTTTTTGTATGGTGAAGTATAGGTTATGGGTATCAAGCAATCTGATTGGTTAGTTAGATCAGGAAAGTGAAGTGATTGGGTGATTACTTATTTCAAGCTCTTCGAAATTTTGTTTTTTGAGAAAAATCTAGGAGATAACTTTGTATGATTAAGTACATCGATTTGGACTCTGTTTGACGAAAGGGAGTAACGTCTTCGTAATATGCTTCCTTTTTTCAGTAATACATTCTTGTATGTAAGCAGCTTCAATACACATTCGTACGTTCGAAGGTTATCATATTCCGACCTATTCAGTGGATCTTATTTTCGAAATGTTAGTGGCACATTTACATAAACAGGTCATCAAATCTTCAACAGCAGAGCAAAGAACAGCATCAATTTCTTGAATTTTCTTCCTTGTTAGAATCGCATAAAAATTTCTTGGACAGTAACGCTTTTCACGCCCAAGAGCAGTGAATATTTGTACTGGAACTGACTCTGGCGACAATGGTTCCCCTTGTGTCTTCTGACATGATCGGATCTCGAAAATAATTTAAAACGGTATCTGCAGCGAACTGATAACACGTCTCCACTGGACGATGGTCAGGACACAAATGAGCTTAAAGAATGAATGAAAAGTTTCAGCGCGGCGAAGGCACACATGACGATATGGGATTGAACCCGAATAACTTTATTTGCTTTATAACGTTATTTACTTATGAATCAATACATTTAAAGCCGCCGAGCTCGTACCCTTTTTATACCATTTACAACAAAAATACCCGGATGTAGCACCAAGTATTCGGGATGTAAAGACCTGTTTGACAAAGATCCTAAAATAAGTATCCTCCAAAAGGTATCCTCCAATAGTATATCGCCATGGCATACGCATCCTCTAACACTCAGATGAGCTGAAGACCAGTGCGTGGAGCAATTCCTCTAAAACCCATTTGCTCGATGGGGTTCGAATCGTTCGAGCAGTATATGGAGTCACTCGATCGAGCAATTGCTCTGTAGCTCATTTGCTAAATGGGATTCGAGTCGCTCGAGCAATGACTCTTTAGTAAATGGTCGATACCTTATTAGAGAAAATCATCAACCCTGTTTCTAGGTATCCCATTTCCAGTGCCTCCGTTTTGCAAAACGTCTGGCCTTCGGTGCCCCTCTTTCCGAAATGAGCATAAGAGTCGTATGTGGAATCCCTTGGTCGAGCAATTGCCCTATAGCTCATTTTCTCGATGGGATGCGAGTCGTTCTAGCAACGATTCTTCAGTAAATGTTCGATTGTCTTTTGGGTTTAAGAATCATAAAGGCGTTTGTTGTACACAAGGGCGGCTACTCTGTATGGTTAGATACATATTATGGGAAATCAAGCAATCTGATTGTTTCGTTAGCAGCAATAAAGCGAACGGATTGTATGATGTGGATAAACAAAGCAAGAATGGAATAACCTGGGACAGGATTAGAACTAGCCTGAACAGACCAGAAAGGCTAAACAATAGTAACAAAACTCTTCCAACCGATAAGCCCTTCTACTTTTAGAAACCAAGGATTCTATATGAATCTGAAGTAGATGAAACAATTTGTGGGGTCTCTTTGGATAATTCTATAAAGTAAAACTACTCATGTACAACGGAACACCCCTGTTATTGTGAAAAGCTCATTCTGGGGATTCGCCAAGTCCATGTCGGCAGATTTGGGTGAATTTCGGTGATTTGTGGACATTATCGGGTTTATTTGGGTACTTTTACGAATCTGGAAATTACTCTTATTTGACCGAACGCAGCCTCCAAGCATAACTCTGTCCTATTATAGGCGGCCTCCAGTATACAAAATGGCCGACGGAAACACGCATCACCCCAACAACACGTGCTGCGCATAGGCACTAACAATACGCATCACTATGGGAATGCCGTCACAAGATGACTGCTCAGACAGGCTTCCATGACAACTAAACATGATGTCACTAGGTCACGTGAATATGACGTTACTTCCTAGGTCCAGCACGAGGTCCATCTAATGTGGGCCGATTCATCCCTTTCCTACTACTGTTTTGTAGGTAGTTTTGTTACTTTGTTCTAAAACTTTTTAAACAGCTTATGATTATGATAGAAAATATAAACAATTCGTGTAATACATGGAGGGAATTTACTCATGTTACTTTGAATTTTCTTTTTTCCACCGTATAACACCGTGACAATAACAAAACAATAAATATGGATTAAGAAGGGTGGCTTTGCTCGGTAATGAAATAGTTTTTGTCTACTGACAGACCAACAGAAGTGTTTTTCTTGTATATGGTATAGTGCTGTGTTGTTTTAAAACGAGGTCCGTGTTTAATCAGTCAGTTCTAAACGGCCACCTGTCAAGTGTTTTTTTTTTTCCGTATGGTGTATATTGTGTATACACAGATCAACACATTTAATAGAGAAACAACAGTGCCATTTTCAGTAAATTTATGCCTTTATAAGTGTAGGTCTGCAAACTTCCCTGTAGCAGCCCGGCACTTAAGATCAGACACGGGTTTCCAAGGTTTTTGTCCCAAAGGGTTTTCCCCTTGGCTGTTCCTGTTCGACCAGGGTGCTATTGGCGATGTTTTCTCGAAGGATTGCTTGCCATTTTGCAATTGACTGTATTACTCCATATTTTCGCCTCCTGGTTGTATTACTCCCAATAAAGCCTTCTGTCTAGTGGCAATGATGTTTTGTTGCTTTTACCAGTAACTAAGGTTAGACATACTACTATTACTGGCCTCTAAGCGTACTACAATGATGTATAAATGTTTATTCTATACTTATGCCACACAGAATGACTCAGATTTATTGAGGACATGGGTATTACTGACTCGAAACGGAATGACTTTCTTCTGTTTTCCAGTTGCCAGAAGAATTAATCCTAAAATAAAATGTCACAAATATTAAATTAAGTTAAATTAAATCAAGTGCAACTCACCATCATTTGGTTTGTTGTAAATTCGAATCCAGTGTATGTTGTATGTGCTGGATAGAATAACAAACCACCAGGTATTTCTTGCAGATTTAGTGTGTGCCAACGTCCATACATCTCCATCTATCGCCAAGGATGCAACAGAATCACCCGAGTACGTGTCAATTTGCACTGCCATTTGACCGAAGGCTGTATTTTGCCCTGAAATATTAAGTTATTGGGAAGAACGAATCGCTGTGTATCGCAAGAAAAATAAAAGTTCAAAACAAACAGAATCACATCATGTACATCTCTTCATGCTAGCCCTTTTACAGCTCTTTGTGTGGTTTACGGGCATTTCTTACAATTCAAAAATACGTCATACCCAAAATACTTATAAAATAAGGTGCTGGCGTAAAACACTTGCCGTTGTAGATACGGATTCAAAGAATTATTTTATACGTTTGAACGATAACGCATTAATCCTTTATCTAAAGAAATTATGGACTGGAACTTTACATTGTGCTCTTGAAGAACAGGAAATTTCTCGCATCGCCTAAACAATGACTCCACGCCGCAGCGAGCTGAATGGATCGCTCCAATGACTATTCATAAACTTCAATGTTATAAGACAGGGGAGGCACCAAGACATTTCCGACATATAGCCTAAACTCTCTGAGTGAAAAGGGTGGAGGGGTGAAGAGGTGAAGGGGTGGAGGAGTGAAGGAGATGTAGGCAGTGAAGGGGTGGGGGCTAGATAAAGACTCATTGCACTGATAATGTTTCAGTCCAGTGTAAGAAATTTAGAAAAATGACCGATGGCACAACGATATTGCCTTGATAGCGAACGATGAGAGCATAACAGTAACGTGTGTGTTTGTGTGAAAATATAAGATCGAAATTGGAAAGAATATTTCAGAAAAATATATGTTTGAGCAATCCAAAAATATGTGTCTTGAAGTAAACACCACAGAAAATGAAGTCGAAGTTGATCAATTGGTGCTGTTTTCATTGGTAGAAATCGAATTGGATTTCTGAAAAAAAGGAACAAGTGAACGTGCAAGAATAGCGCACCTTGTAGGTTCCGCCAAAAATCGAAACCACAAAAGAAACGCACGCTGCGCTGCAATTGTCGTCCAATTTTTCACCTTCAATTACTTGTAAAAAAATAAATAAAAATTGGTGAAGGCCACAAAGTGATAATAAAATATCTATGAACAAGCATGTCTGCAAGAAATTCAACAATTGTATGTACTTTCCTTTCGCGGGACGTTAAGAAACGACGAGACGATGTTTTCTCGCATTTCTCATTTCTGACCCGCTTTTTGGTAAACAACGGGTTTACCCCTCACGTGTTTAGGACGATTTCCACTGGACGATACGTAAATTGCAATTAAACAAGGCACACAATGGGATACCTCAAACTTAGCTCTTTATTGTAGGGTGCCGTACTTTTCGGATCGTCAATGTTCTCCCATTTTTCTGATGCAATAGAGTATTTGGAACGATATTTCCTCTAGAAAAATATATTTATCAAAAAGTACGGTACCTGGTAATGATATTTCGAACACGATCTTTCCATTTGTGAGCTTTTGAACTGTTAAAATGTTACACACAAGCACCTCCAACGGAAACTCCGCCGAAAAGTGTTGCTACTTTCGGATTGACCCACTTTTGCTTCACATGGAGATTCTGGTGTACCAATTTGGCCAGAAGAGGCTGTTTGACGTCTTCGGGTTGTGATTGCAAGAGAAAATTATCAATACGCACGCAATGTTGATACATTTTGTTTTGGAATATAAAATAATTCAGTTAATAGTTCATGACTGATTCCTTAGAAAGATATATTTTAAGAAATAAATGAGGAAGACCAGAAGGTGAAACTACGGAAGCGTATTAGGGACATGATAAAAAATAATTGTCAGACGCAGAAAGTCGAAATTTCGACGTTTTGTCTCGAAATATCGACTTTTCATCTCTAAATTTCGACGAAATTTCGATTTTTTATCTCGAAATTTTGACTTAAAATCTCAAAATTTCGACTTTTTATTATACACTTGGTAGCCTTATCAGCTGCAACGGTGTTGCGTATTTACTGTTTATGCACACAATGACGCTTCACTTTGCTTTTGTGGGATGTGTTCCATTTTGATTGTCATCTATTATTGGTGTCGGGCGTCGGGATTTGAAATGGTGAAACGCTAGGTGGGGCGAAAGTTGAATTAGAGGTGGAAGGCCATTATTTCCATGATCTTCTATTTTCTGCTCTCATTTTGGGGCTCTGCACTGGTGTGGCATAGCAGGGTTAAGTACCCCGGATAAATGATCGTCTAGTGGTTTTTAGTTCGGACTATAATCGTGGCAAAAATGGCCACAGGACAATTTAAGTGTTCAGTCTTAAGTTCAGTCTTAAGAGGCAACCAGTTCTGTAGAGTCTGCAACAATTCTTGATACTGCAGCCGCAGCGAAAGGGTGAATTCAAAAACACATAAAATGTACTTACAGTTTTCTACACTTTTATTAAAACCCTAAGTAAAGTTCCTACAAGTTAAACTTTAAACAAATTCTCTCTCTGGTAAAAGTTTGAAAATATCAGATACGAAATGAGACTAAGTCGAAATTATCGCATCGCTCTCATCGCGTCCTGTGTCTGGAAATGTTGTCTGGCCTGGCAGCGTTCGGCGGCGTCCTTCCACGAGAATAGGAGAGTGACTTCTTGTACACACGGAAGACCAGAGAGAAGTCCCGTCTCGGGTGATTCCGTTGGCTTAAATACGACTTGAATCGTGTCTACTCAGCAGAATTTACGTCATAAAACACCACAAAACACCACATATACCCCAAGATGGCGGAGAGGTATTTCTTAACCCCTTACTTCCATCCTGGAATAGTAGGGCATCCGGTGGGTATCCTATGCTAAGAGTATGCGTTCTCGCATTTAAAAGGATGTTGGCAATTAATAGGTGTATAACCGCAAAACCAGTCGGCCATCTTGTGAACGTGCAAGATTGCACAATTCTCAGAGCTGAAACTGATACTGGGTGTGTTGAGGTTAGGTCGGGTCAGTATACAATGCTAAAACCTGTCAAAAGCATTCTGATGGGGTTATTATAGGTTAGGCTTTTACTAGCTCATATGCCAATCATAATTGCAAATACTGTCAAAAACACCTTTTTACAGTAAGTGCGTAGAGTGCTTCTGTAGGTCAGTTTGCACTGTTATTATGCAATGCAAATATACGAGGAATTGAATAAAATTACATAACTTGGGCTTGAAAACAGCGTTTACTTATTAAAGTTTATACAACAGAGAATTATTACCAAGTAGGACTTGGCCACTCTGATTAACACATTAACACTTCGGGAACCAAGATTCTCGAGTGCAATCATAAGACTCCGACGCACCCCACGGAGGTTAACCCGACGCGCTCCGTGGAGGGGCTCCGTGGAGGGCATTTCGTTACAATCCTCCCAACCAAGACGCGAGGTCCGGTAAACTTTTAGCGGAGCTCGAGTCTGGATCAGATGAATTCCAGAATTATCAATAGTGATCAGGCTAGTGACCAGGATCACCAGGATCACCGGCTGACCGGATCCAGGGAAACAGGACGACCAATCACCTGCGGTGACCAGGATGCTGTCAGCATCACGGTCAACACGGTGACGGGAATCCATGACCAGGATCAGTCACTACCGGTTTTTAGGGAGAAGAAAAGTACTACAGGGAGTATTTCTTACGGACTAATATTATCGGAACGCCACCAGACAACAGGAATCACCTTTTCTCCTAAGGTATTACATTCTTACATTCCTGAAAGTCATAAAAAGAACAATAAATTCTACCTGATTCTGTTAGCGGGGAAAAACTGATAATTACGGATCGTAAAATCGAAGCTATGCTTCTTCAAAGGAGTTCCCCATAGGAGGTCAAATCGACACAGAGGACAACTTTGTTTTTGCTGCATCCAAGTTAACCCACAGTAGAGATGTACTATCTGAGTACATTGAGGACAACGATATGCTTCACGAGGCCCAACAATGTCCAACAAGCATATTGCACATTGTCTCCCATCTCAATCAACGATATTTTGTCTGGCTTGAAAGATTCGAAGGCTTGCATACATTTCAAGCGAGTATTGCAAGACTTGATGACTGTATTGTGCATTTTCCCATTCATAGGTATGTTCCACCTGCACATGATGGAACGTTTCACCAATTATCATGCGATATTCGCGAGGTAAATCGGGTATGGAGATTTGACTATATTCACTCGGGCGAAATGGACGGACCGGAGTCGATGTGATGAATAGATCGATCCCATTCTCCGATTGATAAGGAATTCGTTGATCATAATAAGTTCCGTCCCATCGTGGGTCATTCCAATAGCGAATAACACTTACACGGCTTGATCGTGCTGCCTCCCAAGGGGTTGCTAATCGAGCCTCATGTTCGATTACCACTATGTGAGGCATCACCAGTTCGCGTCCTACTTCCGTTGTATGAAGACAATACCGGTATAAAACTTGAGTTCGAATCAATTCTAAGTGACCGGTGACTTCGTTTAACTGGACCATATCCCACACACGGATTTTGCGCTGAAAAGCGGAAGCTCCGTTGTGAAAGATCATAGGTACAGGTATACGAAATCTCTGTGTCCAATACTCTAGTTGCTCCGGAAGAAAATCTTCCGAAGTAGGGTTAACTTTACGGTAGGCATATGCCGTGGCCATTTTTCACGGATTCAATATTACTTATAAACTAATTAAAACTGTTGAAACTATACAAACTGAAAAGTGACTTAATTTCACGCGTGATTGATAAAACAAAGACTGTGATTGACCATATTCAAAAAAAAATATCCCGTGTGATCGATAAAACAAGAACTGTGCTTGACTAAACGCAATAAAATACAATAAAAGAATAAAAACCCAAAAACTATTTTACACTATGCTACAGCTGTGCCGTATGAACAATTCTACTTTCCCCGTTAACGGTTCTTTGTTAGTTTTTAATCTGTTGTCGATAGTGACGAAACTAGGAGTCACGTCTAGAATGTCACTATATAATTTTGATTGACAAGAACTTTTTCGTTTACTTTACGGAGATACTTTGTTGTTTGCGCAAGAAAAATATTATACAATAATATCCAAAGTTGACAACAGTGCCCGACGGCACGCAGCTGTAGAGGTCGCCTTTTTAACTTCTGTCATGTCATACGCAACTCAAAACTGATGTGGATCCATTTCAGCTGGTACTGGAAGCTTCGGCTCGTTACCGATACCCCACCTCATGGGTGTACGGCAGTGCGGGCAAGAAGCTGGCTCAGGAGCACCGGCTTTTGATCTGGCCCATGCAATACCACAAGAGTAGTGGATTTGCTGCTTACATTGGCCACATTCAAATAAATCCTGCCAAGTTTTTGAAATTTCTGCTAAGCAGATGCAGCAAGGGTCCCCAAGACCCTTATAATGAGTTTGTACCTCCTGCGTCTCATTATATTTAATAATTTGGCTGCGTAAACTAAAACGTTGTAATCGTCTTCCCTCGTGTCGGATTAAAGCTTCACGAAGGAGCCGATACTGCTTTTGCTGTTTCTCCAATTCATAAGTTTTCTGTACATTGCCAGGAGGAAAGAATCATGCAGGGTGCATTTGGTGCTGATAAAATCCATATGAATCATCAGCATCTTCACTGGCGGGATATGTACTACCAGGGAAGACCTCATGACTCCTGAATGGACGGACCAAGCCAGGATTGGCTATTAGGTCCACTTCAGCATCCAATTGATTTCGCCCATGGTCATAATATCGGCCATTCCAACAGGGGTCAGTGACACAATGAATGACCTCGTCAGGACCGGGACCAGTGACGTCATGGGGTTCACCTTCGACGGAAAACTCTGGAAGATACAAAAGATGGGGAAATATTACTTTTCTTTCCTCAGAGAGATAAAAACGATAGCCAAGTTGGTGTTGCATTATCTCTGTCTGGCCATTGGCAGGATTATAATGTCTCGTGTTCCAAATACGAATATACCTTAAACGGCGACGTCTCCATAAATCTTTTGGAAAATATAGTGAATGACCATGACAGGGAGCCGCTGCTTTATGAAAGGCTGCGCGTTTATGTTCTTCAAATCTTGCCCGTTCCTCATAAGTATGGCAAGGAGTTACAGCATGTTGGTAGGCTTCGCGTTGATGTAAATCGTACATTGCCTGTTCTTCGGCAAATTCTTCGAATTCCAAAGTAGTTGCTGAAGCCATACCAACAAGAAAATTAATCAAATATAAAATAGAATATAACTATATTTAAAAGAAACCACTATGTTACTGGAAACGCTTCAGGCCAGCCAGAATAAATATTTATGAAGGTCACAATGTATTTATTTCCTGATAAAGTTTCAGGGTGTGGACCACTCATATCCAATGCTATTTTAGCAAAGGGATATGGAGGTCTGTCAGTCTCTTGCAATGGCAAAGTGTGAGCTCTGGTGTTACGAGCTCGACACACAAGACAATTTTCTACATGTTTATAAATATGTTTATATAAATCTTTCCAATAATATTTTCTACTGATATTATTGTACACTTTGTCTATGCCAAGGTGACCTAATTCGTCATGGTATTGTTTCAACACATCTGCATGTAATTGTTCTGGTATGCACAAGCGTACCCGTGGGTTATCGTCAACTGTACTGATGTAATATAATACTCCCTTAATCATGAGGTATCTACTACCAATGTGTGCAGGGGTATTGTTACCTTGATACTTCTTTCAACAATCTTTTCATCTTTCTGTTGCTCTACCTTCATGTCCAAATCTTTGTAATTAATTGCTTGTGGTTCGGGCGGAACCTGAGGTTCATCTGTGATGACATGTACATATCTTTGAGGATCAAATTTGTTACTATTTATAATTCCAATTTGTAATGCTTTCTGATTTTCCACATTATCCATCTCGTACCCGGGGTCTGCGTTTGCAATTCCTTCAGGTAAACGAGAAAGTAGGTCAGCACATGTATTCTTTCTACCTGGTAAATATTCAATCTTACAATTGTAGCTAGCTATCTTCAATGCCCAGCGTTGTACCTTGGCATTGTTTTGCGGACTTTTCAACAAGTACTGCAAGGGGTGTGGTCTGTCTTAATAACAAACTCTGCTCCCTGCAGGTAGTTATTGAATTTATCCAATGCGTATGAGATAGCGAAAGCTTCTTTTTCAAATGTCGACCATTTCTGTTGGGTTTCACCCAGTTTATGAGAGAGGAAGACAATGGGTTTTTCATCAGGTACTCCAGGTAGTTGACCTGTTTCGTCATCACATGGTTGTGCCAAAACCGCTCCGACACAGCGGCCACTGGCATCTGTGTAAAGCACATACGGCTTTCTGGGATTTGGATATGACAAATGAGCAACTTGAGTTAAATGATCCTTCAACTCTTGAAAAGCTTTTTGATGTGTTTCTCGCCAATGAAATCTTGCATATTTCTTTGTCAGTTCTAAGAGTGGTTGAGCAATTTCGCTGAACCGAGGAATAAATCTACGGTAGTATGAGGTCATGCCCATAAAAGATCTCACTTCTGTTACCGTTTTCGGCGGATTTAATTTTCGAATGACCTCGACCTTCGAAGTCTCAGGTTTAATTCCGTCTTTACTAATTACAAAACCAAGATAAGATGTTTCAGATTGAAAGAAGGAACACTTCTTAGCTTTTAACTTCAGTTTATGTTTTCTTAGGCGACCAAACACTTGTTTAATGTGGTCGATATGAGATTTTATGTCACGGCTGAAAATCAAAATATCGTCAAGGTAGGCCAGAGAAAAATCCTCTAGGCCCTCCAAGACGCTTGTCATGAGGGATTGATACACCGAGGGCGCGTTCACGAGACCAAAAGCCATTACATTGAACTCATAAAGGCCCTTATGACAAACAAAGGCTGTTTTTGGTCTGTCTTCTTCATCCATCTTGACTTGCCAGTAACCCGACCTCATGTCAAGAGTGGTGAAGTATTGACATCCATTCAATAAAGTAAAGATGTCGTCAATCAATAGAAGTGGCCAGTTCGTAACTTTCGTGACTTCATTGAGCTTGCGGAAATCAACGCAGAAGCGTTTCGAGCCGTCTTTCTTGTCCACAAGTAGGCACGGAAAACTCCATGCACTGTTTGACCTTCGGATAATTCCGGATTGAAGCATTTCTTCAAGTGCTTCATCCATAATTTTTCTCTTCAGTAATGGAACTCTATATGCTCTACTTTTGATTGGTGGCGCATCACCTGTGTCGATGCGCATCTTCACTGTATCTGTCTGCGTTAATTCTTTATCAGTTTTTGCAAACAAGTCTTTATTATTATTGATGACTGGCATCAACAGGTGCCGTTTGTCTTCAGGCACCTGTATGTCAGTATCTGTGATCTGGTCTTCAGGTGTATTTTGAGTTAAGATCTGATTAATTTCTAAGACTTTTTCTTCCTGTTCTATTGGCTCAAGTTTTCCAATCAAACAACCCCTTTTTAAGGTGTAGTGTTTGTTGGTACTGTTCACCAACAGTACAGGTATGGTTTCATTTCCATTAGTGACTATACTGTTACTAACTAAGAGGCCAGGCTGTTCAGCCACATGACCTTTAGTCAGTCCATGATGTTCTAAGTATTTTGTGTTGAAGACAGATTTTGCACCGGAAGCTTTTGCTATACACAAACAAGTGGATTGTGGTTTAAGTTCCACCTGATTGATCAGTCGAGTAAGACAACTCACCTGTATATCTTGAACAATGGGTATATAGTGACCATCTAATCTCAATTTATGAAATTCCCAATATAAATTAACTCGATTGCCCCTTATCCAATCCATTCCTAATAACATACTTCGATTCAATTCATTTATTACTAAGAACTCATGCACCTGATAAATTCCTTGAATATAAAATTCAAGTCTAACTCTTCCTCGAGGGAGAGTGTCATTCCCAGTAATACCCGCAATGCGAGGCAAAGAATTTTTATCACCAACTAATTTCGGTTGGTGTATAAGATTTTTCCAAAATTTTGTACTAATACAACTAGTCTGTGCCCCTGTATCTAATAAGGCACGTACTCGTTGTCCTTTGATGTTCACTAAGACACTATTCAAAGAAGCAGCCCCATAATTTATGGTTACTGTTTCCGGTTGAGAATGTCTAAGTTTTTGTTGCTGTTGTTCCTCATTTGGGTAATCATCATTGTTTACTAAGTTATTTCCCTTGGTTTCCATAGAGTGTTACACTTCCTGTTGACATGGGTTTTTCCAATTACTTCCCCTTGGGTTTTTCCTGTTTTGTTGTTTTGGGTTTTTCCCAAGTGATTTCTCTTGGCTCCTTATTCTTGGATTCCTATTTCCTGATTCACTTACTGTCTGTTTCTGTTGATTTATTTCAACACAACCCTGCTTACCTGGTTGATTTATAATTTGATTTTCATAAGCATTTTTCATATAAATCATAATATCAGGGTCTACATCTACAATGTGTATATCTTTTAATTGTTTAGGAGTAAAGTTTTGTAGAACTCTCACATAGACATCTGCACACTTCTGTTTAGGTACACCATATATCCCGCTACTGATGAGTGGGATAGCTATGCTTACAAAATTTTCCTTGTCACATACCTGTAATACTTTTTGTACAGTACTGTATAAAACTTTGAGACATTTATTTTTATCACTGTAATCATTCCAGCATGGTCCCACAGCATGTATCACTTTTAAACATGGCAACATTCCACAAGTGGTAGTCATATTCTCACCTACTGGAAGATTTCCATGCTGTTGAATATATTGTTGACATTCTTGTTCAAGGGCTGGACCAGCTCCAAGAGCTATAGCTCTAGCAATACCTCCGCCATGGGTTAATTGGCTATTAGCCGCATTCACCATAGCGTCAGTAACTACCTGGGTTATTCCAGTCCTGTATACTTTTATTTCCAGACCACTGGTGGTCCGATAGCTGAAACAATTTTGTGAAGTAAATTTTTCTTGCTGACTGTCCCTTGCAGGGCAGCCATTTTGTGAGTTGGCCTTCGGTTTCTTAGGCCTAGGCCTACCAGTCAAAGGAATGGTTGTGAATTTTACTGTACAATTTTTCCTATTATGTGCGGTCTGACCACACTTTGTGCATTGAATGGTTTTACTTTTCACTGGAGGAGAACCATTTTCGGTTCTCCTTGTTTGAGACTGAATACTTGGCTTTATATTACATGTTTTATTACCCGTATGTCCAACAATTTTATTTTTACAATTATTCATACATTTATTTGGTACATTATTTACATTAATTAACACTTCTCCCTGGTGATTTCCAGTTTCATTTCTGTTGGGAGCATGTGACTTCTCATTAACTCTGCTCATTGCCCCATATGGGCAGAGTTCCCTTCGTTTAAATTGACTCGGCAATCGCGAGCGAAGTGGTTTGGCTTCCCACAGCGAAAGCAGCAAAAGGTCGCCCCTGGTGACCTTTCACCTGCTGGCTGAATATCTAGTGTTCTCACCTGCTTGGTCAAGTTAACGTGGCAATCGCGTTTCACGTGGCCAACGCGGTTACAACGATTGCAAACCGGTCGTGAAAATCATGTCGGTTTCTGATATCTGTTGTAATTTTGTCCTCCCCTATTTCTGTATTGACTATTGTACTGATTTTTATTCTGATTCTGATATGGAGGTCGCGCATAACCTCCAGTGTAATTTTTCGTTAAAATATTCACCTTATGGCGTCGGCGTGCCACGCCTACGTCCATGGGAGTCTCGTCCCTTGTCTCCAGAGGGAGATCTACATGTTCTTCCTGTTCGTCGATGGAGTCGCGAAATACAGGGTCCCGATAGCGCTCATATTCTTCGTATTGTCGGTCAAATGCCTTCCCAAAGGGCGCTTTTCCTTTGGCGGCTTCAGAGCGAGCGCGAAATTTGATTTTCGCGGCATTTTCAAATAATGCCTGACTAACAGCGTTTTCTAGAGTCTTGGGCATGCGTCGGATCAGTTTCATCCGAACATCGTTGTCATACAACCCATCACAAAAGTAATCTGAGAGGTTTTTCTGAATGGTGGGGTTATCTATTTCCTGATCAAAGGCATCTTTCGCTAGATCAAGCAGTTGCTCAGCATATGAGACAAGAGTTTGATTTTTCCCTTGTCGCATATGGCGCAACTGATTGGTGGCCATGGAATTATCCATTGTGGCGCTATAGCGACTTTTTAGTTCGCCATACAGTTCGGACCAGGGCATTTCAGAATTTTTCTTCATTGATCGTAAAATAAAATCAGCAACTACGAAGTCACTGGTTTGGGCGGCGATTTTAGGTCGTCGTTTCTCTTCCACATCATTTGTCTCACAAAAAAGGTCAAGAGATTTTATCCAACCCCGAAAATTCAGGGGGTTCCCGTCAAATTTTTTAATATGGGAATGAATGGATTGCGCCTGAGTGGCGTTAGCAGTCTTTGCATTACTCTTTTCACTTTGGCGCACGGTTTTATGCAGGTCAATTATGGCAGAAGATGTGGGGTCTTTGGCTTTCCTTTCAGCCTCTGCCAATTTTTGTTGTATTTTTAGTAATTTTGCTTCGGCACCGACTTTGTCAGTAGCTAACTGTAGTTCCAAATCAGCTTTCTGCTGTACGAATTCTGCTTTAACCTGGTCGAGGGCTGCCTGCGTTTGGTGAAGGGTTTGTTGTGAGGCAGCATGCTGCTGCGTCAAGCTATGAGCTTGCGAGCTCAATTCAGTAATTTGGCGCTCATACTGACCCACAAGACCTTCCCTTTCCTGTTTTAGTTGAGTAATTTCATCAATGAACCGTTGCTCCCTTTCTGCTGGCGTGGTCATTTTTAATTGGATTTTTCTGCTGTTAATGAACGTAAAATGAAGAAAATTGCACCTACCTTGCTAGCACTATAACTGTTGAAACACACGCGGCTGTCGTTTCAGAATTTCCTGGAATTCCTCGAGATTTTTCACAGTTTCCTGAGTTTCCGTTTTTCTCTGATGTTCAGTCAAAAGTTTGATATATCTGATGAGCAACGCTCGGTGCGACCAGTCGAGCGTAGTTTGGATGTGATAGCAATTGGCGGTCGGCGTCAGTGTAAATAATGGCACGTTGGACATGCAACCAGTTCCACTATGGAGTTGTACCAATTTTAGATTCAGAGGGCGCTGTCTGCGTCAGCTGCCTTACAAATTTGAGCTGCCAGGCGTTCAATTTACCAGTAAAATTAAGGGATGTCTGTCCCTCATAAATAGTTAGCAAAAAGTTCTCACAAGTTCACTGTGCTCCCCAGCGGCAACGTTTTAAGTCAATTTCGGCTTCACTGGGTCTGTTAGGGTTAATAAATGTTTCTAGAATGTTCACCCGATCGTTTCAAGAGAGTTAAAAGTCAGAGTCTACATCCTGACGAGCGGCACCATATAAACTGGCCTGTGGCATAGCAGGGTTAAGTACCCCGGATAAATGATCGTCTAGTGGTTTTTAGTTCGGACTATAATCGTGGCAAAAATGGCCACAGGACAATTTAAGTGTTCAGTCTTAAGTTCAGTCTTAAGAGGCAACCAGTTCTGTAGAGTCTGCAACAATTCTTGATACTGCAGCCGCAGCGAAAGGGTGAATTCAAAAACACATAAAATGTACTTACAGTTTTCTACACTTTTATTAAAACCCTAAGTAAAGTTCCTACAAGTTAAACTTTAAACAAATTCTCTCTCTGGTAAAAGTTTGAAAATATCAGATACGAAATGAGACTAAGTCGAAATTATCGCATCGCTCTCATCGCGTCCTGTGTCTGGAAATGTTGTCTGGCCTGGCAGCGTTCGGCGGCGTCCTTCCACGAGAATAGGAGAGTGACTTCTTGTACACACGGAAGACCAGAGAGAAGTCCCGTCTCGGGTGATTCCGTTGGCTTAAATACGACTTGAATCGTGTCTACTCGGCAGAATTTACGTCATAAAACACCACAAAACACCACATATACCCCAAGATGGCGGAGAGGTATTTCTTAACCCCTTACTTCCATCCTGGAATAGTAGGGCATCCGGTGGGTATCCTATGCTAAGAGTATGCGTTCTCGCATTTAAAAGGATGTTGGCAATTAATAGGTGTATAACCGCAAAACCAGTCGGCCATCTTGTGAACGTGCAAGATTGCACAATTCTCAGAGCTGAAACTGATACTGGGTGTGTTGAGGTTAGGTCGGGTCAGTATACAATGCTAAAACCTGTCAAAAGCATTCTGATGGGGTTATTATAGGTTAGGCTTTTACTAGCTCATATGCCAATCATAATTGCAAATACTGTCAAAAACACCTTTTTACAGTAAGTGCGTAGAGTGCTTCTGTAGGTCAGTTTGCACTGTTATTATGCAATGCAAATATACGAGGAATTGAATAAAATTACATAACTTGGGCTTGAAAACAGCGTTTACTTATTAAAGTTTATACAACAGAGAATTATTACCAAGTAGGACTTGGCCACTCTGATTAACACATTAACACTTCGGGAACCAAGATTCTCGAGTGCAATCATAAGACTCCGACGCACCCCACGGAGGTTAACCCGACGCGCTCCGTGGAGGGGCTCCGTGGAGGGCATTTCGTTACACTGGGTGAAAGTCGCATATTTACGTAAGGGCGAACCACTCCAGTGGTGATATTACCGGCAGCACTTTTCGAGTAGGGTGTGTGGGGAGAGTGAGGAGGCAACTTTCGCAGCATTGCTCATTGGCGGATGAGAGAAGCGTGCGTGCACTGATATCTTTCGGGTGTATCGCTCTTTTTGTGGTTGATTATGACGGGATGGGGAAGGCATCCGAAGTTGTGGGACGTCTTCACGGAGCCTCTTGCATATTATAGATTCACTCTTTAGATTTTTATTGCCAGATGATTTAACGGTACTTGTCAGTAACGTGTGTTGTTTGGTATTTTATTAGAATGTTTATTAGACGGACATGTGTGTGTGTGGGGGGGGGGGGGGACGTTTGGTAAATTTTTAGTGGAACAGCATTTGTCAAGCTGCATCCATTGTAAATACGGTTTGGAATAGCACGTCAGACGGATGGCAAAATTGATGGACAAAATTGGGCATTTGTATGGGTGAGGTCTGTTGTACTCGTTCGGAAAACAATATACCACTTGGAGTGGTCGTTAATGAATGAAAAAGAGGCATATCTGCCAGAAATGTCAATGTTTGGGTGTTAGGAGGGGTATCATTCGTGTCCGGTCGGTAGGGCGAGAGTTTGTTCGAAATCAGAAGCCAGTGTATTGCCGTGCAATCTAATGCATTGGAGAATTATTTTATTCGTCTAGGGGATAACACTGTGGTGGTGGCGATAGAGGTTGGGGTGGGGGGGGGGGGTCACCTGTGTTCAATACTAGATATGACAGGTTTTGGGTAGGCATAGCCAGATAACTGAGATAACTGTTGGTTATTTCACCAGAGTTTCGGTCACTATGACTGACAGAGAAGTGTGCTGACCATCACTTGTGTTTGTGGCACCACTACTCTTCCGCAGTTCATTTACACTGGTGCCCAACGTTTAGATGAAACTAACGCTAGAATAGTATGCCCCTAGCCTCAAGCTAAAATGGTGGAGAGAGGGGGTGCGTCCCATGACTCTGTCCGTGTGGGAATTTTTCAAGTTGTCTGCCGGAAAAATTATTGGCCGCTCGCACGACAACGATGCCACAATTTGCATTGTGCAAAACTATCTTTAGGTTTCATATATCCTGTATGTGTAAACGCTTGTTCGTTTATTACTATTATTTTAAAGAATTACTTTTGTGAAACGAAAGTATTTCTTGAAAATATTAATAATAATAAACGAATATTTGGGGTTTGGGGCCCGTTTCGTTAATTATTGGTTTACGAAAAAAGTAGTATAGCAGGATTTTTTCGTCCGTCATTACCCGGTGCTGGTGTTAAATTCCCATTGGAATCAGAGCCCTTGCCGGTGTAACTTTTGCCGGTGTAAAACTTCGGCCCTGTCCAGCTAGATCCGGCAAGCAGTGTACGTACAACATATATAGTATGCTATGGTATGTATAGTGATACATGTACACCCAGGGCGTTTGGTGTGTTAATAACTGCAAGCTTTAATTATTTTTATTGCGTTTTAACGTTATTTACGGTCAACCAGGGTCACATCATGCTTCGCCAATTCTCTGCTGGATAAAATTTCAAAACCTGAACAAGGCTTCGGCTTGTCCACATTTTTCGAACTGATTCAGTAGGGTTTTGCTCACCATAACAGTTTTGAGGATTTCTGTTGACATTGTAGTTCTTTTTTTCATAGCATGGGTAGGTGAAACTGGAAGTGTGTTGGCAGTGTGTGTGTGTGTGTGTGTGTGCGTGGGGGGGGGGGGGGTTAGAGTTGTTGATAAATGTGGTGTCTCGTGAGAACGATCTGTATCCCATGTTCTAATTCAATATGTATTTTCATCCATTGACCAATTTCCTTCTGTATCTTGTGTGAACTTTATTGGGAATGTGTGAGGGGGTATACTCCTGTCATCACCATGGTAGTATGGTGAGGACTAATCGTACTGGGTGGAATAATATACTGCGGTTACAAACTGACTTCTTAATATGTCAAGTGCCATATCTTGGATAAATAACCTCAAAATTCCAAAATAACTCCAATTATTTACAACTGTGGACAATGTTAGGAATTTAGTCCAAAATAGAGCATCATGAGAATTAGATTGCAGTCCAACATGGTGAAAATGAATACAGTTAGGGAATCAAATCAGAATACTATTGAGTAATAAATACTAAAGCATAAGCAATAGTACGGGTATGATAATTCAGAACACAGGGGTAGGAATTGAGTACTTTCCCGACTGATGCAACGTTTCATTCTTCTGTTGTCCTTTTCTCTCATAGATTTATTGTCAATCCTAGTCAGTAGCCTCTTTCGGATTTTGCACTGCTGCGCAAAGCTATCAAGCTTTCTCGTGCAATGGGTGTTACATGTTCCGAGCACGACACTTCTGTGGTACACATGGGCAGCCTAGCTAGCTGAGGGAAAGGTGGTCAGCTCAGTGAGTGCCCTTTGGTAGTCTTAGCCACAAGTATTCAACATTCCTTTCTCCACTGTGCATCCTCAGTTATGCGTGGAATAGCAAAAAAATAGTTGTTGGTTTGAGCAATGATAAATGGTACAAAATGAAACGGAAATGAATAAATGTGCATATTTATTAAATAATGCATTTAATTGAATTATATATTGTCACCTCATGAAATAGGAGACCCATTAGTTCATTACAAGGGGGATTAGATTTTATTTTCAAGTGCTTGACCTTGACCGAGAAGTGAGAGAAAATGACGGATTGAGATAACAATGAAATTTTTAAAATACATAGCATCACTGAATAAATTTACATATTTAATTAGTTTTAAATTTTATCAGAACTAGGACTGGTCTTCTTTGACCTTTGTTAGCAGGGTAATATTGGAATTACTTGGTTAGATATATGCGTTCTTGGTAAGTTTTAGTTTGGTTGTATAATTTATACAAACAGTTATATTTTCTCAATTTTCCAAAGAAGTGGGTGTGTCTTAAATATTTTAATTTTGCTGCTATTTATAGTTATCTAGCTGGTGGCATGTTTACATGTTTCATGAGTTCAGGCTGCACGTTGAAAATATTGATCGGTCTACCCTAAATAATGAATATGGACTCTTCTATTTGCTGCCATTCAACTGGCATGGAAGGTAATACTAGAGTTCAAAGGTTCAATAAAGTAAATACAATAATATCCATATAAAATGTATCATTACTTTGATGCTGAGCACTGATTTATACGTAATTAATATTCAATGTATTAGATATATCTACAATTGCCTGCATGGGTCTTATGCCATAACAATCGAAATACTCGATTAATTTGTCTAAAATATTAATACAGACCCAATGTGTTCCATAGCCAGACATATCATCCATATTTATTTTATACAGCCCCCTTTCCCAGTTGTTCATATTATCACGTGAGCAAACACCATGAAAATTATCTATTTTATAATATTTTAACTAGTCATTAATGTCCATATTAGATAATGGTATATTCCTAAATTTAGATTTCATAGAATGGTGCCAACGATGTTTTATTTTTGATCGGACTGTTGTGTCCCAATATAGGTTTTGAGTTATTTTATCCTTAATTTTAACTCCTTTTGTCTATCTATCTGCAGACCTTTCCACCAAAAGCACTTAATAAAATAGAAATTCCAATAGTAGCTAATAATGTACCAAGAAGTTCACCACGTTGTGTTTTGTTACTAGTAATTTGTATACCTAAAGCGTATTATATGCTGTATTAAGATCCGTAATTTATTTGTTGGTTAACATTGATGAATATGGAACAAGTTTATTGAATTTTTTTCATTTGGAATCACATATTTATTAACCCTTTACCTAACCTGAAGAGCAGACGACACTTGCAAAAATGATTCTTGAATAACTAATTTTTTTCATTTTTTGTCTCAAAAACATAGGTTATGACCCCTCGTTGGAACGAGCTCGACGAGCTCGTTCCAACGAGGGGTCATAATCTATGTTTTTGAGACAAAAAATGAAAAAAATAATGAAAATTAATTGGCGATTTTTGAGAATAGCGCTGGCCGGTTTTGACCGTTACGTTGGGTAAAGGGTTAACACCTTTGCCTACTATTTTATCTACTCTCAGACTTGCCAGAATACTTGCTGCTCTTAAAGTCAATCCCGGAAGAACATGCTTACCCAATGTAGGTAATATCTTTGAAGCAATACCCATAATCGAGCCCCGCAATGATCCGACTTTTGAACTGCCTTTCTTATCTGCTTTTTTGAAATGTTAATTCCCACTCCTTTATTTTGAGTTTTAGCTTTGTTAATTTATTAATTTGTATTGTAGTTAATCGTATTTTGTCATCTCCACTGAGTTGATTTCTAGTTAAACGAATTATAACAGTTTGATTATTAGAATAAGCTTGATACAATGATCTTGTGTGCCCATCTGAAAAATTAATTTTGATTGGATGATAATTTCTCATCTTGTATGTATGATTATTATCCAAGTAATCTAGGCTAATGAGATATTACATTAATCATAATATCTTCTTCATACATTACTAAAGCACAAAGGCAAAAGGCTGCATTCGGTGCTTCTGTTAATGAAGATCTAAATCTTAATTCTGATGATCCATTTTTAATATCTGGTTTCTGGTTTGTTAAGTTAAAATAAATTAACCCATACGTTTGCTGATAATCTTTAAATCTAACGAAGCTACCAGTCAGATAATCTTTAACCCCGTTTGTGTACTGAAAGAACTCTCTGTATAGTCTAACCCTTTCTGTGAAAGGACTGAGTTGTTGTTGTGGGTAGAAACTACTATTGGAAAGTTCAAATTGACAAGCTGTAAAAGTTTTTACATTTGCAGTTGCATATGTGTCAAACATAAATGGATTTGTTGAGTTGTAAGTCTATTTTTTGTATCACTGAGTGCCAAAAAACTATATCTTGGCCTTTTCAATACTGGAAGCTATCTTAAAAACGTCAGTTTGTTATTGTGTACTTGGAAATACTTAAACACGATCTTTAAGATTTATCCATTTATGATATGCAAGAAGTCTAACTAAATATAGTTTTCGACCCACTATATTAAGTAATATTTGGTATCCATAATTTCATCTTAGTTGCAATATATATTCCTTGCAATGCTGCTTCAGCACCATCATCATTTCCAGGTGTTCCAAATATTTATATTTAACAACACGCATATTTATATCAAGTTTTCCAGGGGGACAAATGCTATCTTTAGAAGATATGGACCAATAAGAAAGATTCAACGAAAGGGTTATATTATTAATTGCGTCACCTTCTATTAATTTCTTCTCAACATTAAACCCGTCATTATTGTCATTTATTTTAGCAACACCATTACCACCACTTGGATAAAAGAAGCTTGAAGTCGCTACCTTTATGGAAGAATTGCTGTATTCGGAAACGTTTTTAATATTAATAGCATGATTCACATTAGGTGTGTCTCTTACTGTTGATCGATTGTATTTTACTTCCAAGTCACTGATTATACTATATCCATAACCACCTAGTGCCACTCTATTAGCTAAAAGTTTCAGTATCTACTGTTTCATTAGAAACTTCAATGTTTAGACAGATGTCGTTCTAAGAATTTGTAAATTTCATAACCTTCATTTTCTGATTTATTATTAATGATTTGGCTATCAATAACATCAGCAACCTTGTTATCGATAATATTTCCGACTTTTTTACTACCTGTATTAACTGAACTTTCAAATACTTTTTTCCAACATTTTTGGATACATTACTTATTATGGCTGAAGTAACTTCACATATCTTTAGCAATATCAAAAAATTCATATCCATTTTGACAAACACACATTCCACGCACTGAGCTGTAGAAGACATGGATAGTCAGTCAGAGACTTTACCACATTCAGTCCAAGACCGTAATACCTTCTAAACCCTCATCGGTTCGCGAGACAAGCGCGGTTCCGACGTGGCATACTCCTCACCAAACGTCCAATATCAGTTTGACTGATGTTATTCCATTCTGCCTGCAGTGCAGCGGCGAGTTCCTGGACATTGGTAGGGGGCAGTTGGCGTTCTCGTAGGCGCCTTCCAAGCATAGCCCATACGTGCTCGACTGGTGGAAGGTATGGGCGTAGTGCTGGCCAATGTAGTGCAGTGATCTGCTGCTCCTGGTGGAGCTCTGTAGCGACACGGTGTACTCTTGCATTGTCATCTTGGAAAATGATCGGTCGTTATGTCGCGCAAATGGCACCACATGAGCTGCTAACACTTGTGTCACGGTATCACTGTGCTGTGACACGTCCATGGATGACATGTAAGGCTGTTCTGCTTGTCATGCTTATACCTCCCCACACCATACCCGATCCACCACCAAACTGATTGTGCTGCCTAACGGTTACACACTCTGTTTCGCCTGTCGAGGAAGTCGAAAGTGAACTTCGATTCATCGGAAAACATGACGTTGCAGCATCTTGCTCCACCAATGATTGCCAGTCGCTCTCGTGATCCAAACCAATTACGCCTTGCTGGGATGTGACGTTCAATTAGCAGTTGTCGCCCTTGGATGACACGAGCTTCGTCTGTCATCAACATTGCCTGTCGTCACCACAACCTGCTAATTTATTTATTAATTTATTTATTAAGGCTTATCGACGCATTAACAGCCAAGGTCATATCGTGTCAGTGACAGTTTTACGGGTGGAGGAAGTCGGATTACCCTGAGAGAACCACCGAACAACGAGGAGCAGCTGCCAGCTCCCCAACATCGTAACTTAGCACTGCAGCACAGGCAGGGTTAAATTGGTTGAAGTCATGCGCACCATCGACGTGCAGTACGCCTTAGTACACTGCGTCATTGTGCCCCCATGTAGACAATCAGGGTTAGGTGCCTTGCCCAAGGACACAACCCGGGAGTCCGAATCGATTGCTAAGACGGGCACCCATTCAAGGACTAAACGGGCTCGACGTTGCTTAACTTCGGTGATCTGACGAGAACCGGTCACCACAACGCCACCGCGCCCCAACCTGCTAATCGCCGATTGTGTAACGTTGAGAATTTGAGCCACTTCAGTCTATCTGTTGCCAGCTTCCAGCATGCCAACGACACGTAAACGTTCGTCACGTGTCAATCTTCGCATACCTCGAAAGTTATTTTTCGACCAAAAACTATTCATGAACGTGAACGAGTTTATACCACGAGACGAATGATGAGACATTCGAAAAAGCCCGAACAATACAAATGAAAATTTCAAAATGTAACTCAGAGACATTAACGCGGCGCTCCTGCGAGAAACAAACTCGTCCCCGATAAGTATGTAAAATATGAACCTCGTCCACTAAATTCGATTTGGGCCTCGCTAAATAAAACTCGGGCCGAATCGAATTTAGTAGACTCGGTTCATATTTTACATACTTATCGGGGACTCATGAGAGATTCTCTATTTGTCGGCCATTAACTTGTCGGACGGCGATATTGATATTAATCCACTCCACTGTTACTGATAGTTTTTACCTAAACAATTGTTTATCAAACTGAGTCATTTGAGACTATTATACACCTTTCGCATAACATCAATGACGGAAATTCAGTGAGACAGTTAAAAACGCTTCATCAGACACTGTGGGGTCATGAAAAAATCATGGAATCTCATCGGGAAAAGCCATGATTCTCCAGAATAATAAAGCCTAGTTTTTTTTTAGTTTTTTTTCCACACATTTTGTCCGTACGATTCAGAATCCATTTTCGAACCGCTTTTCACGAAATTTTGCACACTCATAGAAGGTCATAAAATCTAAAAATCTACCGAAGCGGAATTTCCGATTTAGCTCATATTTTGTCAGAATTGGCAAAAAATTCCAAAATTGGGGATTATAGAAATTTGTCGAAACACGTCTTGTAGATTTTTTTAAAACATTCATCGTTGTTAGACCTGTCTGTGAAGCGACCATTCTTATATAAGAGATGCAAATGGTAACCCTCCACAGGCTGCCAAATATCGAAATTTTGATGACATGGGTTGTTTTCGGGCTTCTAAACCACCCAGACGATACACGGGAGATAAACATAACTTCATGTATTGGAAATGGGATTCACCGTGGATAATTTTTGTAAGTTATAAGAGTATTCCAAAAACCAAGCGTTAACCCGTTTTGGGCTGGTTAAACTACAATACCCCTCAAAAGCTAAACAAATAATGTGTTCTGTGGATTTCTCTAAAAGAGTCTTGTAGATTTTCAAGAAAAATTGCCCACTTGCAGGTCCTGGTGTGACAATATAAGTTGCATGGACAAAATACTCCGGGGAGCATTTACCCTCCACGGACTGCTAAAAGTCAAAATTGTGATAAAATGGGTTGTTTTTGGACAGCAAAAGCACCCAACAGGATGCCACAAAGAAAAGTACCCCCTTTTATCGAGCGCAAAATTTATACGGAAACATGTTTGTAAGTAGTAAGGGTATTCAAAAGTCGAAGTCTTAACCTATTTTTGACTGGATAAAAAGAGATACACCTTAAAATCTTAAAATTCCCATTTTCTGTGGTTTCTCTAAAAACATCTTGTAGGTTTTCAAGAAAAATTGACTATTCGCAGGTCTTTGTGTGACATTACAAGTTGCATGGACAAAATATTCCGATGAGCGCGTTTATTAACCCTCTACAGACGGCCATGCATCATGTTTTTGTTGAAATAGGCTGTTTTCGGACACGCACAGCACGCAATGTCTACCCGAGAGATACACGTAACCTCCTTTGCTGGACGTGAAATTTACTGAGGACCATTTTTGTAAGTAGTAAAGGTATTCATAAAACCCAAGCATTAACCTCTTTTGGGGTGGTTAATAGCGATACCCATCGAAAGCTTAAAAAAATCATGTTTTCCATGGATTTCTTTACGAACTTCTTGTACGTTTTCAACAGAAAATGGCCATTGTTAGGTCTCTGGGTCACATTACCGGTTGCATGGATAAAATATTCCGGTAAGCATTTGTTAACCCTCCATGGGCTGCTAAATGTCAACATTTTGAAAAAATAGTCTGTTTTTTGACAACAACAAATGGGGATGCCACAGAGAAACATAAATTCTTTTAGCGGACGCAAAACTGATAGGGAAAAAATTTAGTTAGTAGTAAGGGCATTCAAAAATCGAGGTATTAACCCATTTTCGCCCGGTTACGGAGATGTACCACTTAAAAGCTTAAAATTCCTATTTTCTTTGAATTTCTCCAAAAAATCTAGTCAGTATTCTAGAAAAAAATACCATTTGCAGGTCTTGGAGGGACATTACAAATCGCATGGACAAAATAGTCCGGTAAGCGTTTTTTAACCCTCCAGAGGCTGCAAAGCATAACAATTTTGAGAAAATGGGCTGTTCTTGGGCATCCTTTGCATTCAATGTGTACCTGCAAGATAAACATAACCTCCTTCACTGGAAGTTGAATTCCCGGGGGAATCGATTTTGCAAGTAATGAAGGAATTCATAAAACCAAGCATTAACCCGTTTAGAGCTGATTACAGGGATATATCCCTGAAAAGGTTAAAAATTCATGGTATCCGAGGATTTCTATAAAAAACTTCACGGTGTCCCACGCCATCGGTCGATATATCCCAACAACATTACCGATCTTACCAACCCCCTCCCCCTCCCTGCCTCTTTCTACAACCAAACACACATTGAAAGGTACGCTTCACTTCATATTCCACACTGCACTGCATGATATTATATATTTATTTATTTATATATTTATTGGTGTTTAAGGTCATATACTTCTGCACAATGGCTAATCATGACCGTGACAGTTCTACGGATGGACGAGGCCGGAGTACCCGGAGAGAACCACCGAGCAACGACGAGCGGCTGCCAGCTCCCCAACATCGTAACTCCACACTGCAGCACAAGCAGGGTTAGATTGGTTGAAGACATGCGTACCATCGACGTGCAGTACGCATTACTACACGGCGACATCGTGCCCCCACGTGGACAATCGGCGTTAAGTGCCTTGCCCAATAACACAGCGCGGGGGTCCGAATTGATCGCTCAGATGGTCACCCATCCAATGATTAACCGGGCTCGACGTTGCTTAACTTCGGTGATCTGACGAAAACCTGTTACCACAACGCCACTGCGCCCCGCCACTGCAGGATAAGAAAGCAGTAAATAACGTTAGCTACAATGGGATCAGTTACTTATAATACCAAATACAGTGTTGACACTGTAGCATTTCCCCAACAGTGTGTCAAGGTATATACTAGTCTGTTAAACGGCTATGCATTACCCATCCACCCCAGGGTGGCGACGTTGCAGTATATAGCCATCTTACAGACTCTATGGTGTGCATAAGGACCCTTACAATACAAGGGAGGAGTTCCCCAACATGGGAAGGGGTGCATGGATATTTAATACACCTCAAATTCATTTTATCCGAGGATTTCTCTAAAAACATCTCGTAGATTTTCAAGAAAAAATGGCCATTCTCAGATCTTAGTGTGACATTACAAGTTGCATGTACAAAATATTCCAGCAAGCATTTGTTAACCCTCTGCAGGTTCTCAAACATCAAACGTTTGATAAAATAGGCTGTGTTTGCGTACCCGCAGTACCCAAAGTTAAGAGGAGAGATCAACATAGGTGGAAGTAGAATTCACTGAGAATTATTTTGGGAAGTAATAAGGGTATTCAAAAAACAACACTTAACCCGTTTTGGGCTGGATAAACAATCATACCCATCAAAAGCTTCATGTTCTCCCTGGATTTCTCTGAAAACATCTTGTAGATTTTAAAGAAAAAATGGACATCCGCAGTTCTTGGTGTGACATTACAAGTTGCATGGAAAAATATTCCTGTTAGCCCTTGTTAACCCTCTACAAACTGCCAGACATCAATATTTTGGATACATTTGAGATAAAATGGACCATTTTCAAATGGCCAGAGCACTTAGTGGGTATGTGTCAAACAAACATAACTCATTTTGTCGGTCATCAACTTGTCGGACGACGATTTTGATTTAAATCCTCTCTACCCTTAATGATGTTTTTTACCTAAACATTTTTTTAACAAACTGAGTCATGTGAGACTACTATACCCCATTTCTCATAACTTCAATAAAGGAACTTCAGTGAGACAGTTGAAAACAATTCATGAGACACTCAGGGGTCATGAAAAATCATGGAATCTCATCTGGAAAAGCCATGATTCTCCAGAATCATAAAGTCTAGTTATTGTTTTGAATTGTATATGCATTCCCTTTAGTTTGTTTATATTTTCTTATTCCACGTCCTTCGATTATATCCACAATTTTTCAATTAAACTAGATGTGTGGTCTCTAAATTTTGTTAAAGAATCAATTTTGAGACTTTAATTATCATGACGTTCAAACGTCACTGGGAATTCAGTTTCTTCAATGTTTTTTTTTTAAAATGCGAGGTCAAACGTTGGAAAGTACAAATAACAAGATATTTTTTTTCACATAGTGATTATCTAGTGGTCTGAATTTGTTATTCAAAACTTGTTTTGTTACAAATTATTGGAGTGTGCCCACAGGCGCTCTCCTATAATTGTAATAAAACAAATTTATATAAACAAAATATTATTTGTGTTTGACTGAAAATGAAATATAAACAAGGAAAGTTTTGGCTTTTGCTTTGGTATCCTCATTTTTTTAAAGCACTGATAGTGGCTTCTAGCACCTAACCAGTTTAGAAGTATTGACAGCAGGATTATATTAGTAATTTAAGCTGCGAACGGTCGTCATTGAGCACTATTCGGAAGAAAATAGGGCGCGTGACAGTCCAGTCAGAACCAACTGAAGCCAACTGAAATTGGCTAAACGTCAAGCGACTGTTCGAGTTCTGCAAAACAGGTATGAATTGACAGAACAATGGAATGCTTTAAAAACTCCCCAAGCCGATGCCGGCACGTCACCAACTTCGCGAACAGATGTGGACATGGCTGCTGGATGCTGCTCGCGGAATAAACAGTAGGAACTCTGCCCCCAACTCGCCAAACACATGCCGACATGGGTGCCGGATGCTGCTCGTGGAATGAGCAGTAGAAACTCTGTTACCAATACCCCGAACAACTGCCGACATGGTTGTCGGATGCTGCTCGCAGAATCAGTAGTCGAAACTCATGTGACCATCACATTGGAACGCGCTTGTCGAGAGGTCAAACTGGGGTTCAGTTGAAACTTTGGCAAACAAATTGAAAAGAAAGAATTTGTCACATTTACTTGATTTGCAGATATTATTTCTGTTATCTCAAGCAACATTCTTACCTCCATATATTTCAAATTCACACAGTACAACACCGGGCGAGCGTAATACAAGTTGAACAAATCTTCCATTTAGAGTTGTTTGGCACAGAACATCAAAAACATCTCTATTTGTTGAAGTATCATCTTTTGTGTAACACAAAGTATTCTCTTCATAGTTTCTTATATTATCACCAACATACACTTGGAATTCATTCAGCGTTTTCATGCCTAGAATGAATAAATAATATTTGTCCTGTACATACAATACAGGTCAAGTGAGGAACAGTTAAATCCACCATGAAATGGTGTTTCATCAACATCATTCAAATTAAGTTAAGTAACATAAAGCATCTGATCTGCACACATTCAGATAATGGATGGTGAAACACGAGTTCTGATAAAAAAAACGTGAATCTCAGGCGCAATAAATGATCCGCACCCCCTCTTTACCTCATTTAAGATCCTCCAGCACTTTAGGCGGGCCCCCCAATTTTTACTTAAATCTGATGCGAAATGGTCAGGATGACCACTCTGTGTAACACGTGAAGCTCGGCCAGGATTCAATCTCGTCCAGGTCCCGTTTCTCAACATCCCGAACAGGAATAGAGCCAAGAGACACCCACCCTATCCAGTCCGCCTGCATGGGCGCCTCTATCGTTTGCACTATTTTAGACACGTTGCAGAGACTCAAGCAACGCACCACGTGGCTTAAAATAGTAAGTTATGGAACACATCCCCTAGACCACTATAGCGCCTCAGCCTAATTGGCATAAGAAGCTTAAAAAGAAAAAAATAACAGCGAATATGTTATGACAAAATCACGGTTGTTGTAAATTTACTATTATTTTAGGAATAAATCAGCAGTTGTTTTGTGTGTGTGCTTTGGATACAACGTTTGAGAAACTACTGCCGTGAAGTCAACGAAGGTAACAAAAATTGATTAATTATGATTGTCTAATGTGCATAAATGTTGACTCATTAAAAACTACCTCTCTAAAATTGGATCCCAGTAAAATGCTCATTTGTCACATACCGAAGAATGTGCCAGCAACTGATCTCAATACAAGTGGGTTGCTAGAGCCCACATTGGTCATATAGAAAAGTGTCTCAACCAGTGATCACTACACAAGCAGATTACTGGAACGCTCATTGGTCACATATAGAAATGGGTCTCAACCACCGATCTCCATGTAACAGGATTGCTGGAACACTCACTGGTCACATGCAGAAAAGTGTAGAAATAAATTGCCGCACTGTGAGTACTGTGGGAGGTGTCCGTTAGCTTTTTTGTGTCCAACGGTGCCACTGCGGGTACAATACCCGGTTTCTTCGCCGTACCGAGTTGACCAACCCCCTACCCTTTGTAATACATATGCCTATCAACGACCTTCACCTTACCCACCCTCTGTAGAATATTTTGACTCTAATAATTACCATAACCTATTCTTCGTTGTATAAATACAGTCTTAGTAATTACGGATAACCTACCATTTGAAGTATAAATAAGCATCCTCTGCACAATGTATCTAGCTGTTAGGTCAATTGATATGCGACTGATGTTTAGGCCAGTTTCATCCGAGCATGTTCTGCTGTCTCCATCAGTAACCGTATACGAATTAACAAGGTCGCCAGTTGTTTGTTTTTCAAACCCAAGATTTCCTGAAATGTTTAATGATACCGCATATCACTTATTCAGCTATGCATGCTTTATTTGTAAATAAATACGAACAACAAAAACGGCATTGCAGAATATGAGAAAGGAAGACAGAATTACAAAAATATTATTATAATTATGAAGACATTTGGAAATAATTAAAATACGGCTTTAGGGAGGATAAAGGTGCGTTCAGTGTAGAGCTGTCACGATTTTTTAATCTAGGTATCGATTAATCGTCGCAATAATCGATTAATCGTACCTAGATGACTCCCTCTCTCTGAAGTCGATCAAAAATGAAGTTCAAGTCAGTTGACCTACCTCCGGTAAACAACTAAGACGATCCTCTTTTGGGTACATTCAAAGCTTTGATGTTCTGAACTTTTGAACCGTCAGTGTAATAATCAAGACCGGCCGACAGTTGCGAACTGACGGTTCAAAAGTTCAGAACATCAAAGCTTTGATGAATGTACCTGGAAGACAAAAACTCCAACGGCTTCTTGGGGTTTAATATCGATGTTCTTAACTCTTTACCTTTAGAAACAATAGTTTTTTCATCAAATTTTCTTTTAATTATTAAACGCCTAATGCGGGATACAATTTACCGATTATTCGACAACGAAAAATACTAATCGATTTCGCCGTGATCGATCAACAATCGATTAATCGATTAATCTTGACAGTCCAAGTTCAGTGTAAACAGTTTATTTGTTATACTTTGTACAAATTGGATTGAAGGACAAGTACTACATACTGTTACCCTCCTCTCCTACAAATTTTAAATACAATATTACATAGCAAACAAAATATTCAACAACAAAATGAAATTGTAGATTTACAAAAATAACAGAAACGGAAAGAAAGAAGACGAGAGTGAAAGATGAGCGGGAGGGGTGGGGTGGTGGTAAAGAGAAAGAGAAGGATAGGGGAAAGGAGAGACGATAAATTGGTGATAACTCATGAGTAATCTCCCCGCATGACGTTGTGAGGGGATACGTTGAGTCCAACATGGCTTAGTTTGTAAAAAAAACAGTTTTGAAACACTTATCTTTAGACATATTGGGTTCATTGTGATGTACTGTTAAAACTAGAAGTCCTGTCACGAACTGCGCGCTTATCTAGGCTTAATTGCGCGTATGAATTGCGCCCAATTGCCATATCGAATGACATCCAAAGCACGGCAGGTTCTCCTGGTTATTTATGGCAAACACGGGCAATGTTTCTGCCAATGGACCTCCGGGTTACCCGGAGGTTCACTGGCTGAAACATTGCTTGTGCACAGACCATATTTACAGAATTTGATAGCCGTACTATGGTCATATCGCGTAGATTAACGCGCATATCGACGTGCTATTTGTGCGCATTTCAGGACAAGATTTTTAGTTTTAACTGTATGGATCTGTTGAGTTAGAAGTCTTTCTTCAACCAGTAGATCATAAGCTCCGTGTACCATTAGAGAAGAAACACATCCGTGGACAATGATGATAACCATGATTGTACATTCTTCTTTGTGTGACCATTCAATCTAATAAACCCAATCTAATGGGTTTATGCTTCAGTTTAGATTTAGGATAAAGAGGAACGTTGGGTTTCTCGAAAATATTTTTGCGCAGCATTGAATATCTTTTCATTTTTCTCCATTTGACAACAATGTTATTCCAGTAGTTGAGTTATATTGTATTTATCTTGAATTGGCATTGAGTGGAGTGTTGAGACCTTATGGAGACAACACGTTATAAATAGTGACTAGTCTTCATCTACTGTAAGGTGAGACACTGATATATTTGTCAAAGCTAAGATCACTTTAAACCAGGATTAGCTATTGTATTATACATGAAAAGCCTATGACATAAATGTTAGCGTTACACACCAACCGTGGTGAACACGCCAACAATGGAATTTCATTGGTTAACTTTTACAGCTACAGGAGAACTACATCCACGTTGACCTTTGGTGACGTCGACCTGAATGCAAACTTGTCTAAATTTACCGCACGCCGCCTCGCGAAGAGTGAAATGAAACCGGCAATTATTTATTACGTTTCTAAATGGGTTTGCTTCATAAGATGCAAAAAAATTAACAGACATGCATTGTCTCATGTTAATAAAGCACCCATAATTCGAATAGTATTTTATTATATTATCAAAACGAAAAAGGCTCCGTTTCTTTTTCCATTTCGCATCGGCGATAAAATTGACAGCGGAAGTGCCGCCCACCGATGCTCAAGTAAACAGAAACAGATTCACACGTATGCACGTCTGCTGTTAAGTAAAATCGAGAAAAACAATAACTACTCTTGAAAATCTGACGGTCATGGTATAAATACTATATACCCAAAGTAGCTTGGTGTGCCAAATGCTCACCACACATGGTGAAGTGATGTTAACCGCGCGCCAAAGGCTTGCGGTTAACAGCACTTCACCACTCGTGGTGGACATTTTGTACACCAAGCTGCTATGGGTATATTCTATATGTAACCATTACTTAATCTACAGTGCATGATATTCAGTTTTCGTTTTCCGAAATTGAAATGCAGTGGAGGTCTCATTTTGGTTGGAGAAATGCATGCTTTAAAGACTTGCGTTGAGCTTTTTGCTTTGACGTCATCGCTCAAGCCATTCAAGTAATCAGCAGCCGAAGGAAAGAACGAACGTTTTATCATGATCAGCTCGGCTCGTATCTGATATGGGTCCAAATCGGATGCATTACGTAAGTTGTAAGTCGATCACAAAATCGTGGCGGCTGAAGCTCCTGCAAGTAGTCGGGTGCTTGGGCTTTTGCGAGCTTGGGCAATCAGTACATTTTGTGGATGTGACGTCTGTCTTCATGTGAATGCCATCCCAATTCCAGTAGTAAATTCTTTTGACATCTTGCTTCATTGTTGAATATTGCAAATAAATAAACAGGGTGATTTGATGACTTTTGTACCTAAAAAATACAATTGTTTTTTTTTTGTTTTTGTGCGGGATTCCTTGAAACACATGTGCACGTGACCGGTACTACCCTTCCTGTCAGATTTCTCTCTTATTTGTTGCAACCCCCCCCCCCCCTATTTTCGGACCAGAAAGAGTTGTCTGAATAGGCGATACTTGATATAAATATTTTAATACCAAAATTAAGGTGATGCGATCATATTTCTTTTCGCTTGAACGTCATAATGGTCGCCTATGGGGAAATATTTAGTTCCGTGATACCATATGTGTCTACTGTGTTGTTTGTTGAATTGATGATACGGCTGGCTTGTTACTATTTGTATCTGAATGTACAGAATGGACCAAACTAATCACAACTTAATCTACCCTGAATAATCATATCTGTATTTTCGTAATAAAGGTTGGACAATCTTTTACATGTTAAGTTGGAGTGACAAATGCACATTCAATTCTACGGAACGATTCCTTAGTACAAACGTCTTTGTAAAATCTATTATTATTGCCGGACAGACAGATTTGAAAATCTCTCAATCTACGTTTTTGTCGCACGATTATAGGGGTTAAATTGATATTCGAAATGATGGAGGAAAATTTATGTTCTTATCAGTGCTCAGCCGACAGCCAGTGACTGTTGTCTGAACCCCAGTTCGAACGTAAACCTTGCCATCTTATCAATGCCCTGTCCGCTTGGGACTCTTAGGATTTCCCGGAGGTGCCTGTGGCTTATGGCCCCAAAGGGTGATCAACGATAATTCACTGAAAAGATTATTTATTTGCATTACGAGGAAATAAAATATGAAACAAATTACACACAAAATTATCCAAAAGAATACGCTAATTACGCGGATAAAAGTATATTCGTTAGGCCCTTGACGTCTCCAGCTAGCTGTGTCCGCTGGATCATCCTCACACCATCTTTATTTTCTCACGGTTTGTGGTACGTACAAAGTGTCTATTCCCTTCTCGTTGCTTCCTCCTCGCAGGGTTAACTTCACAGTCATTCGGACTTAACACATATAATGTTCTGCTTGTGTGACTCTATCAGCGTTCTCACAGTTCAATCCAAATTCAATCGGCGTCTACCACAGTTCATGAACACTTTGCGCCTTGCCTGGCTCTCACGGGGTTAAGCTATTCTTCGCCTTCAGATATATACTTAACAAAGCTTACATGAAAATATTCTGCAAAGTGTTCTCAACATCACCAATTCTCGCACCGCCTAAAACTATCTTATCTCCCAGCTATTCTAGCGCTTTCTCAAGCTCTTAATACGGTCTCTAGACCTCAAAGTTACAGCTTTTACTTCTTCTGCTACTTTGCCACTACGGTTCGCAACCGTTAACAAACTACTATCGGTTCTTTACAACCCTCACAGGGTTACGACAATACGCAGACTTTCAATCTCGGTGCCTATAACCCTCGACGGCCAAGGCTAAACTCGGACCCTCTCTGAGTGCCCTCACGCCAACAGCCTATGTATAGGCTATTTTCATATTTGGCCACCGACTTGGCCCTCGACTGCTCCTATATTGAATATGAGCTATGTGCCCCCCACCCTACATCACAACGTTGTGCCTATACTTCCGCACCGATGCGGCACCTTCCCTAACATATAGCATGGAACCTCCCCATCTAATCGCAACGACCCACAGTCTCACACACCTTCCGACTGGAAATGGCTGGAATGAATTTTTCGAGAAATCCCCCGATTTTTATTTAGATAGCCAGAACATTTATTCTCAGTTAATCGCTTCTCTTGAACTTGGCCGCTTAGATCTATCTTAATTTAACACTCGCCTTAAAGTTCCTTTGAAAGACTCGCATTTTGGGATATTTTGACATTTCGGAGAGAGGATAGATGGGTGTGTGTCCAGAACATGTGTGATGCACTGGTTTCCAACAATTAGATTTTAACTTGCTTTAATTTCCCAGATAACAATTACAGAAGAGAATATTGTCTCTCTTACTATTGATCTGTTATCATATGGTCCATGTGGCGTTCAACAAGTGCACCATAATGGACAGTAAACATTCATACTAAAGTACAAGTGACAAATCGGTTTTCGGGATTCGTTACAGTTAAAACAAGAAGTCCTGTCATGAAATGCGCACAAATAGCACGTTGATATGTGCGTTAATGTACGCGTTATAGCCCAAGTAAAGCTATCGAATTCTGTACATATGGCATGTGCTCAAGCAATGTTTCAGCCAATGGACCTCCGGGTAACCCGGAGGTCCATTGGCAGAAACATTGCGTGTGTTTGCTATGAGTAACCAGGAGAACCTGCCGTGCTTTGAATGCCATTCGATATGGCAATTGCGCGCAATTCCAACGCGCAATTAAGCCTAGATAAGCGCACTATTGGTGACAGGACTTCAAGTTTTAACTGTATATACCCATATTTACGTTTCATGTTTAACGCATTCGAAAAGATTATCGAAAATATTTACACTTTTAAACAAGAAAATCGCCACTTTTAGCTATCACCTTGACAGATTTGTACTACCGATGAAAGACAATCTTCATTTTACAGGTTAAGTCTGAGTGTCAAATGTCCATTCAATTCTAAGGAACGATTCCTTAGGACAAACGCCTCCTGCACTCTGCAAACCCTATGGATTATTTTTGGCCGAAACTAAATATTTTCGGACAGAAAGATTTGAAACTCCCACAATCCACGATTTGTACTCCCGCTGGTAACAACAGGGTTGTGTCCTGTTGGCCATAGCTTGTTCAAATGCTTGTACCTACGATTGTGTCAGTGTCTTTTCGTCCTTATTTTTATTGACCAATGCGTTAACCTTGGAAATGACACCATAATTGCGGCGCATACTAGGCGTCACATGGATTTTCGTGGTATCGCGCATAACCTGCCATGTTGTGAGTTTGTACCGTGGTGATGGTTGTGTTACTTCGCTTATGCAGCACGTGTTATACTGGTTACAAATATTTCCATCATTCATGTTCAATGATGGGGCATACATATTGTTTTTATTGCGTTACGTGTTGCTATGAGGCCCGGAAGGCTTACAATATTTCGGGGTGTGTTCCGAGTGTGTTCGATTTCAGTGAAATATCAGACACGTCCCAGCAATAACAGATCATAGCGAAACAGACGTAATAAAATCACTCGAGTAGGATATTCCTGCTCACATTTGGGTAGCAGGTGTTTTCCAGTTTAGCCTACATACAGCCGCCCACCACCCACACCTATCCTAGGCTACCTATTAGAAAAACGCCCTGCATGTTCAAGACCCTGTTCTGACTACCAGTCAACCAACGATTTGCCGTGTTTTGTTGCCTCTGTGGTATGTGTGATCGTGGACCATACTCTCTGCCTCACTGTGATAGAATCTACCAATCAAATCGATCTACCAAGACCCATAAGCCAATCAGTTTGCTCCATTCATCTTAGCCCCGCGCGCCCTCTGTTCAAACATATTTATCTTCTTACCTAATATCAGAGATGTGGTGTCCTTCTTGTCGAATGTGACAAAGAGTTGTTAAAGCTGTCACTTGATTCGAGTGACTTCTGCCTGCTCTGAGCATTTAGGAAACTGTAGCAAACACTGTCTTGGTAACCACTGGTTTGGAGTTTATGGTGACCACTGGCTGGATACCGTTAGGTACTTTTGGGACTGCTGCTTGGTGATCAGTATCGAAGAGGTCATTGTCGATGGACAACTAACCGAGAGCCTTACTGCTATCAGTCACTACCACCTACTACTATCGCGGTCTCATATCTCTGCACTAATGTCTACAAACACTACGGATCTTGCTCTCTATGCCTCACCGGTCGACTGTCACTATATGTCCCGTTGTTGACTTCGACTACTGCCTTATTATGCTTATTAAGCCTTACCACCCATGATTCTATAATTGCGACGCCTGGGTTCCAGTCGTATGCGTGGATTATAGTGCTATTGTCTTTCTGAGATGTGCTTATGCACAAATCAACATTTTACAAGCGACACATGCAACACGTTAGCACAAACCAGAAGTGCCGATATGTTTGTGTGCCTATGCAACTCCAAGGCCACCGCATAGTTCCTTTGCTCCTAGCTCCTAGATTACTGCCTTTTCGGAGACCAGTTCCTACATAGTTACATTTGGGTCCCTGTATTTTGTGCATGGGATCCTAGTTTTAACTCTCCTCCACCCCACACTACCCCACTAATCGCTTGCAGGTTGTCCACAACTATCTGTGCAATGATTTTCTTCTAATTTTACTATCTTCGTCCAGTATTAAGTCTTATATGCGCTACTACTGGCTTCTACCAGTGCAGTCTTCGCACTGGGATTACAGTGGTTCAGTAGGTGGAGACCCAGGTCCTCGGTTCGACACTTAATCCCAACTGCCGTTGCAGGGGCACAGTGGTATTGTGTGCTGAGGCGTACTGCATGCCGATGTGCACTTGCCTTCAACCAAAGCTAACTCTGCTCGTGTTGAGTTACTACGTTGTGGAGTCGGACAGTCGCTCGCCGTTTCTCTGTGGCTATCTCCAGGTTCTACGGCTTCCTCCAACCGTAAAACTGTTCCACATGAGATGACCATTGCTGTCAAAAGTGTCGTTAAACACCCAAAATAAATAAATAATTAAATAAATAAATAAAGTCTTCGTACTGCTCCACAGTCTTCTACCACTACTACGGTTAATATCGGCCACTATCCCACAAGCACACCGTGGAAAATAGAAGCGCCACAGACTAAATCTCCCATTAAGAAAAAGAGTTTGCAACACATAAGTAGGCCAGGAGTGGTTTCCTTTAGGTGTTGTGTTTTGACAACTACCCTCTGGCTAATACCCTGTCTTACGTGGTAGAGCCATTATGCTAACTTTTATTAATGGATATGGAGTCTAATGCAAATTGTATGTAAGCTGTTCATTCTTAATACAGGTGCATAGCCTTGAATTTTATCCATACCTACTATAAACGAAGTAGAAATCATAAAAAGTACAAAAACTAATTCATGAAGGTTATTTGTACACAGTTAAAAATCACACAACGAGTCAATTCATTGGGAAAGTTTGAAGCGGAAAAGTGAATCTTGTAATGGTACAGTAACTACAGACCTTTTGCTTTGTCATGTCAGGACATCAACACATTGTTACAGTTCTGACCAAGTAACTACTGAAACGAGTACTGATGCCATCAAACTCGACGGGAAATTAAAACAACGGGAAAGGAGAGGTAATTCAGGCCAGATTATATCGGACAACCTATCTTCACGTCAGGATTTAGGGTTGCTTTTATCATTCGACATAATCGAAATGGCACAGAATGCGGAAAACAGGTTTGTCAAAATTATACACACACGATGGAAATGTATATATAGAATATATCCATAGTAGCTTGTTGTATCAAATGTTCACCACGAGTGGTGAAGTGGTGTTAAACGCGAGCCTTTGGCGCGCGGTTAACACCACTTCAACACGAGTGGTGAACATTTGGTACACCAAGCTACTATGGGTATACATTATTTATACCTATTTATACCATGATCGTCAGATTATTAAGAGTCGCTATTATTTTTTCTCGATTTTACTGGGCACCAGACTTACATACATGCGAATCTGTTTTTCTTTACAAGAGCATCGGTGGGCGGCACTTCCACTGTCAATTTTATCGCCGAAACGAAATGGAAAATGAAACGGGGCCTTTTTCATTTTAATAGAATAACATACCATTCCGAGTTATGGATGCTTTATTAACACGAGACAATGCATGTTTGTTAAGTTTCGGTGTTTTATGGGGTAAACTCATTTAAAAACGTAATAAATAATTGTCACTTTCATTTCACTCTTCCTGGGGCGACGTGCGATAAATTTAGACAAGTTGCATTCAGATATACGTCACGAAAGGTCAACTTGGATGTAGTTCCACTGTAGGTATAAATTTTAACTATAGAAATCCCATTGCTGGCGTGTTCACCACGGTTGGTGCATAAAGCTAAAATTTATGTCAAAGGTTTTCATATATTGTAGAGTAGGTAACCATGGTATAAAACTGTATTATGGAATGTAGGATGGTCTGGCTTTTTGTCACCTCAGAATGTCAATGTTGGTCTTCTGGAGTTGACAAAAAAGTGATTCCAGACGGCCTGGGGGAACTGACCCAAGTATTCTGAATCAAACTATGTGTGTGGGAAATGTGAGAGCACCCGAGCCCCAAGGAAGGTAGGGGGAGGGGTATTAAAATGCTGCGATCCAACAGGCCGCTCTTCGACATTTCTTCCTGGAATGTTTGTGATGTTGCTATGTCTAGTGGTGATACAACAAACAATATTTGAGAGTCATGGAATAACAGTTTCTGCCATCTTGTCAGTCATAAAACCCATTTTTGTGGCACCATATACAGTATATACAAAAAAGCCTCAAAACTTTGTGCGAGCAAATAAACAAGGGTGCGAAAAGTGTTGGCGATTTCTTAAGAACAGTTGGCCAAACAATTAGACACATCAACTAAAGTTCAATATGTTGCATGGACTGTGATTGATAAACTGTGTATTATATTATATTTGTACATGTTAAATTGTTCACATATAACTCATTGGATGTAATACACAGTAGAATCACAAGTTATTTTTGTTACATTAAATTGGGGGATGATATGATAAGGGGACTTCTGTCCAAGTACTTTTTTAGGCAAGGGTGGGGGAGACTTCTGTTCAATATGAACTTTAGACTAGAGGATAATGTCTATCCCGATAATACATCAATGGGTTCATGTCTGCATGGTCGGTTTCCGTGGGGTTGGAGTGGGGGACTTATATCCAGGCGTGTGTGGCGCATGTCCTACACTCTTCATTGACTGGTTGAAGAAGCCAACAACAAGGGCTAGGTTGTAAACCATAATAAAGGTAGAGGATAGCAAGATAGCAGTAATGAGCGAAAACAATATTGAAGCGTATATTGGGTATACACTTGGATCTAGAACACAACCATATCTCGGAAAGAGAGTAGTAATGGAATCCAAGCATAAGACTCAGAGAGTCATGCGTAGGAATGGTACAATCGCGAGCTGTGAGACAAATAGCAGTAGTTGTAGTTGATGTTGGCCAACTGACAGCGAACCTGGCATGGCCACTAGTGGTTGTAGCTATTATACGGACAGTAGACATGTAAGACATCATGGCCTGTAGTGGCTGTAGCTATAATACTGGCTATTATACCGACAGTAAACCTGTAACACATGACCTGTAGTGGCTATAGCTACTATAATGACAGAGAACATATAATACATGGACAGTAGTGACGGTAAATACTATACAGACAATAATACTGTAAGACATGACCAGTGATGGCTGTAGCTATTATACTGCCAGTAAGCCTATAAGACATGGCCAGTAGTGACGGTAGCTATTATACTGACAAATGAACATGTACGAGATGACCATTAGTGGCTGTAGCTTTTTTCCTGACAGCATACCAGTAGGACATGGCCACTAGTTGCTGAAGCTATTATACTGACAGTAAACATGTAAGACATGGCCAGTAGTGGCTGTAGCTAATTTACTGGCAGTAAACCTGTAAGACATGGCCACTAGAGGCTGTAGCTATTGTACTGCCATTAAAACCGTAAGACATGGCCTGCAGTGGCTGTACCTATTATACTGACAGTACACCGGTAAGACATGTCAATAGTGTCCGTAGCTATTATACTGACAGCAAACATGTAAGACATGGCCTGCAGTGGCTGTACTATTATACTGACAGTAAACCTGTAAGACATGGCCGGTAGTGGCTGTAGCTATTAAACTGACAGTAAACCTGTAACACATGACCAGTAGTGGGTGTAGCCATTACACTGACAGGAAACATGTAAGACTTGGCCTGTAGTGACTGTAGCTGTTACACTGACAGTAAACCAGTCAGACGTGGCCTGTAGTGACGCTAGCTACTATATTGACAATAAACCTATCAGAGATGGCCAATATTGGCTGTATATATAATATGGACAGTAAACCTGTAAGACATGGCCATTAGTAGCCTATTATACTGACAGTAACCTGTAAACATGGCCAGTAGTGGTTGTAGCTATTATACTGACAGTAAACCTGTATGACATGGCCAGTAGTCGCTGTAGCTATTATACTGAGAGTAAAACTGTATGACATGGTCAGTAGTGACGGTAGCTAATATATTGACAAATAAACCTGTAAGGCCTGGCCAGTAGTGGCTGTAGCAATTATACTGACCGTAAACCTGTAAGACGTGGTCTGTAGTGGCTGTACCTATTATACTAACAGTAAACCTATAAGACCTGGCCAAAAGTGACGATAGCTACTATACTGACAAATAAACCTGCAAGATATGGCCAGTGGTAGCTGTAGCTAGTATACTGACAGTAAATATGTAACACATGGCCAGCAGTGAGGGTAGCTATTATACTGGCACAAAACCTGTAAGACGTGGCCAGTGGTGGCTGTAGCCAATATACTGATTGTAACTATGTAAGACATGGCCTGTAGTGCCTGTAGCTATTATACTGACAGTAAACCTGTAAGACAGGGCCAGTTGGGAGGGTAGCTATTATACTGACAAATGAACCTTCAAGACATGGCCAATAGTGGCTGTAGCTATTATACTGACAGAAAATCTGTAAGAAATGGCCTGTAGTGGTTGTAGCTATTATACTGACAGTAACGCTGTGAGACATGGCCTGTAGTGACAGAAGCTAGGATATTGTCAATAAACCTGTAATACATGACCACTATTGGCTGTAGCTATTATACTGACAGTAAACCTGTAAGATATGGCCAGTAGTGGCTGTAGCTATTACACTGACAGTAAACATGTAAGACATGGCCTGTAGTGGCTGCAGCTATTATACTGATAGTAAACCTGGAAGACATGGCCAGTTGTGGCTGTAGCTATTATATTGACAGTAAACCTATAGGACATGGCCAGTAGTGATGGTAGCTATTATACTGACAGTAAGATGGCCAGTAATGGCTGTATCTATTATACTGACAGTAAATATATAAGACATGGCCAATAGTGTCTGAAGCTATTATACTGACATAAAACCTGTAATACATACCCAGTGGTGGCTGTACCTATTATACTGAAAAATAAACATGTAAGGCATGGCCAGTGGTGGCTATAGCTATTATACTGACAGTAAACCTGTAAGACATGGCCAGTATTGACGGTAGCTATAATACTGTCATGTAAGACATGGCCAGTAGTGGCGCTCGCTATTATACTGACAAATGAGCCTGCAAGATAATGGCCGGTAGTGGCTGTAGCTATTATACTGACAGTAAACCTGTATAACATGGTCACTAGTGGCTGTAGCTATTATACTGACAGTAATCATGTAAGAAATGGCCAGTAGTAACGCTCGCTATTATACTGACAAATGAGCCTGTAAGATAATGGCCGGTAGTGGCTGTAGCTATTATACTGACAGTAAATCTGTATAACATGGCCACTAGTGGCTGTAGCTATTATACTGACAGTAATCATGTAAGAAATAGCCAGTAGTGAAGGTCGCTATTATACTGACAAATGAGCCTGTAAGATAATGGCCGGTAGTGGCTGTAGCTATTATACTGACAATAAACCTGTAAGACATGACCACTATTGGCAGTAGCTATTATACTGACAGTAAACCTGTAAGACTTGGCCAGTAGTGGCTGAAGCTATTATACTGACAGTAATCCTTTTAGACATTGCCAGTAGTGGCTGTAGCAATTATACTGATAATAAATCAGGAAGACATGGCCAGTTGTGTCTGTAGCTATTATACTGACAGTAAACCTATAGGGCATGGCCAGTAGTTACAGTAGCTATTAAACAGTCAGCAAACATGTAAGACCTGGCCTGTAGTGGCTGTAGCAATTATACTGACTGTAAACCTGTAAGATATGACCAGTAGTAGCGGTAGCTATTATACTGACAGTAAACCTATTGGACATGGCCAGTAGTGACGGTAGCTACTATACTGACATTAAACCAGTAAGGCATGGCCAGTAGAGACGGCAACGATTATACTGAGAGTAAACGTATAAGAGAGAGGGCCAGTGGTGGTTGTAGCTATCATGCGGACAGTAAATATGTAAGACATGGACATGGCCTGTAGTGGTTGTAGCTATTTTACTGATAGTAAACCTGTTAGACATGGCCTGTAGTGGCTGTATCTATTATACTGACAGTAAACCTCTAAGACATGACCATAGTGGCTGTCCTATTATACTGACAGTAAGATGGCCAGTAATGGCTGTATCTATTATACTGACAGTAAATATATATGACATGGCCAATAGTGTCTGAAGCTATTATACTGACATAAAACCTGTAATACATGCCCAGTGGTGGCTGTACCTATTATACTGAAAAATAAACATGTAAGACATGGCCAGTGGTGGCTATAGCTATTATACTGACAGTAAACCTGTATAACATGGCCACTAGTGGCTGTAGCTATTATACTGACAGTAATCATGTAAGAAATGGCCAGTAGTGAAGGTCGCTATTATACTGACAAATGAGCCTGTAAGATAATGGCCGGTAGTGGCTGTAGCTATTATACTGACAATAAACCTGTAAGACATGACCACTATTGGCAGTAACTATTATACTGACAGTAAAGCTGTACGACATGGCCAGTAGTGGCTGTAGCTATTATACTGACAGTAACCCTTTTAGACATTGCCAGTAGTGGCTGTAGCAATTATACTGATAGTAAACCAGGAAGACATGTCCAGTAGTGTCTGTAGCTATTATACTGATAGTAAACCTATAGGACATGGCCAGTAGTGACAGTAGCTATTATACAGACAGTAAATATGCAAGACATGGCCTGTAGTGGCTGTAGCAATTATACTGACTGTAAACCTGTAAGACCTGGCCTGTAGTGGCTGTAGCTAATATACTGACTATGAACCTATAAGACATGGCCAAAAGTGACGACAGCTACTATACTGACAAAAAAACTTGTAAGATATGGACAGTGGTGGCTGTAGCTATTATGCAGACAGTAAATCTGTAAAACATGTCCAGTAGTGTATGCAGCTAGTATACTGACAGTAAACCTGTAAGACATGGCCAGTAGTGACGGTCGCTATTATACTGGTTAAAAACCTGTAAGACATGTCCAGTGGTGGCTGTTGTTATTATACTGGTAAATGAACCTGTAAGACATGGCCAGTGGTGGCTGTAGCCATTATACTGATGGTAAATATGTAAGACATGTCCTGTAGGGGCTGAAGCTATTACACTGACGGCAAACCTGTAAGACAGGACCAGTAGTGACGGTAGCTATTATACTGGCAAATGAACCTTTAGGACATAGCCAGTAGTGGCTGTAGCTATTACACTGACAGTAAACATGTCAGACATGGCCAGTAGTGACTGTAGCTATTAAACGGACAGTAAACCTGTAAGATATGGCCACTAGTGGATGTAGCTATTATACTGACATTAAGCATGTAAGACATGGCATGAGGTGGATGTAGCTATTATACTGACAGAAAACGGTTAAGACATGGCCAGTACTGTCTGCAGCTATTATACTGACAGTAAACCTGTAAGACATAGCCGGTAGTGGCTGTAGCTATTATATTGACAGTAAACCTGTAAGACGTGGCCACTAGTGGCACTAGCTATTATACTGACATTAAACATGTAAAACATGGCATGTAGTGGCTGTACTATTATACTGAGAGAAAACCTGTAAGACATGGCCTGTAGTGGCTGTAGCTATTATACTGACGGTAAACCTGTCAGACATGGCCCACTGGTGGCTGTAGCTATTATACTGACATTAAACCTGTAAGACATGGCCTGTAGTGGTTTCATCTATTATACTGACAGTAAACCTGTAAGACATTACAAGTAGGGGCTGTAGCTATTATACTGACAGTAAACCTGTAAGACATGGCCAGTACTGACGGTAGCTATTATACTTTCATGTAAGACATGGCCGTCAGCAGCTACGGTATCTATTATACTGACAAATGAACCTGTAAGATATGGCCGGTAGTGGCTGTAGCTATTATACTGACAGTAATCATGTAAGACATGGCCAGTAGTGGCTGTAGCTATTATACTGACAGTAAACCTGTAAGACGTGGCCTGTAGTGGCTGCAGCTATTATACTGGCAGTAACCATGTAAGACATGGCATGTAGTGGCTGTGGCTATTACACTGACAGTAAACCTGTGAGACACGGCCTGTAATGACGGTAGCTAGAATAATGACAATAAACCTGAAAGACATGACCACTATTGGCTGCAGCTATTATACTGACAGTAAACCTGGAAAACATGGCCTGTAGTGGCTGCAGCTATTATACTGACAGTAAACCTGTGAGACATGGCCAGTAGTGACTGTAGCTAGTATATTGACAATAAACCTGTAAGACATGACCACTATTTGCTGTAGCTATTATACTGACAGTAAACCTTGAAAACATGGCCAGTAGTGGCTGTGGCTATTATACTTACAGTAATCCTGTAAGGCATGGCCAGTAGTGGCTGTAGCTATTATACTGATACTAAACCTGGAAGACACGGCCAGTAGTAGCTGTAGCAATTATACTGACAGTAAACCTATTGGACATGGCCAGTAGTGACGGTAGCTACTATACTGACATTAAACCTGTAAGGCATGGCCAGTAGAGACGGTACCTATTATACTGAGAGTAAACGTATAAGAGAGAGGGCCAGTGGTGGTTGTAGCTATCATGCGGACAGTAAATATGTAAGACATGGACATGGCCTGTAGTGGTTGTAGCTATTATACTGATAGTAAACCTGTTAGACATGGCCTGTAGTGGCTGTAGCTATTATACTGACAGTAAACCTGTAGGACATGGCCAGTAGTGACGGTATCTACAATACTGGAAAATAGACCTGTAAGACATGGCCAGAGGTGACGGTAGCTATTTTACTGACCAACAAACATGTAAAACATGGCCAGTAGTGGCTGTGGCTGTTATTCTGATAGTAAATCCGTATGACATGGCCTGTAGTGGCTGTATCTATTATACTGACAGTAAACCGGCCAGACATGACCACTAGTGGCTGTCCTATTATACTGACAATAAGATGGCCAGTAATGGCTGTATCTATTATACTGACAGTAAGTATATAACACACGGACAATAGTGTCTGAAGCTATTATACTGACATAAAACCTGTAATACATGCCCAGTGGTGGCTGTAGCTATTATACTGAAAAATAAACATGTAAGACATGGCCAATAGTGTCTGAAGCTATTATACTGACATAAAACCTGTAATACATGCCCAGTGGTGGCTGTAACTATTATACTGAAAAATAAACATGTAAGACTTGGCCAGTGGTGGCTATAGCTATTACACTGACAATAAACCTGTAAGACATGGCCAGTACTGACGGTAGCTATAATACTGTCATGTAAGACATGGCCAGTAGTGACGCTCGCTATTATACTGACAAATGAGCCTGTAAGATAGTAGCCGGCAGTGGCTGTAGCTATTGTACTGACAGTAAACCTGTATGGCATGGCCTCTAGTGGCTGTAGCTATTATACTGACAGTAAACCTATAGAACAATGCCATTAGTGACGGTAGCTATTATACAGACAGTAAATATGTAAGACCTGGCCTGTAGTGGCTATCATACTGACTGTAATCATGTAATCATCGCCAGTAGAGGCTGTAGCTATTATACTGATAGTAAACCAGGAAGACATGGCCAGTAGTGGCTGTAGCTATTATACTGACAGTAAACCTATAGAACAAAGCCATTAGTGACGGTAGCTATTATACAGACAGTAAATATGTAAGACCTGGCCTGTAGTGGCTGTAGCTATTATACTGACTGTAAACCTATAAGACATGGCCAACAGTGACGACATCCACTATACTGACAAAAAACCTGTAAGATATGGCCAGTGGTGGCTGTAGCTATTATCCTGAGAGTAAATGTGTAACACATGGCCAGTAGTGTTGATAGCTATTATACTGACAGTAATCGTGTAAGACATGGCCAGTAGTGACGATCGCTATTATACTGGTACAAAACCAGTAAGACATCTCCAGTGGTGGCTGTTGTTATTATACTGGCAAATGAACCTGTAAGACATGGCCAATGGTGGCTGTAGCCATTATACTGATGGTAAATATGTAAGACATGGCCTCTAAGGGCTGAAGCTATTATACTGACGGCAAACCTGTAAAACAGGGCCAGCAGTGACGGTAGCTATTATACAGACAAATGGACCATTAGGACATGGCCAGTAATGGCTGTATCTTTATACTGGCAGTAAATATATAACACACGGCCAGTAGTGTCTGAAGCTATTATACTGACATAAAACCTGTAATACATGCCCAGTGGTGGCTGTAGCTATTATACTGAAAAATAAACATGTAAGACATGGCCAGTGGAGGCTATAGTCATTATACTGACAGAAAACCTGTAAGACATGGCCAGTACTGACGGTAGCTATAATATTGTCATGTAAGACATGGCCAGTAGTGACGCTCGCTATTATACTGACACATGAGCCTGTAAGATAATGGCCTGTAGTGGCTGTAGCTATTATACTGACAGTAAACCTGTAAGACATGGCCAGTAGTGGTTGTACCTATTATACTGACAGTAATCATGTAAGACATGGCCAGTAGTGGCTGTAGCTATTATACTGACAGTAATCCTGTTAGACATTGCCAGTAGTGACTGTAGCTATTATACTGATAGTAAACCAGGAAGACATGGCCAGTGGTGGCTGTAGCTATTATACTGACAGTAAACCTATAGGACAAGGCCATTAGTGAGGGTAGCTATAATACAGACAGTAAATATGTAAGACATGGCCTGTAGTGGCTGTAGCAATTAAACTGACTGTAAACCTGTAAGACCTGGCCTGTAGTGGCTGTAGCTATTATACTGACCGTAAACCTAAGACCTGGTCAAAAGTGACGACAGCTACTATATTGACAAAGAAACCTGTAAGATATGGCCAGTGGTGGCTGTAGCTATTATGCTGACAGTAAATGTGTAAGACATGGCCAGTAGTGTCTGTAGCTATTATACTGACAGTAAACCTGTAAGACATGGCCAGTAGTGACGATCGCTATTACACTGGTACAACACCTGTAAGACATGTCCAGTGGTGGCTGTTGTTATTATACTGGCGAATGAACCTGTAAGACATGGCCAGTGGTGGCTGCAGCCATTATACTGATGGCAAATATGTAAGACGTGGCCTGTAGAGGCTGAAGCTATTATACTGACGGCAAACATGTAAGTCAGGGCCGGCAGTGACGGTAGCTATTATACTGACAAATGAACCATTAGGACATGGCCAGTAGTGGCTGTAGCTATTATACTGACAGTAAATCTGTAAGACATGGCCTGTAGTCGCTGTAGCTATTATACTGACAGTAAACATGTTAGACATGGCCGGTAGTGACTGTAGCTATTAAACTGACGGTAAACCTGTAAAACATGGCCACTAGTGGCTGTAGCTATTATACTGACATTAAACATGTAAGGCATGGCATGTAGTGGATGTAGCTATTATACTGACAGTAAACTCGTAAGACATGGCCAGTACTGTCTGCAGCTATTATACTGACAGTAAACCTGTAAGACATGGCCAGCAGTGACGGTAGCTATTATATTGACAGTAAACCTGTAAGACATGGCCAGTACCGTCTGCAGCTATTATACTGACAGTAAACCTATAAGACATAGCCGGTAGTGGCTGTAGCTATTATATTGACAGTAAACCTGTAAGACATGGCCAGCAGTGACAGTAGCTATTATATTGACAGTAAACCTGTAAGACATGGCCAGTACTGTCTGCAGCTATTATACTGACAGTAAACCTGTAAGACATGGCCAGCAGTGACGGTAGCTATTAAGTTTGACAGTAAACTCGTAAGACATGGCCAGTACTGTCTGCAGCTATTATACTGACAGTAAACATGTAAGACATGGCCAGCAGTGACGGTAGCTATTATATTGACAGTAAACCTTTAAGACATGGCCAGTACTGTCTGCAGCTATTATACTGACAGTAAACCTGTAAGACATGGCCAGCACTGACGGTAGCTGTTATATTGACAGTAAACTCGTAAGACATGGCCAGTACTGTCTGCAGCTATTATACTGAGAGTAAACCTGTAAGACATAGCCGGTAGTGGCTGTAGCTATTATATTGACAGTAAACCTGTAAGACATGGCCACTAGCGGCACTAGCTTTAATACTGACATTAAACATGTAAGACATGGCATGTAGTGGCTGTACTATGATACTGAGGGTAAATTTGTAAGACATGGCCTGTAGTGGCTGTAGCTATTATACTGACGGTAAACCTGTCAGACATGGCCCACTCGTGGCTGTACCTATTATACTGACATTAAACCTGTAAGACATGGCATGTAGTGGTTTCATCTATTATACTGACAATAAACCTGTAAGACATGACCAGTAGTGGCTGTAGCTATTATACTGATAGTAAACCTGTAAGACATGGCATGTAGTGGCTGTGGCTATTATACTGACAGTAAACCTGTAAGACATGGTCTGTAGTGACGGTAGCTAGTATATTGACAATAAACCTGTAAGACATGACCACTATTGGCTGTAGCTATTATACTGTCAGTAAACCTGTAAGACATGGCCAGTAGTGGCTGTAGCTATTATACTGACAGTAAACCTGTAAGACATGGCGAGTAGTGGCTGTAGCTATTATACTGATAGTAAACCTGGAAGACATGGCCAGTAGTGTCTGTAGCTATTATACTGACAGTAAACCTGTAAGACATGGCCAGCAGTGACGGTAGCTATTATACTGACAGTAAACATGTTAGACATGGCCAGTAGCTATTATACTGATAGTATACCTGGAAGACATGGCCAGTAGTGGCTGTAGCTATTATACTGATAGTATACCTGGAAGACAATGGCCAGTAGTGGCTGTAGCTATTATACTGACAGTAAACCTATTGGACATGGCCAGTAGTGATGGTAGCTACTAAAATGACATTAAACCTGTAAGACATGGCCAGTACTGAAGGTAGCTACTATACTGACATTAAACCTGTAAGGCATGGCCAGTACTGAAGGTAGCTACTATACTGACATTAAACCAGTAAGGCATGGCCAGTAGTGACGGCAACGATTATGCTGACAGTAAACGTATAAGATACATGGCCATGGTCTGAAAGACATGGACATGGCCTGTAGTGGCTGTAGCTATTATACTGAAAGTAAACCTGTTAGACATGGCCTGTAGTGGCTGTAGCTATTTTACTGACAGTAAACCTGTCGGACATGGCCAGTAGTGACGGTAGCTACAATACTCGAAAATAAACCTCTAAGGCATGGCCTGAAGTGACGGTAGCTATTATACTGACTAATAAACATGTAAGACATGGCCAGTAGTGGCTGTAGCTATTATACTGACAGTAAATCTGTATGACATGCCCTGTAGTGGCTGTAGCTATTATACTGACGGTAAACCTGTAAGACATTACCACTAGTGGCTGTACTATTACACTGACAGTAAGATGGCCAGTAATGGCTGTAGCTATTATCCTGACAGTAAATATGTAAGACATGGCCAGTAGTGTCTGAAGCTATTAAACTGACATAAAACCTGTAATACATGCCCAGTGGTGGCTGTAGCTATTATACTGAAAAATAAACCTGTAAGACATGGCCAGTGCTGGCTATAGCTATTATACTGAGAGTAAATATGTAAGACATGGCCTGCAGAGGCTGCAGCTATTATACTTACAGTAAACCTATAAGAAATGGCCAGTACTGACGGTAGCCATTATACTGACATGTAAGACATGGCCAGTTGTGACGGTAGTTATTATACAGACAAATGAACCTGTGAGATATGGCCGGTAGTGGCTGTAGCTATTATACTGACAGTAAACCTGTAAGACATGGCCACTAGTGGCTGTAGCTATTATACTGACAGTAAACATGTAAGACATGGCCAGTAGTGGTTGTAGCTATTTTACTGACAGTAAACATGTAAGACATGGCCATTAGTGCCTGTAACTATTATACTGACATTAAAAATGTAAGACATGGCCTGTCGTGGCTGTACCTATTATACTGACAGTACACCGGTAAGACATGGCCAGTAGTTTCTGTAGCTATTATCCTGACAGAAAACCTGTGAGAAATGGCCTGTAGAGAATGTGCTATTATACTGACAGTAAACCTGAAAGGCATGACCTGTACACTGACATTAAACAGATAAGATATGGCCAGAAGTGACGGTAGCTATTATACTGACATTAAACCTGTAAGAATGGCCAGCAGTGACGGTAGCTATTATGCTGACAGAAAACATGTTTGACATGGCCAGTAGCTATTATACTGATAGTAAATCTGGAAGACATGGCCAGTAGTGGCTGCAGCTATTATACTGACAGTAAACCAACAGAACGTGGCCAGAAGTGGCGGTAGCTACTATACTGACATTAAACCTGTACGGCATGGCCAGTAGTGACGGTACCTATTATGCTGACATGGACATGGCCTGTAGTGGCTGTAGCTATTATACTGACAGTAAACCTGTAAGACATGGCCAGTAGTGGTTGTACCTATTATACTGACAGTACACCGGTAAGACATGGCCAGTAGTGGATGTAGCTATTTTACTGACAGTAAACTTGTAAGACATGGCCACTAGTGGCTGTATCTATTATACAGACAGTAAACATGTAAGACATGGCCAGTAGTGACTGTAGCTGTTTTACTGACAGTAAACCTGTAAGACATAGCCCCTAGTGCCTGTAACTATTATACCGACATTAAAAATGTAAGACATGGCCTGTTGTGGCTGTACCTATTATACTGACAGTACACCGGTAAGACATGGCCAGTAGTGACTGTGCTATTATACTGACAGTAAACCTGAAAGACATGACCTGTATACTGACATTAAACATGTAAGACATGGCCAGTAGTGAGGGTAGCTATTATACTAACAAATGAACCTGTAACACATGACCATTAGTGACTGTAGCTATTATACTGACAGTAAACATGCAAGACATGACCACTAGTTGCTGTAGCTATTATACTGTCAGTAAAGATGTAAGACATGACCAGTAGTGGCTGTAGCCATTTTACTGACAGTAAACCTGTAAGATATGGTCACTAGTGTCTGTAGCTATTATACGGACATTAAACATGTGAGACACGGCCTGTAGTGGCTGAACCTATTATACTGACAGTACACAGGTAAGACATGGCCACTAGTGGCTGTTGCTATTATACTGACATTAAACCTGTAAGACATGGCCAGTAGTGGCTGTAGATATTATACTGACAGTAAACCTGTAAGACATGACCAGTAGTGGGTGTAGTTATCATACTGACAATAAACCTGTAAAATATGGCCTGTAGTGGCTGTAGCTATTATACTGATAGGAAACATGTAAGACTTGGTCTGTAGTGGCAGCAGCCATTACACTGACAGTAAACCAGATATGGCCTGTAGTGACGCTAGCTACTATATTGACAATAAACCTGTAAGACATGGCCACTATTGGCTGTAGCTATAATACTGACAGTAAACCTGTAAGACATGACCAGTAGTGGGTGTAGTTATTATACTGACAATAAACCTGTAAAATATGGCCTGTAGTGGCTGTAGCTATTTTACTGACAGGAAACATGTAAGACTTGGCCTGTAGTGGCAGCAGCCATTACACTGACAGTAAACCAGACATGGCCTGTAGTGACGCTAGCTGCTCTATTGACAATAAACCTGTAAGACGTGGCCACTATTGGCGTAGCTATAATACTGACTGTAAACCTGTTAGACGTGGCCTGTAGTGGCTGTAGCTATTATACTGACAGTAAACCTATAAGACATGGTCAGTAGTGTCTGTAGCTATTATACTGACAGTAAACCTATAAGACATAGCCAGTAGTGTCTGTAGCTATTATACTTACAGTAAACCTATAAGACATGGCCAGTAGTGACGGTAGCTTTTATGCTGGCACAAAACCTGTAAGACAAGCCCAGTGGTGGCTGTAGCTATTATACTGGCAAATAAACCTGTAAGACATGGTCAGTGTTGGCGGTAGCTATTATACTGATAGTAAATCTATAAGACATGGCATGTAGTGGCTGTAACGATTATTCTGACAGTAAACCTGTAAGACGTGGCCAGTACTGACGGTAGCTATTATAGTGACATTAAACATGTGAGACATGGCCAGTAGTGACGGTAGCTATTATACTGACAAATGAACCAGTAAGACATGACCAGTAGTGACTGTAGCTATTATTATTACTGTCGTATGTAAGATGTGGCCTGTACTGGCTGTGGCTATTATACTGACAGTAAACCTGTAAGACATGGCAAGTAGTGGCTGTAGATATTATACTGACAGTAAACCTATAGGACATGGCCAGTAGTGACGGTAGCTACTATACTGACATTAAACCTGTAAGACATGGCCAGTAGTGAAGGTAGCTGCTATACTGACAGAAAACCTGTAAGTTATGGCCAATAGTGGCTGTAGCTACTATACTGACAAATGAACCTGTAAGACATGGCCAGTGGTGGCTGTAGCTATTATGCTGGCAGTAAATATGTAAGACATGGACATGGCCTGTAGTGGCTGCAGCTGTTATACTGATAGTAAATATGTAAGACATGACCTGTAGTGGTTGTAGCTATTATACTGACAGTAAACCTATAGGACATGGCCAGTAGTGAATGTAGCTACAATACATGCAAATAAACCTGTAAGAAATGGCCAGAAGTTACGGTAGCTATTATACTGACTAAGAAACATGTAAGACATGGCCAGTAGTGGTTGTAGCTATTATACTGCCAGTAAATATTTATGACATGGCCTGTAGTGGCTGTAGCTATTATACTGACAGTAAACCTGTAAGACATGTCCAATAGTGGATATAGCTTTTATACTGACAGTTAACATGTAAGACATGACCAGTAGTGTCTGTAGCTATTATACTGACAGTAAACCTGTAAGACATGGCCTGAAGTGGCTGTAGCTATTATACTGACAGTAAACTTGTAAGACGTGGTCGCTAGTAGCTGTAGCTATTATACTGACATTAAACCTGTAAAACATGCCCTGTAGTGGCTGTAGCTATTATACTGACATTAAACCTGTAAAACATGCCCTGTAGTGGCTGTAGCTATTATACTGACATTAAACCTGTAAAACATACCGGGTAGTGGCTGTAGCTATTATACTGACAGTAAACATGTGATACATGGCCTGTAGTGACGGTAGCTACAAAACTGACAATAGACCTGTAAGAGATGGTCACTATTGGGTGTAGCTATTATACCGACATTAAACCTGTAAGACAAGGCTAGTAGTGGCTGTAGCTATTATAATGACAGTAAACGTGTAAGATTTGGCCACTAGTGGCTGTAGCTATTATACTGTCGTTAACCCTGTAAGACAAGGCTACTAGTAGCTGTAGCTATTATACTGTCAGTAAACCTGTAAGACATGGACTGTAGTGACCGTAGTTACTATACTGACAGTAAACCTGTAAGACATGGTCAATAGTGGCTGTAGCTATTATACTGACAGTAAACCTGTAAGACAGGCCAGTTGTGGCTGTCGCTATGATACTGACAATAAACCTGTAAGACATGGCCACTATTGGCTGTAGCTATTATACTGACATTAAACCTGTAAGACAAGGCTACTAATGGATGTAGCTATTATACTGACCGTAAACATGTAAGACATGGCCTGTAGTGGCTGTAGCTATTATACTGACAGTAAACCTGTAAGACATGACCTGTAGTGACGGTAGCTACTATATTGACAGTAAACCTGTAAGACATGGCCTGTAATGACCGTAGCTACTATACTGACAGTAAACCTGTAAGACATGGCGAGTAGTGGCTGTAGCTATTATACTGAAGGTAAACCTGTAAGACATGGTCAGTTGTGGCTGCAGCTATTATACTGAGAATTAACCTGTAAGCTGTAGGCAGTAGTGCAATGGTGTTGGTACGTGGTAGTGGTATGCGGTAGTTATGATTGATAGTTGGAGGGTGTCTCGAGTTGCAGTTCATCGAAACCATTTTCACCGTGGGACACAATGCAAGCAACTAACCTTAAATTTCTATTACCGTCAACAATTCACCACCCGTATTGGTGTTAACAAATAGTGTTACATGCACCCATGGTCGTAACTTGATATACCTCTGCTTGTCTGCATGTAGTGGGGATTTATTTTATCTGAGAACACTATCCCTCCTCGATCTACTCTCCCTTCCCGTTAAGCCATATTCGCGCATGTTACGTTGTCCAACCCTATAAACTATGCGAACAAAGAAATAAAAAAAAACTTCCATTTACTTGTGTCGGTGATTAATAGCGAATTTATATAATGATAATATGCCTTTGTCCATCCACTGATTTGCCGCGTTTCTCAAGAAGGCGTGAAAGTTCTGTTTAGATAATTACTCGGCGCCATCCAACCCCCTCTTCTTTTTGACGGCTATACATAATTTATCCTCAGTTTTTCCATTTATCCGTCTGTCTGCCATTCTCCTCTCAAACCATCAGATGAACACATTTTCCGCGTCTTTCGTATCTTGAGAATTTTATTTAGAACTATGTCCAGTAATCATTGACTCTGAATAGTATCACCCCCCCCCCACCCCCCCCACCCCCCCCCCCACACATACTTCAATGTCCCACCTATAGTCAATATCAGACAAAAATGTTGTTTCCTGCAGTACGGACCAAAATATTTATAATATCCAGGACTCTACCATGCTCCATCTCCCCGGTGAAAGGTACTTATTCCAACAATACGGAAGTTATTTGTAATACCGCGGACCTCTCTGTTCTTTATATTCCGTTCAACCATACATGCTTTATCCCCCATACTTTCCTGTTATACGTCTGTGTACCGTTCTTTTGTCCCATTCCACCATCAGATACTCAAACAAATCTTGTTCTGCCTGTTTAACATTTTGTTACGAAATGACTCAGTCTCTGCCTGCTTCACCGCATATAGTGGCAGCCTAACCCCTCCCATCACCCCTCCCCCGGTGCCATCTATCATCAGTATTAAATAGATCAGATTCCCGCCACACACACGGGAATAGAGAATAGGCTTTCAGGCACCAATAAACTCGATTGAAATATATATATATAAGGGACATGCCATTAGGGGGACTTATAGTTATATCTGTCTGGTGAGTGATTTACCTGGTTCAATGTTGTTTCGCTAGGCCGTTGGTGCGGAAGGAAACTATCTCTCTGTCGGTGTGGGTTCGAACTCCCGCTATGCACGCGGTATATAAAAAGAAGAAAAGAAGAAAATAATACTAATCAAATGGATGCATTACTATCAACGTGGAGCATTAATTACAAAACCGCGATACAGTTGATGTATGAGTCTATGAGATAAATACTGACAAATACGGACGTTACCAGATGACAACATTAAATTTGATTGAAGAGCAAGTGGATCTTTTTATTAGATCTGACGGGTGAGGTGCGCGACCTCGTCAAAGATAAAATCGAAATGTTCTGACATGGGGGTATTGTAGTCCTGCGCATCCCCAAAGTCGTCTAATCGCTCATTGAGAAGTGCGAAGAGCAGGTCTTGTTTAATTTGAAGTACAATAAGACGATGGTGATAACTTTGTGTGGGTGTCGCGTGTCCAACAGAAGGTATCAAAATGAAGGCCTCCCTCAAGATAAAAATACCGGAGATGGATGTTTGAGTAGAGGTCACGTGATCTCTCAAACATTATTATAACTACTTTTCTTTTGTCTTGTAAACCGCTGTCATCGATAACAGTCTTCCATCGACTTCAAAATTTCAGAGTACTAATCGGCGCCCTCACAAATGGACACTAAACGATTCCTTACAGTTTCCAGAATGAGGAGTTAGTAGTATAGCATGTACCAGCTGAGCCCCTATTGACAGGACGCCGGAAGTGACGTCATGCCACGCGACCCAGTTACGTCATGTTTGCTTGTCATGTTAGCCCGTGTAAGCGGCCATTTTGTGACATCCTCACCATAGTGATATGTGGTCCTAGTGCGCATGCGCAGTGCGTGTTGTTAGGTGTTTCCGTCGTCCATTTTGTATACTGGAGGCCGTTATCTTGGTTTCTATGGTAGCACGTGGCTGCTATGTTACCCAGAGGCTTCTTATAGGACAGGGGTATGTTTGGAGGGTGTGTTCCTTTGAGCAGGAGTAATTTCCCGATTCGTAAAATTACCCAAATAAACCCGCCAAGTTGTACTATTTCGAAGTCTTTGAGAATTCTCTGCTTCTATCTATCTGTGCAATAGTTTTCGTCTACCCGCTTGTCCTGGACTATACTCTAGTAGAGTAGAAGAGCCTATCAGCTGGAACAGCTTTGGTTATTATTACTATATTTAGCTTTTCTGGTCTGTTCCTGTTAGTTCTGACCCTAATCCGAGTACTCTTGTTTCATTTATCTAGATCGCTCAATCAGAACACTTTACTGGCGCTACCTGACCAATTAGATTGCTTGATTTCCCATAATCTGTATGCAGAGGTATCTCCATTCTGTATAACAAAAGCGTATATCATTCCCAAAGCCAATAAGCTGTCGAACAGTTACTGAAAAGTCATTACTTGAACGACTTGAAGCCCATTGAACAAATTAGCTTCAGAGCAATTGCTCGATCGAGTTACTCTACACATTGCTCGAACGACTCGAATCCCATCGAACAGATGAGCTAACGAATGATTGCTCATTCGATTGACTCGCACATACGACTCTTCGACTCATTTCAGAAAAGGGTATTCTGCTAACCCCCGACGTTTCCAAACAGGGATTCTGCAAGTAGGATACCTAGAAACGGGTGATTTTCCCTAATAAGCTAAAGATCCAAGAGAGTATTAGCTCCATGAGCAATTGCTCGAAAGACTCGAAACCCATCGAACAAACGAACTAACGAGAGACTCGCATATACGACTCTTCGACTCATTTCAGAAAAAAGGGGTGCCTGAGACCAGTCATTTTCAAAAAAGGGATTCCGTAAATAGGAAACCTAGAAACGGGTGATTTACCCTAATGAGCTAAAAAGCCAAGAGAGTAATTGAGCAAATGAGCTACAGAGCAATTGCTCGACCGTGTGACTCCACATTCTGCTCTACGACTCAACTGGATATTTTAGGATACCTATGATACAGGACTATTGGAGGATACTTACTGTAGAAACCTTACATCAGGGTATTTCATACTACATCCAGGTTCTCGGTTGGGATAGTAGATAAAAGACACACAAAAATATATAACATTTCAGTCATTTTTATTTGAGTATACAGTTTATAACTCAGTTTCTCAAAGCAGCATTTTCCTCTTTGTAGTTCTTCTCTCATTGGCTAACCATCTCATCTTCTTGTTGGTTGGAGCGTCTTCCCATTGTCAGGCTAGGTTCTCTGATTGATCGCTGGTAGCTTGGCTTTGTTGGCTGCTTTATTTTCCTGGCTGGCATCTTTCTTCTTTTTGGATTCCTATTTCTTGTCTTTAAGCTGTTTCACAGTGGTAACTTCAGTCTTCTGAACAGCATTCTTAGTCAGGGGCGGCGGAATGATTTTCAAGGAAGGGGGGGGGGGGGGCTGGATCGTGCGATGGATGGTAATTGTAAATTCCAGGGTACCAAAACCCCCATTTCCATGCATCTGAGCGTATATTTTGAGCTTTTTCTGGAGATGTATTTGAAATACTTCACACTTTGAGAGCCGTTAAAAACTCCGGTGAAGCAAACAGGTGAGATCTATTTATCAGCTTTGGTCGCGACGACCAAAGCTGATAAACAGACCCCCATCTGTATGCTTTACCAGACGTTAACAGCAATTATACTGTCTGTGGATTATCTTGTCTGGGGTGGATTTGGTACTTGTATGTCTGTAAGATTACGATCTATTTAAGTTAACCGACTTTTTAACAGACTGTATACATTTAAGCGTTTGTTGCCACTAACTGCAAAAAATTATCCGAAATCCATTTCTCTAGCTGTATTTCTCTCGTACTGGTTCAGTTTCGATGGCAACATCCATCGAAACTGAACCAGTACGAGAGAAATACAGCTGGAGAAATTATGGTGGAGGCTCTGGATCCGCCCCTTGTTTCACCAGTCATTGGTTGTGTTAAAACATATGCATACAAAAAAAACATGGCCCGGCAAAAAAAGTGGAGGGGATGAGGCCAATCTTCCGCACCCAGCATCCTCGATGTTCGATGAACTGACGATCTTTTTTTCAATCCGGCATCCAAATCGATATTCAACTCATTCTAACCATTGTCTCAATATCTAGAGTCTAGTGTCTCTGGGATCGGTGGTTTCGGCTAGATTCAATGTCTTCAGTTCCGAATGTATGATCTTGTTGACGTAATCATCTCTCAGATGGTTTCATGGTTCCATCGGTCGGATCACCGATCGCCCAGGGGGATTCAGTCAATGTTCATCAACAATTTCAACTTAATGGTCTAGATCGACGTTTATGTTTCTATCTTTGTAATTTTGTCCCTATATCCCGATAAATGTATTCGTTTGGTTGGTCAGAATGCCTTGGACAAATAGCCATGAAAAAGGGTACACCCAACATCCAAGGTATAAGAGGGCGCGCGACATCCAGGGTATAAGTGCACATGCAACATCGGGGGTATATGGCTAAAATGAAAGCTTTTCGCTTCCGCTCGCCTCGAGATAAATATCGAACCCAAAAACCTTAAAATATCACAAATATTGTCCAATTTCCGACAATTCGATAATATTTCGCCGTTATAAATCGAATAATATAATGAAACAACTTGAGAAAAATAAAATAAGTGCAAATATCGTTCACTAGGTTCCAATGTGTTATGTGTGCCATAGAACACACTGATACTCCGAGGACGATATGTCCACAACATTCTGTTTACTCGTTTCCTTAATGACCCAAGAGATGCAGCTCTATCTGTTGTCTTCTGTGATTGTAAAAACAAAACAATTATTCACGAATTTGGTCCAAAGGATTGCGGAGCGTGAGAAATGCGTCCACAAATTTGTTTCCACCATGTTTGTATTGTGTTTCAAACGGGACAAAAACGTTATCTCCGCCAATATGTATGGTATATGGAGATTTAAAAGTTGGATGTCTCGTTTAAACACCTCGCCTGCGACTCGATATTTAAAAACCGACACCCATGTATTTAATCTGGATATACCATACATGTTGACTATGATAACTTATAATCTCTCAAATGTCTCACCAATCCGCATAATTTTTAGTGTGTGACGCTCCGTTTGAGCATATGAACGTTAGATAACAATTCTAATCCTACTTCCGTAAAATTCAAGAGACGTCTCAAGCCCGTCTGGGAGTCGTGAAGTATCAAGTGGGATCCAGATATTAATGCCTGGAACACACATCTCCTAAAGTTTCGAAACCGTCTTCCAAGAGAAGAACGTCTGTTTTCAAATACACATCCTGGTAATTTCTCAGCGAGTCCATGTTAAATAACCACATCCACATTTCGTGAGTGAGCTTGTAATCCTCGTATGGGGTTTGCGTCATTGTGTCTCGAATAAAATTGTTCTTCAAGAGGTAGCGACGACTCTTCAAATCTACCCATGCCATCCATATAATCGTACGTATATAAGCACATTTTTGCAGGAGACTGTTCCATTTCTCGGAGTGTGTTTAGTCACGACACAGAACATATCCTGTTCCAAATGTTCGACCAGACTTTCTAAGATGGAAGGCAACAATTTGTAACTGACCACGAAATTTATATCTCGAGTGATCGCTACTCCGAGCAGTACCTTTCAATGTATAAGTTAGAATTAATATTGCAGACATTTTCAAACTCGAGGAAATTATCTATTTTTTAAGTTGGGGGAAAATTAGCTGAATCAGAACTCACAAAATAATCTACCGGGGAGTTTGATAGTTGCTGGCCAAAGCTCGGCGGTTCTCTCTGTGCACTCCGGCTATCTCTACCCGTAAAATTGTCCGACATAAGGTGATCATGATTGTCGAAAGTGAAAGTGTTCGTAAATTATAAATAAATAAATAAATAAAAGTCGTCAGCGCCAGTATTGTTCCCCTCCTTGAGCTAAATTTCAGTCAAAAATTTCTTTGTTCTTCGTTGTCAAACCACAACCCTACATGAACTAAATTACACATTACGTTTAATAGAAGACGTCAAAAATATGAACTTATTATATGCTAGCTTGTAAATTAGAGCAAATTATCTGAAAGATATTTCTTTATACCCATCGACTCGATAGATATCGCGAAATGTCCCTCAGTATTTTTCTAAATGGCGCCACGCTTCGGCGCATGACGCCGCCTTGAACGTCACCTTAAAGGAATGGTAGCAGATTTTTGTTATTCTCTTGAAACTGTTAGCAGTCGATTTGGGCTGAATATTGCGCTGTAAAATGTCCCGTAGCATACAATAAAAAAGGCTGCGCTGTTTTAGTGAATATTGGGGAAATTATCTTATTCGTGTGGACCTGAAAGTATTGTTTTTCATTCGCGCTTAAATGGCGTAGATATCATACATACATATATATTAGATCCAAATTTTTGAGTACATACTTATACAGAGTTCAACAGTGAAAAACAATCGTATATGACACTTTCGATGCAGATAACTTTTCAATGGCGAACTGTGATTTTTAACCTTTCTCTGTTTAAATCCGCAGGTGCGACCTACTATATTGCGTGTATCGAGAAAACCTTTAAAAGTGTTTAGACAACTGATACTTTATACACATTTACATCATTCGCACACAGCGTTTTCCGACAATATTAGGGGGAATCTAAAGGTATATTCTATTTACACTGTTTATATATAGTTCCTTCTTAATAAGAAATGTCCTACTTTGTTACTAGCCCCAAGTAATGTAAATCGCTGTGTTAGCTAATACAAACGAGGTTTATTGAACAAATTCAATTTCACATCCACAAAATGGTGCTATATTTCATATACTGACTCTATTAACTCCTACACTCAGCACAAACGTATACACGGAGAGTATTTTTAAGGCGCATACTCACCATATTGGCAAGAAGGTCCCATCCAGCCAGCTGCACAACCTCCAGTACATTCACCTGTGACAGGATCACATGGAGAGTTTGGCAAACACCGACATTTATACTGACAACCGCTGTATTCTCCAAAAGTTCCTTTTGGACATGTACCTGAGAATGCGAAAGTAATTAACAATAATTTAGTGTCTTCAAAGAATCTAACCGACTGTATATAGACTCAGACATGTCAGCATCAAATCGCGTCAAACCGTGTCCACCATGTTTGTTGACGCGTGTCAGCTGTCAGTACAGAGAATGTGACATGAGGGTATCCGTATGCGCAATGTTGTCTTTTGTCAACATGTCTTGACAGAATGTGCATATTATTGGCAATAAGTCCTACTCCTCCAGCATCTCGAAAAGAAATAACAAACAATGAACCTAAAGAATTTTAAGAATTGAATGCAATTTTTATCATCTTTATTGGAGTATGAACGTGTGGGAATGGGTACAAATTATGTATGAATCCCGAAGCCATCATCAATCCCGAAGTGATTCATACAATGTGTACCCATTCCGACACGTTCATACTCCAATAAAGATTATAAAAATTGCATTCAATTCTTATAATTACATCCCGTAACTGTTTAAACTACTTTTTACCAAACAACAAAGCAGAAAGACGAAATAAAATATGTACCAACGAACAAGGCGAAAAACCACCCGCACACAAAAGAAAAAGCGCACAACTCTGATTTGAGCACTGGTTTTCGGCGTTGATCCAAATTTGTCAAATTGTCGTCTTTCGCAAAGAAACATGGAATGTTCAAAACAATTTATTTAGAATATCAGTAAACTATAATCACTGATCACTGCGAGAGAGAGAAAAGTTATAAACCCGCCCAAACACCGCCCGAATTACATTCTGTCAACTGCGCTCTACCGTAAATGCGGGTCAAAGTTCGAACAAATGTATTTATTGGAAAATGAATCGCATTTGGTCATGACGTTTTCATCCAGCTGACCAATGGGAATTAAGTATTTGGACCCAAAACGTATAACTACATTAACAATGTAATTATAATTAATTGAATGTTAGAATGTTGTCATAAGCTTTTAAAGGGTAATGTATAGTTAACACCCAGTCAGAAACAGTAATTGCACCCGAAGAGGGAAAAACTAAGAACACTTGCTTGAAAATCGATATCATTTAAAACGAACAAAGGAGGCTTTTTTTACCGTTATTGGGATTACTCACCCCACTGGTTGGGCTTGCAAGAAATCTGGGGAATAAATTATCAGTAAAATAAGAAGAAAGTGGCTTTTCTACCTGATCATAATTATGGTAGAGGGTAGGCAACACTTTAGGAATGAAAGAACGTAACCCGCTACATTGCCAGCTAATCCCATGGTTACAAATCGTCCCCTGAGTTCCAATGTGTTCTATGTGCCTACTGGCACATAGAACACATTGGAACTCAGGGGACGAAATACAGCACAACTTTAGAATTGTCATAGCACTAGAAAAGTCAAAGTTATCAGAAAGTAAGAAAAAAATTAATCATGGTAAAACTGTGGAAAACATGTCACACAAGAAAGCATTCTGCCAATCTGGATTATCCCAGAGTCAGAAAAGAAGTCATTATCTTCATGAAATCGTATTATAGAAATATGTACTAATGGGAGTAAAGTAATTTCATTATTATCTGCTTTACCAGCTCATCCAAACATGAGATGGGATGATCTGTGTATATTAATTTATGATGGAGGTGTCATACAACGTTCAAACATTATTGATTTAGTTAATGATGTTCTTAGACATCGAAAAGGTTTCAAATCAAGAGGCTCAGTCGTGAATTAAAAGATATAAATATACCAGAAGATGTTGTACGAAATCGTGAACATTGACCATGGATGCATAGACAACACACTCATAAACCATGCTGTAAATATCAGGGTTCTTTAGAAAATAGTTGACCTGATTCTTGTTTATCAATATCTCTAACAAGTAGAAGTAAGGAAAAACAGTCGAGTGAAGACACACCAAAATCATTACCAATTTTACATTATCTAAACAGAAACTATCTGACAAATGTGTGTGGGGGGGGGGGGGGGGACTATTGAATGATTTATTAATTGAATTGCATCACAATACAAAACATGGGCCAATACTATAACACTTGCTGCAGTTGCAATCGTATGCATTTTGCTACAAATTACAAATACTGAAATGAGTCAATATTATAAAGAAACAATTAAAAGTGACAGATATCGCTGTTTCTCTGCTCTTGTAAATTGGAAAAAGATAAGAGTGTAGGAATTCGGGTCAATACTATAAAACTATTCAAGTACCGCGTGGTTGTATATTTTACCACAAATACAACTGCAAAATTAACAATGACACCTCATGTGGGACTTGTAAAAGCGATACTTGTAAAACGTTTAAATCGAGGCCAAGTTACAGTTAAAACTAGAAGTCCTGTCATGAAATGCGCACAAATAGCACGTTGATATGCGCGTTAATGTACGCGTTATAACCCAAGTGAAGCTATCAAATTCTGTGCATTTGGCCTGTGCACAAGCAATGTTTCAGCCTATGGACCTCCGGGTAACCCGGAGGTCCATTGGCAGAAACATTGCATGTGTTTGCTATGAGTAACCAAGGGAACCTGCCGTTCTTTGGATGCCATTCGATATGGCAATTGCGCGCAATCCCAACGCGCAATTAAGCCTAGATAAGCGCACTATTCGTGACAGGACTTCTAGTGTTAACTGTACGTATTGAAAGATCATCGTGGCGTATTGAATGGATGAAAAGATTGAATTGTCTCTTTATGACAAGTTCATTGGTCGCCGGTCTTGAATATTCCAAGGGCGGCGTTTCGATGCACCTTCGGGTAGGGAGTTTAGAGAGTGATACCGTGAACCCGAAAGTGTTGTCAAATAACTCGAAGACAAAATTGGGGTTTATCTAGAGACGAGGAAACAGCGAAATGAGCCACTCACTCCCAGGCAGCAGATTTTAATTGTTCTTCCCTTTCTTGGAATTAATAGTTTTTACCATGTTAAACAGGACTGCCGCGGTATTGCGCGTGACACTGCCAAACGAATTGTGCTCAAATTGATTCCGCTTATCGTGGAATTGGCACTTGAGATAATCCGTTGGCCAGCGAACAATCTGAACATAGCAACTATGTTTTTTGACTTGGGCGGTATGCCTAATGTATGTGGAGCCACTGATGAATCATATGTGAATGTAATTTCGCCGTCTTCAGACGAAGACAGTTATATCAACCGTCACCACAAACACAGTTTGAATACTACTATAGTCTGTGGTCCCGACCTTCAGATCTATTTCTGTTCTACTAAAGCCCCTAGCAGGTGGCATGAGACCCTTTCAGGACGCTGCTTTGCTCGGAAACAGTGATTGTCAGTGTAATAACTGGCTTTTAACTCCTCCGGATGATAACTTCACAGGCACTCGAGAAAGATTTAATAAAGACCACACGAAAGGCCGAATCCGGTGGAACGATGCTTGGGCGATGTAAAGGCTCGTTTTTGATGCGCTGAAGACGCGCATCAGATTGTGGAGGAGGACTGAGACAGCGGAATCAGTAAAATGTGCCTTGGTGTTAAATCACCTTTGTTTAGGATACGGAGAAGATGGATCCCATTTTAAAATTACAACCCCAAATCAGCCCATCTCGACATACATTACAGGGCACATTCCTGAGAATACAACAAGAAGGAGGGAGCCGATACTTTTTTTTCACACGAAACAGCAACACCGTAACGGTAGCTGTTCCATCAAAAAATGACCTATCGCTATGTTGATTGATCGATTAAATTTCTCTTCGAGTTAATTGAAGGGGTGATAGGGTCATGTCAGTGGAAACAAATCAACTGAACTGCCAAATGTTCAAAGCTGTCGCACATGGATGCGATGTCAACGATGCTGTAAAGACAGGGCCGGGGAGAGGAAATTTGGGACCGGGGTTAATTTGTGACGAGGTGCCCTTCAAAAGTGTAGGTATACTGTTGCAGATGCCGAAGCATCTCCTGCGAGAGCTGAAAGCACAAGCGATGATAGTGGGTTTGTTTGTGTGTGTGGGGGGGGGGTGGGGGGTGGGGGGGGGGGGCTCCCCCTTCCAAGAAAATTTACAAATCAACTATTAAATGGAAGCTTCAGGCGGATTTTGGGATACAAAATCACGTTATTTTCGGCCGTTACACGACATTACTAAGCAGTATTCTTCAAATTTCCAAGTTCATCAGAGAGTCTACAGTAACCTAGAGATATGACTTTTGACTGCAAAATTCTTGAAGTGATAACTTTATCACGTTAGGTTGATTAAATAAAGTTATTACTTCAAGAATCATGCAGTCCAAAATTACAACTGGTGGTCAAGTGCAGGGCCCCATTTACGATATAGCCCCATTCTTAATTGTTGGTACTGGAGTCAGAACCTTGGAGGGTGGTGGGGGGGGGGGGGGGAGGTTCATAATAAATTATATGACCTGAAAGCCCGTATTTTGAATTGGTACCTCCTTTGAAAGAGCGTACCAAACCAGAAAATATAAATACCGTCTTTCAGGCCATGTTTGGACTGGAGGCCTGGGGAAAGGAGGGGGGGGGTACATAACCCAAGAAACCTCAACAGCTGGGCCAAACCCTGACCCCCAAAGTTCCGGGCGAGGGGTTACTACCCTGGACCCCACCCTCTCCCCGGTCTTGGATACAGATCTCATCACGAATGTTTTCTCCCACTAATAGTTGCAGCTGGCAGAAAACTCCAAACAGTCATGAGAGAAACAGGAGCGCCATGGGGGCGGCCAACCAACCCCACCAATTTCGCGTTTCCTATAGACCTAGGGCCGACGAGAGATGGTGATCGCTACTGCGTTGGTTAGAGAGTGCTAGAGAACTTCGAAGGTGCCCTGATAGGACAGGTCCTCACACCTGCTAAAAGACAGAATATTCGGGAGAGGTAAGGGCTAGTGCACAAGACTTGTGCTATTGTTGATGGTGTGGCAGAGCGCCAGAAGGTCCTCAAGCGGGCAACCATCTTGAATGATATCTCCGTTGAGGATGTCTGCAAGAGTGGCAAATATCAGTCTATTAGGGTTATACGAGGGATGTATGGAGGCGATGTCTGGGAACCCATCCGGGACGCCGCCCAAAATGGGCCGATCGCAGTCTGGCTCCTTGGAAACCAGGATAGACAGCCCAGTGTCGACCAAATCAACAAAACGTCCGCGTCTTTAGGACCTAGCAGGCACACTAAATCCCCCAGGAGGCTTGTGTCAAGTTGAGATATGAGACCATGACAGAGAACCACTTGGCCAGCATCATAGACCGAGAACACAATTGCTGGAAACCTACATGCTGGATGACGCCCTGAAGGCCTGTGTGAAGTACGGTCACAGCGGCCTCTGGGACTCCATGACCTACGATACAAGGGATACTGTTAGCATCTACATGAAAGCATGATATCCAGCCCAGTTTCCAGGGCCATGACGAGGCCCGGCCCTATTTCGAGAGATTTGAGCACCCCCACCCACCAGATGTCCACGGAGAAGCTGTCACAAATACATTAGAACCTGGTTAGCTTATGCGTCAGGGTGGGAGTTCAAAGATAAAATCCGCCCCGTCAACCCAGTCTGGTTTGGAAAACACTTTGAGGAGCAGTGCTGGGTCCCTACGCCCCTGCTTGTCTGCATGCTAGGTCTCTGAAGAGAGTCTGAACGTCGCGAGGCGATTGTTGCCTTTGAGAAGAAATCCAGGTCTGGCTGCCACAAGCCTGTGTTCAGTGGTGCAGCATCATTGGAAAGTTTACACAGTGAAGCCAAACCGACGAAAAAACACTAACCAGGCGGCTCGTAACAGACCAGGGTGAGCTTAATATTCTAATCCAGGACACAAGGTGGCGCGGTACAGTGGTCGTTGCGGCACAAAAGTGCCATCTGGGCCACACTTTGATGAAGTATGTTTGTTCTCAGCCAGAGTATAGGCATCTGTGGGCCAGCATGCTGGCGTACGTCCACACCAACCCCTTCTTCATGCTGCAGCACATTGGTCCCGAAGAGGCTGTTTGCGTAGCCATAGACAACATCTACATCCAGAAAGTAGGTCTGCACAAGCCCAAGGGCTGTGAAGCTTACGTAGCCCATGAAGTGTGTGACTGCGAAGAAGAGTTGTGTGGATCTTATCTCGTCGGAGAAGAGTCACTCTCACCCCAAGGCCACAATATTGGTACCAAGACAAAAACCTGTAACCGAGCACCGCGCCTCGGCAAGACGACCCGCTAACCCACCACCAGCTGATCTACCCCAACAGTGGAGGAGTAGCGAAACGTCGACGCGGGCTATCGAGCTTATCAGGGTAAGAGACCCACTTGTCGTCACTCCCACCAACGTCGTGTCCACGGGATGCGGGCCAGAGGCGTCAAAGCCCAGACCTATCACAGATTCTATTCCGATGGAGCGGGCAAAATGAACAGACGCCAGACAGAAGTCCCCCCCCCCCCCCCCCGTGTGATTATCTGTGAAAAGTCCTTCACGGTTCCCTGGCCAATCACTGAGGCCCTCCTAGGTTGGCTGCAGCAACACGGTGTCAAAATTGTCTACTACGATGATCAAGGTCAACCGCCCACCATCGCGGGAAAGATGCCGTATGACTGGCTACAACAGCATACATACAGTTAAAACTAGAAGTCCTGTCTCGAATAGTGCGCTTATCTAGGCTTAATTGCGCGTTGGAATTGCGCGTAATTGCCATATCGAATGGCATCCAAATCACGGCAGGTTCTCCTGGTTACTCATTGCAAACACATGCAATGTTTCTGCCAATGGACCTCCGGGTTACCCGGAGGTCCATTGGCTGAAACATTGCTTGTGCACAGGCCATACGTACATAATTTGATAGCTTTACTTGGGCCATAACGCGTACATTAACGCGCAGATCAACGTGCTATTTGTGCGCATTTTATGACAGAACTTCTAGTTTTAACTGTACTACTTCGAACGAGGAGGTTGAAGTCAAACACCAGGCAAACATGATCCCCGCAAAGCGATGAAAATGGCAATTCGGTTCCAACCTGACTAGGTCCAGGTCGAGATATGTGAAAGCCTCTCCCCAACTGACATTGGTGGAACCGGTTTGTAAAACGGTGGCGGCCGAGTGACCTAACACTCATTAACCGCCAGAAAGTCAGAGACAGGTCACAGGAACTGCAATTCGAGAGGCACAAGGCGGAGTTCCCGGATAATCCCCCCCCCCTACTTCTCTACCACCCAAAAGAGAGCCGAAAACAAAATATCACAGTGGCTATTCCTGGCATCTACTGAGGGGAACAGATGGTTCTCAACAACCTCGTTAAAGCCGCAAACGAAGCTGTAGCACAGGCAGTCAGAAATGAGGACTGGTACCTCGCCTACGCACTCACAGTCCACTCGTCCCACTGTCCCAAGATGCCCGACCCGCAGAAGGCTTTGATCATAGACCACTTGGTGCAGAGGTCCAACCTGACCTACCTCGCAGTTTCTCTCGTGGAGTATATACAACAGCTCAAACGGTTGACCTGAGCCAGCTAAGAAAGACATAGAAGTTTGAAAAACCTCCTTTGGTGGTTGAAACGTTAATTGTGTCCTCATCTCGGCCTACTACAAGTCCTGTCACACCGAAAGGACGTTTTTTGGAGAGCGAGAATGTTCTTCGTTTGTACGTAACCTCGATCGAGCATTCTCTCTCTCGCGAGCTCGACAAAGCTCTATTTCGCTGTATTTCGCCTTGAACCCCTTGACCACAAACCTACAGTTAAAACTAGAAGTCCTGTCACGAATAGTGCGCTTATCTAGGATTAATTGCGCGTTGGAATTGCGCGCAATTGCCATATCGAATGGCATCCAAAGCCCGGCAGGTTCTCCTGGTTACTCATAGCAAACACATGCAATGTTTCTGCCAATGGACCTCCGGGTTACCCGGAGGTCCATTGGTGGAAACATTGCTTGTGCACAGGCCATATGTACAGAATTTGATAGCCTTACTTGGGCCATAACGCGGACATTAACGCGCATGTCAACGTGCTATTTGTGCGCATTTCATGACAGGACTTCTAGTTTTAACTGTAATAGGGCGAAGGAATTCTACTACCCTTACGACTCCTCTTTAAATGGATCTTGCAGTATTCCTTGATGTTGCATTCTCCACAGAACTCGATTTTAGAAACGGTCCTTCACGCACAAGTGTTATGACATCCACATCACGTAAAAAGATTACCCTGTGTTTATTACTGGAAAGGCACAACCTCTAATAGGACATTTGAGGAGCGCTCGAATGAGAACGCAGGCCGGCGAGGGTGGTGAGCCGTCCCTCCGACTCTCCTATTGCTCCCATGACAGTTTCGAATTTTCAACCAGCTGTTACGTTTTACAGTGAATGGAGAGTGTATTGTAACTAAATTACTCGGGGAGTGGAGTTATCACCCGAAGTATCACTTTCAAATTCTGTGCACGTGGACAAAAAAAACACAAGCAATGTTTCAGCCTATGGACCTCCGGGTGGAAATGTGCTTGTGCTTGTTATGCTTTGCGACAAATTTGTAATTATTACTTGCGTGGAATCTCCACTATGTGGGTGATTTAGTGATAATACACTCTCCACGTACTGTATGTGCTTGTTGGATTCTAATATGCGACCTGGAATGGAGGTTTTCGACTTTTCCGCCTACTGTTAAGTCTTATGTGCTTGCACGGATAGAAGTTGGTAGCAGCGGAACCAAGACTATATCTCTTCATCCCCCACCCCTTGCGTGCAAACATTTGGTCGTAAACTCTTATCATTATAATCTGATAAAAGTTCTGAGCCTAAAAAAATAAAGATGTCGAAATTAACGAAATAAAATATTCATTTTTGACCACAAAAAAACTACGCTTCCAAGACGTATGTAGAAATATTTTACACATAAGCGTACACAAAAGTGCATTGTTGTATTGCAAAACTTAGTGTATAGATCCGATCATAGTTTCCATCTGAGTATTCAAACAAACCCTGCTTCTCCATCTCTAGAAAATAAACTTAGTGTATAGATCCGATCATAGTTTCCATCTGAGTATTCAAACAAACCCTGCTTCTCTATCTATAGAAAATAAAATAGAATTCTAACAATATTTGTATGGGAAAAAACTCAAAAGAATATACATTTTCAAATGGGTGATATAGTGCGTATTAATAAAACCAAATGCACATTTTGAAAAGGTGGATTTTCCAAATTAGACAAATGAATTGTTTAAAATTACACGCGTGAAACGTACAATATCACTCATCTACAAGCTAAAAGATTTTGCTAGAGAAAGCATTCAGGACACATTTTATCTACAAGAAATTCAAAGTATAAAAGATTGCAAAAAATATATCATCGAACCAGTTCTTGGTTGGCGAGCAAGTCTAGGTACTACGCTACAAATATATATCTGAATGGTGCTCGGCAAACCGTCTGGGTTTAAATACAGCCAAAACAAAATATATCTTAATGAACCCTACTTCTAACATAACAAAATATATCTTAATGAGCCCTACTTCTAACATAAGAAATTTAATGAATCGAGAAATATTTATAAACAATCAGAGAATAAACATAATAAGATCAAACGAAACAAAAAAGTCACTAAAATCCTTAGGAATAAACATTGATGATAAATTAACATATACATCTCATATTTATCTGTTATGTTCGAAAGTCGCTCTGGTAAATTATGCACTAAACAAAGTAAAATATACAGTTAAAACTAGAAGTCCTGTCACGAATAGTGCGCTTATCTAGGCTTAATTGCGCGTTGGAATTGCGCGCAATTGCCATATCGAATGAGATGCAAAGCACGGCAGGCTCTCCTGGTTACTCATAGCAAACACATATAATGTTTCTGCCAATGGGCAGATTTTGATAGCTTTACTTGGGCCATAACGCGTACATTAACGCGCATATCAACGTGCTATTTGTGCGCATTTCATGACAGGACTTCTAGTTTTAACTGTATTATTCCACACGAAGCCATGAAAACACTCTATTTTGGCTTTTTATACACAGTCACCAGGTGTATGGAATCCAAATCTGGGGGTCATTCAAAAGGAACAAGTAAACTTCTCCAGCTGCAAAAGCACTCCCTGGGCATAATAAAAATAAAATAAAAACAAATACAACTCCCATACCGACCCACTATTTAAAAAAAAACTAAAAGTAAATGACCTATATAAACTCCATCCTCTATTCGTCCTATTTTATTAACAAAAAGGAAAAAGGAAATTTATCGAACTCCTTCGATAACTTCTTCAGAAAAATGGATAACGACACAAATAAAAACACCAGACAATCAAGCCTTTTCCAGATAAACAGGATCGGGACGAAATCATTAGATACTTTTCCCTCTTACTTCTTTCTAAAAATATGGAACGAACTACGCGGTACAGATAATAGGAAATTTTTCAAAGAAAAAATTAATATCAAAATTCCTGTCCTCTTACTCCAAAAACAGCGAGTGTAACAACCTCTACTGTGTTCCGATTGTTACATATAATTCCCCTAAATGTTGCATCTTCTCATCATCTTTGAATACAATCTATACAAAAGCCCCTGCATTATCCCATATGCCATAACAACTGGGCATAATACATGCATTGGTGTGAAAATTTCACACTATTATGCTTTCCAGCCTGGGCAATTATATATAAAACCAAGGCCGTAAGTGAAGATAAGTGCTCGCGATAATTACCAAAATTGCTGCATACATCAGACTAATATCACGCTACTTGGATGAGTCACCGAAAAACTATATGGTATCACAGAACTAAATGTTTTCCCATAGGCGATCATTATAACGTTCAGGTGGAAAAAAATATGATCGCATCACTTTAATTTTGGCATTCAAATATCTCTGTCAAGTATAGCCCTTCAGACAACGTTTTCTGATCTGAAAACAGGGGGTCATTCAACAAATAGGAGAGAAAAACTGACACAAAGAGAAGTACCGGTCACATGCACATATTTTTCAGGGAATTCCCTACAAAAACACACAAAAAGTAAATTGTATTTTTTAGGTCCAAAAGTCATCAAATCACCCTCTTTTTTATCAGGAATATTCAACAATAATGCAAGATGTCAATAGAATGTTTCAAACTTTTATTGAAACAATGGATTTTCCCAAGGCTGTTTATTTTTAGAGATTGCGTCATTTCCGAGTGCAACATTTTAAGGCGGTTCACTCTAATTTCAATATTTAGTTCCGCGATACCTATATACAACTACCTGTATTAGGCTTGTCATGGCTGGCAGGATGTATAAGTTACACCTTCTAGGTCACCTCGCTCAACCCCAAACCCAACCCTTATTTAGAAATTTCTATTCTGTGTCTGGGTTAGCCACAGTCTGTATCAGTGGTGCTTTTGAACACTGTTTATCAAGAGAATCGCAGGTAGATAGCCAATCGGGCTATGCCATCATCCCGCTGTGTACATTTTATGTTATCTCATTGAATTTTTTTTATGCAATTAATATAATGTAATGTATGGGTTTGAATACAGCCAAATAAAATTATCTATTTATCTTTCAAAACGAGTGGGTAAGAAAATTACCAAAGAACTAGAAATACATGGGGAAGATATTCAAAGAAATTTGGTAGTTAGACGGCAAAATCAATTCTGGTACAAAATGAACATGTCAACAAATGAAACTTCATTACCAATATTATTGAAAGCACAAGTGTTGAAGTACAAAGTTAACACAGTCAACAATTTAAACTTTGTGGGAGTCGTATTGCAAAATATATAAAGTGACTTATTTTACACAGACTTTTGTCATCATGTTATTATAATTATTGCTATTGCTCATGTGAGTTTACAAAGAACAAATGAAAAATCATGGTTATTACTGTTGAACAGTTCTGTTGGATATCATAATTTGAAATCATATCAACAAGACATCCGTGAAGCATAAAATTCACAAAGGTTTTGCTGCTATTGGATTAAGTATTTAACCAGGTGCCTATGTATATGGTATATGGTGGTCATATCATAGATGTAATGGAATCGGAAATTCAAGAGAAACTCTCAGATAAATTTAGCCCTTTACCCAACGAATCGGCGCATCCGCCGGCGTAATATGCAAATTCAGCAGTTGAAAAAATATTATTTTTAAAACAAAATCAACAAAACCATATCATGTGACTCCTCGTTGGAACGAGCTCGTCGGGCTCGTTCCAACGAGGTGTCACATGATATGGTTTTGTTGAAATATTTTGAAAAATTTAAAAAATGATATTTAAAATAATAAATTTTGATATCGTCTGCGATGGGTAAAGGGTTAAAACATTAATCGTACTATTTTATCTGGGATATCTGGGATATCTACAGTGCGTGGAGAGTTTATTATCACTAAATCACCCGCAGAGTGGAGATTCCACCCGTGCAATAATTGCAAATTTGTTGCAAAGCATAACCAGCACAAGCAAAGTTTCAGCCAATGGACCTCCGGGTTAAATCCGGAGGTCCATTGGCTGAAACATTGTTTGCGTTTTTTGTCGATAAGTACAGAATTTGAAAGTTATAGCTTGGGTGATAACTCCACTCCGAGGGTGATTCAGTTACAATCCACTCTCCACGTGCTGTAGCTCTACAACCCCGTGTAAAAATATCAGGAAAGGGTTTAGGGGAGAAGTTGGTGTTGAGGTGTCACAAAGTTTAATAAAAGAAACTCAGATGTAACAAAAATGTTTTTAGTTTTTCCCAAGTCGTCATGAGATACATTTAAATATATACTGTCCAAAAAGGTTAAGACACCTCTCCATCCACAATAATACCTGTGGGTATACGAGTATCTCATATTGTTACGTTTCACTTTCCTCCAACAAAACGGGCATAGATTCTCAAAACTGGTGAACATTTGTCGGCCATTCCCTACTTCACTGCAGTGCATATCTTATGTATGCTGTTCCGCGTCAAGTCCGATTTTGGTGAGTCTGTTCATGTCACTCTGCGTTGTGCTTCTCATGAATTGAGAGGACTGTTCAGCCCGTTGACCGTTTTGGTGGTGTAAGCATCATGGTTTGGGTTCGTGTTTGCTCTCAAGGCAAAACTCCACTTCACATCGTTGACGGAAACATGAACGCACACAAGTATATGGACCACATTGATTGCAATCCCATGCGCGCTGTTTCCCTAGAAACTGATTTCATTATTTGGAAGATAATACTAGACCTCAACAAGCGTGAATAATATGAGAATTAAAAAAAATATGCAACAGTACGTGACCTGGATGATTTTTTTCACAAAGAGCCTGCATGGCAACTGGATAGAACATGTGCGGAAAATGCTCGGCAGGAAAGTGGTTAATGGACGACGCCACCACATGACATCGACAGTCTGCGCCGTGCGTTTTTGAAGAATGGGACAAAATACATTGAGAGAAATTCGGAAGTTCATAGACAGCATGCCACACCGATTAAGATGTGCTAGAGATGCTCGAGGCGGTCCCGCCAGCTACTGAACGGCGTGACGGTTTTTGACGTTATGATGACATTCGCGGTAACTTATGTTCATTCAAAAAAATTCTCTAGAAACCATCGTTTCCCTAATAGATCATATTCCCCCACTACAAATAGCAGATTTTATCTCATGAGAATTTACTCAGTTACTGTATACCCACTGGTATTATAGGGAGGAGGAAGATTTGGGTTCTTTTAACTGTATGTTATGGATTTAGATGTTAGTTTCACTTGATCCTGATTGTCCACGTGGGGGGCGGGGGGGGGGGGGAGGCACGATGGCTGTGTGTACTAAGGCGTACTGCACGCCGATGGTGCACTTGTCTAATGCTAACCATGCTTGTGTGGTGTGGCTGAGGAGTCTGGCAGTTGCTCGGTGGTTACCTCCGGTTTCTCCCACTTGTGAAACCACCCCACTTTCGTACGAAATATGACTTGTGTTTGTTCAGGGATGAGTCAGATACTTACCTGCACCCCGCATCTGGTTCTTACACTTTAACTGATCTTACAGTTCTCGATTTTTCGTGGAAGGTAGAAGGTGACTTGGACGGGAGTGATCACTTTCTAGTTGGTGTGTGTTGTTTAGATCGTCGATGAGAGGGTGACCCAGAGGAACTTTAAAAAGGCTGACTGGGATACTTTCTCGACGCTTTGTGCTGAACGCCTCACATGGGAGAAATTTGGGATAGTGCTGACAAAGTCGACCATTTCACTATTGAGTTGCTTGACATGACAACACGTCCATTCATAAAACCTCGGCAAATCCTAAACGTCTCAACAAACCATTGTTTGATAATAAATGCAAACAGGTTATAGAGGACTGCAAGAAAACTGAACGGAAATTTAAAAAATCAACAACCACAAACAATTTGAACAAACTACGAATAAATCGGGCAAAATCAAGACCACTTTTAAAACAAATGAAGAAAAGAACTTAGGAAAATCAGGTCTCCAAACATAACCAACGCACAGCCATCAACACAATTTGGAAAACGATTAAGACAAGTATAGATAAAGAAACAAAATCAACTGTACAATACCTGACAGATAACAACACATCACTTACATAAAAATAATACTGTGGGTGTTGAATAACTGGTCTACTGTATAAGTGTTGTATAACTGTATTGTGTGCTAGTCTTCTACTGTGGGTGTTGAATAACTGGTCTACTGTATAAGTGATGTATAACTGTATTGTGTGCTAGTCTTCTACTGTGGGTGTTGAATAACTGGTCTACTATATAAGTGTTGTATAACTGTATTGTGTGCTAGTCTTCTACTGTGGGTGTTGAATAACTGGTCTACTGTATAAGTGATGTATAACTGTATTGTGTGCTAGTCTTCTACTGTGGGTGTTGAATAACTGGTCTACTGTATAAGTGATGTATAACTGTATTGTGTGCTAGTCTTCTACTGTGGGTGTTGAATAACTGGTCTACTGTATAAGTGATGTATAACGGTATTGTGTGCTAGTCTTCTACTGTGGGTGTTGAATAACTGGTCTACTATATAAGTGATGTATAACTGTATTGTGTGCTAGTTTTCTACTGTGGGTGTTGAATAACTGGTCTACTGTATAAGTGATGTATAACTGTATTGTGTGCTAGTCTTCTACTGTGGGTGTTGAATAACTGGTCTACTGTATAAGTGATGTATAACTGTATTGTGTGCTAGTCTTCTACTGTGGGTGTTGAATAACTGGTCTACTGTATAAGTGATGTATAACTGTATTGTGTGCTAGTCTTCTACTGTGGGTGTTGAATAACTGGTCTACTATATAAGTGTTGTATAACTGTATTGTGTGCTAGTCTTCTACTGTGGGTGTTGAATAACTGGTCTACCGTATAAGTGATGTATAACTGTATTGTGTGCTAGTCTTCTACTGTGGGTGTTGAATAACTGGTCTACTGTATAAGTGATGTATAACTGTATTGTGTGCTAGTCTTCTACTGTGGGTGTTGAATAACTGGTCTACTGTATAAGTGATGTATAACTGTATTGTGTGCTAGTCTTCTACTGTGGGTGTTGAATAACTGGTCTACTGTATAAGTGATGTATAACTGTATTGTGTGCTAGTCTTCTACTGTGGGTGTTGAATAACTGGTCTACTGTATAAGTGATGTATAACTGTATTGTGTGCTAGTCTTCTACTGTGGGTGTTGAATAACTGGTCTACTGTATAAGTGATGTATAACTGTATTGTGTGCTAGTCTTCTACTGTGGGTGTTGAATAACTGGTCTACTGTATAAGTGATGTATAACGGTATTGTGTGCTAGTCTTCTACTGTGGGTGTTGAATAACTGGTCTACTGTATAAGTGATGTATAACTGTATTGTGTGCTAGTCTTCTACTGTGGGTGTTGAATAACTGGTCTACTGTATAAGTGATGTATAACTGTATTGTGTGCTAGTCTTCTACTGTGGGTGTTGAATAACTGGTCTACTGTATAAGTGATGTATAACTGTATTGTGTGCTAGTCTTCTACTGTGGGTGTTGAATAACTGGTCTACTGTATAAGTGATGTATAACTGTATTGTGTGCTAGTCTTCTACTGTGGGTGTTGAATAACTGGTCTACTGTATAAGTGATGTATAACTGTATTGTGTGCTAGTCTTCTACTGTGGGTGTTGAATAACTGGTCTACTGTATAAGTGATGTATAACTGTATTGTGTGCTAGTCTTCTACTGCGGGTGTTGAATAACTGGTCTACCGTATAAGTGATGTATAACTGTATTGTGTGCTAGTCTTCTACTATGGGTGCTGAATAACTGGTCTACTATATAAGTGATGTATAACTGCATTGTGTGCTAGTCTTCTACTGTGGGTGTTGAATAACTGGTCTACCGTATAAGTGATGTATAACTGTATTGTGTGCTAGTCTTCTACTGTGGGTGCTGAATAACTGGTCTACTATATAAGTGATGTATAACTGTATTGTGTGCTAGTCTTCTACTGTGGGTGTTGAATAACTGGTCTACTGTATAAGTGATGTATAACTGTATTGTGTGCTAGTCTTCTACTGTGGGTGTTGAATAACTGGTCTACTGTATAAGTGATGTATAACTGTATTGTGTGCTAGTCTTCTACTGTGGGTGTTGAATAACTGGTCTACTGTATAAGTGATGTATAACTGTATTGTGTGCTAGTCTTCTACTGTGGGTGTTGAATAACTGGTCTACTGTATAAGTGATGTATAACTGTATTGTGTGCTAGTCTTCTACTGTGGGTGTTGAATAACTGGTCTACTGTATAAGTGATGTATAACTGTATTGTGTGCTAGTCTTCTACTGCGGGTGTTGAATAACTGGTCTACCGTATAAGTGATGTATAACTGTATTGTGTGCTAGTCTTCTACTATGGGTGCTGAATAACTGGTCTACTATATAAGTGATGTATAACTGCATTGTGTGCTAGTCTTCTACTGTGGGTGTTGAATAACTGGTCTACCGTATAAGTGATGTATAACTGTATTGTGTGCTAGTCTTCTACTGTGGGTGCTGAATAACTGGTCTACTATATAAGTGATGTATAACTGTATTGTGTGCTAGTCTTCTACTGTGGGTGTTGAATAACTGGTCTACTGTATAAGTGATGTATAACTGTATTGTGTGCTAGTCTTCTACTGTGGGTGTTGAATAACTGGTCTACCGTATAAGTGATGTATAACTGTATTGTGTGCTAGTCTTCTACTGTGGGTGCTGAATAACTGGTCTACTATATAAGTGATGTATAACTGTATTGTGTGCTAGTCTTCTACTGTGGGTGTTGAATAACTGGTCTACTGTATAAGTGTTGTATAACTGTATTGTGTGCTAGTCTTCTAGTGTGGGTGTTGAATAACTGGTCTACCGTATAAGTGATGTATAACTGTATTGTGTGCTAGTCTTCTACCGTGGGTGCTGAATAACTGGTCTACTATATAAGTGATGTATAACTGTATTGTGTGCTAGTCTTCTACTGTGGGTGTTGAATAACTGGTCTACTGTATAAGTGATGTATAACTGTATTGTGTGCTAGTCTTCTACTGTGGGTGTTGAATAACTGGTCTACCGTATAAGTGATGTATAACTGTATTGTGTGCTAGTCTTCCTCTGTGGGTGCTGAATAACTGGTCTACTATATAAGTGATGTATAACTGTATTGTGTGCTAGTCTTCTACTGTGGGTGCTGAATAACTGGTCTACTATATAAGTGTTGTATAACTGTATTGTGTGCTAGTCTTCTACTGTGGGTGTTGAATAACTGGTCTACTGTATAAGTGATGTATAACTGTATTGTTTGTTAGTCTTCTACTGCGGGTGTTGAATAACTGGTCTACTGTATAAGTGATGTATAACTGTATTGTGTGCTAGTCTTCTACTGTGGGTGTTGAATAACTGGTCTACTGTATAAGTGTTGTATAACTGTACTTTGTGCTAGTCTTCTACTATGGGTGTTGAATAACTGGTCTACTGTATAAGTGATGTATAACTGTATTGTTTGTTAGTCTTCTACTGTGGGTGTTGAATAACTGGTCTACTGTATAAGTGATGTATAACTGTATTGTGTGTTAGTCTTCTACTGTGGGTACTGTATAACTGTACTTTGTTCTAGACTTCTACTGTTGGTGTTCTATAACTATTGTGTGCTAGTCTGTGGGTGCTGTGTGCGTGATACTCTTCTACTGTGGGTGCTGTATAAGTCTATTGTACTATACAAGTATACATATGTAAAACTTTGCACCGTGAGTTGGAAAATCAAAGTTTCAACTCACCTTCTTTTCCCATCGTGTAACTAGGAAGTTAAGGGGGTCGTCCAACATAATTTTTTAACATTTTTATTTAGAAAATGTGAACAATGTCCTTGAATTAAATTGGTGGATATATTTCATACATGGCACTCTTGGCGATGTCATTGTCCGTGCAACATAAGAAATGGTCACAAATAACACTATATGAGGAAGTTCGGTACTTTTCCCTTTTTTTGTGTATCAGTCTCATCTTTTTGTACCAATTTCACACAAAGCCCATGCAAAGTTACATAGAATTGTGAGGGATATGATCACTGCAGATTGACTAAAGACACATTGGGCATTGTTTATTTTACAATGATGCACTCACTCCTGACTCCATAATTGTTCTTGTGAAATGGATGGACTTGACCCTTGGTGAACTTCATAAACGGTAAACAAATACAAGAAAACTGACAGCCCTTGCGAAAATTAAACACCCCAAGTTTTAATCAGTCTTACTGTTCGTTCCTTGCAAGAATGATTTCCCCGAGTTCGAACAAAAAGGAATGTAGAATATAACTATTCTGTAAATTTAAGGTATTTTTGTACAAAATCTGGTCTCTTACCTACGCCATAGCAGACTTTTAGGTAGAGCTTTCTACCACGTGCTGACAGTTCCATAGCCAATATTTGTTTCCACCTGATAAATCTTTCATTCAAAAAATAACAGATATATAATTAATTGGGATTATACCTGTCTAGTTTTTAGGGACTTTGGAGAAAATTATCTGAAATTTGACCAAAGTTATGTTGGACGTCCCCTTTAGGCCTTGACAAATTCAGTCTTATTTGACGGAATATTTTCACATCAGGCAAAAAGGAATTTAACCTACTCAATAATCTTTGATAGAGCTCATAGCGCCCATAGGGCTCGACGAAACCTGGATTGATGATTTATTAAATTCCTACTTACATGATCGGAAAAAAGTGAAATCAAAAATTATATATATCAGAGCGCAGGGGATTCAAACTATACTTGTAAACGTATTAATTTGTAAATATATTTAAACAGATAGTGGAACACCCTTTATACAACTCAGTTGTCCATTGGCTGAAAATGTGCTCGTGTTTTAGTCCCTTGCAAATGCAATTCAGCAGGTATATAGAAAGAGGGTTTTGTCGGTTGAGATTTTTTCAAGGAGAGAGGGATTTTGTCGTGGTCGATTATTTCGGTTGGGGGTCGGGATATGTCGTGGAGGATTTTGACAGCCAAAGGTTGTAGCTCCATGCATTTCTAAGATGTAGGCACAGTTGGCTCCATATTATCTGGTTGTTAGTAGCCCGTCTTTGTTCTACTCCTTTCTGGAGATGCTAAGGCTGGGTCATTTATATCAATCCTGTTCAAGGAACGAATGGACATGCCTCATTCTAGAATGCCAATCAGCGACTGAGTTGGAAAATAAAAATGCTTGTGTGAGTTGTTGAACAAGGAAGTTTATTTTATATCCACTCATATCAATGAGGACATATAAATACAATGATATACTATACCTTGCGCTAGAAATAATCCAATTAATACCAGAAAACTAATTATCCAAATTGTTCTAATCATTATTGTTGATGTAGGAAGACTGTAGTTTAATATCTCTTTCAAAACAGTTTCGAAGTTTGTAAAAGTTATTAGTATTTACGTCGAGAGGTTATGACCATACCGGAAGTTATGCACGAAAGAATTCACTCTGCTGTACAATCAATCGTGACCTGTTTAAGGAATTCCATCAATATAGAGCGTATTGCGCACTGGCCCGGTGGGATTTTAAACCGAATGATTCTACTTGAAAATCAGTCCTTGTAAATTTGTTTGTGTATAAATGCGTGACGTAACAATAGCGCAATGACCAGGCAGTAGTGTCTAGTGAAATCTTGGTCCTTAAAATTTCACCAAGCACCGCTTTTGAGTCAAACCCTTAGCCTGTTAAGAGATAACAAAATAAATTCGAATTGTCGATTGTATTATGGACACTTTGAGTGTATAATACAAAAAACAAACGAACGTAATTATTGGGGGATGAAAATTGATGTAATTGCTTCCCTTGTGAGAGTCACTTGTGAGGAGCGATTCAGTTTCTGGCAGGAATTCCAGACTATGTATAATATCCCAACTGCTTCATTCAGGCATGTCTACGTCGAAGGCATGTTTAGATGACCGGGTTGAAATTTTTGATTTGCATTTCATAGATCATAACCCTAGATTAAATTCACTGCTCTTGTAAATTTTGTTAGGGTATAAATACATGAAGTAGGAATAGTATATGAGGATAAAAAACGAGCCCTTTTGGAAGGTCATCAAGGTCCTTCCAAAGGCTCTCGTTTTGACCCTCTTATACAGTACATGGAGAGTGTATTATCACCAAATCACCCGCAGAGTGGAGATTCCACCCAAACAATAATTGGACATTTGTTGCAAAGCATAACCAGTACAAGCAAAGTTTCAGCCAATGGACCTCCGGGTTAAACCCGGAGGTCCATTGGCTGAAACATTGCTTGTGTTTTTGTCAATATGTACAAAATTTGAAAGTTATAGCTTGGGTGATAACTCCACTCCGCGGGTGATTTAGTTACAATCCACTCTCCACGTACTGTACTACCAGTAGGCACAGCGCATGATGGAATTTAAAGTACCCTGGCAGTGGCTTGTGGCGAGGTTTCGGTTGTATAACCAGCCAAGACAAAACTGTTTAGTCAAAGTGTTAACTTATGGCAATTTAGAGAATAAATAAAATATACTTTTCCAGGCCTTTAAGGACAATTTCAGTATATACAGTTAAAAGTAGAAGTCCTGGCACGAACTGTGCGCTTATCTAGGCTTAATTACGCGTAGGAATTGCGCGCAATTGCCATTTCGAATGACATCCAAAACACGGCAGGTTCTCCTGGTTACTCAGAGCAAACACAGGCAATGTTTCTGCCAATGGACCTCCAGGTGACCCGGAGGTCCATAGGCTGAAACATTGCTTGTGCACTGGCCATTTGTACAGAATCTGATACTAATAACGCGTAGATTAACGCGCAGATCGGCATGCTATTTGTCCGCATTTCATGACAGGACTTCTACTTTTAACTGTAAGACAAAAAACTAAAATAACATTTTATAATAATCAAAGCTGATTGTTATTGTTTTTATTGTTATTGTTGTTATTGTTTTCCCTTTGAACCATTCAGTCCGATCAGTCTCTAGCGATTAATCACTTGCCAAACTTCGGACACCGAAGTTAGTCTAATCTATCGACGTTAAACTAGGTAATTATTAAATTATTAATTCGTCGTGTCGCTCATGGTGTCAGCAATGCGTCCAATACCTATAAGTACTCTAGCATACTGATGATATTCCTTTTTTAGTTCCCTAGTTGGTTTAACCCTTTACCCAACGTAACGGCCAAAACCGGCCAGCGCTATTCACAAAAATCGCCAATTAATTTTCATTATTTTTTCATTTTTTGTCTCAAAAACATAGGTTATGACCCCTCTTTGGAACGAGCTCGTCGCGCTCGTTCCAAAGAGGGGTCATAACCTATGTTTCTGAGACAAAAAATGAAAAAAATAGTTATTCAAGAATTTTTTTTTGCAAGGGTCGTCTACTTTTCATGTTAGGTAAAGGGTTAGCGAGACCCCTGAACATGCGCGTATCTACCAACTGAGCTATAATTCACCTCACCGACCATCTTCCCAAATGCAACATGAGCAATATTGCATTTCTGACTGATCTGCACAAGAAAGTTTTTCGAACAGATCTGTTTATTAAGCCTTTACCTGACATGAAAAGCAGACGACACTTGAAAACAAAATTCTTGAATAACTACTCTTTTTCATATTTTTTTGCCTCAAAAACATAGTTTATGACCCCTCAATGGAACGAGGGGTCTTAACCTATGTTTTTGAGACAAAAAATTGAAAAAAATAATGAATGGCGATTTTAGTGAATAGCGCTGACTAGTTTTGGCCGTTACCTTGGGTAAAAGGTTAAGCAACCAATGTAGACTTTTAGTTAAACACCACAGTAAAACGTATTACAACGAATTTGCTCAACAGACAATTCTTCGTACGAGGATACAAAGTGTTTGAACTATGAAGTAAACCCTACCAAACTGATAGATACTAATAAACAACTTGGTATATTGCTCTGTCTTAATATTGCAGTCAGCTGAGCTAAAACATCTACTTTAATCATACCCTGAGACCTCTAGAAACAGCAATAAGGACAATCTGTTTCATCACGGTGGCTCAAGTTGTATTTTTATTTTAATGCTTTCCTGTATCAATCATAATTTACTGGTGGATTATTTCCCCCCGATTCTTGTTACGAGGCTCCTTGGCCTATGGAGGAGGGGTGATAGTTACTAATTACTTTCCAAAGTGTGATTTACTGGGATTTCCGGGTTTGATTATAAACGATAACTTCACAAGTGAATTATGCAATCAACAATTGGGTCATGTACAGTACGTGGAGAGTGGATTGCAACTTAATCACCGCGGGGTGGAGATTCCACCCAGGCTATAACTTTCAAATTTTGTACATATCGACAAAAAAACACAAGCAATGTTTCAGCCAATGGACCTCCGGGTTTAACCCGGAGGTCCATTGGACGAAACTTTGCTTGTGCTAGTTATGCTTTGCAACAAATTTGCAATTATTCCTCGGGTGGAAGGTCCACTCCGCGGGTGAATTAATGATAATACACTCTCCACGTACTGTATACGTGAACGTAAACGAAGACGCTTTGCCGTGGGTGTAATGGGGACTTCGTTGTTTTTTTTTTTTTTAACCCTAACCTAACATGAAAAGCAGACGACACATACAAAAAAAAATCTTGAATAACTATTATTTTCATTTTTTGTCTCAAAAGATAGGTTATGACGCCTCATTGGAACGAGCTGGACGACCTCGTTCCAATGAGGGGTCATAACCTATGTTTTAGAGACAGAAAATGAAAATATAGTGAAAATTAACTGGCTATTGTTGAGAATAGCGCTGGCCGGTTTTGTTCGTTACGTTAGGTAAATGGTTAAATAATATAATTATCGTTAATAATGAAAAGTAATAAACAGAACAATCGCTTGACTGGACTGGATACGTGAAATAATTCATTCGAGGCGCGGGGCTATACTGTAAAACACTCGTGCGCGTTCGCGCTCTCTTGTTTGTACAACGTCCCTCGCCTCTCATGAATTATTTCACGTAACCAGTCCAGTCAAGCGATTACTCTCTGTGTATCTCATTTACAATGTAATGATAACATTCTACAGACTCGGGGAAAGCATTTTTTATGAGACACACTCTGGTGTGTTGTGATGTTGGAATGCAATACCACCAACACAAATTTTGGATGTTCCGGATGTGGCCATGTTTCAATGATGTTTATTCCGGTAATGTGATCGTAGTGTGGTTCTTGCAGGAATACTCATTTTGGACGATCGTAAGAATGTATGGACGTGATCGCGCCTTTTATTTGTTCGAGACAATGTATGGGAGGATTTGCAGACACGTTACAACAAATACTTGAGCAGGTAATGTCGTAACTGCAAAATATGCTTCGAGGTTCCCCCCACCGCCATCCAATATTTACAGACCGTCTGAACTTTTTTGTTGATGAAAAATCTAGATCATTGAACATTAAAAGATAACATAAACCACATGTAAAATGTAAAAAAATAACAGAGTGTATAAAATCGGGACGAAACACATAACATAAAGTAATATTCATAAAAATGTAAGCTGAATGCTTCAGAAACCACTTTTTTCTCGAAGTATATTCCAAGTGAGCTGGAACTATATTGAGCGAGTTGATTTCCCCCGATGTTGTGGAGTTATTTACTTTCTAGTAACCATGGATCTCTGCCGCGACTGTATTGATGTCCGAAAAGAACCGATGGAAGATGGGTTGAAAATGATGCATTCGTGCTTTTAAATAAGGTGCGATTGGACGATGCTGTGAATTTAGTTTTGTTTGCAACCAGCCATACCAACACAAGCGTCGATCAATGTCTTTTGTCATCATTTTAGACACACAGATTTGACAAATCTCCTTTTCCGGAAAGTGTCTCCCAATCTACATATCATAATAAATATAACAGTGGTCAGCGTGACCGTGGTGGTCAAACCCCAAACGAATTAACGAATCCACGGTCAAAATTAGCCGCAATTGGAATGTAAACGAATGAAATACACGAAATATCCGCAATTTCTTCAGTATCCGTGTCGATTTACTTTTTAACCGGACCACATGCGTTCAGTTTCGTTTGTCAGCATCATACTGTCTGCAGATGTTTGTGGTAATAATACGAGAGGGCGACAGAAGCCAAATATTTTCCCATCATCGTTAAATTAATTTTAATTGATAATTTGGCTTTTTTCTCTGGAAAAGACTATTGTTTTTCTACGAATTATTATTATTATTATTTTTTTTAGGCTTTTCCCTCTGGAAAAGACTATTGTTTTACTACGGATTATTATTTTTATTTTTTTTTACACATTTTGTCCGTATGATTCAGAAGCCATTTTCGAACCGATTTTCACACAATTTTGCACACGCATAGAGGGCACAAAATCTAAAAATGTACCGAAGTGGAATTTTCGACTTAACCCTTATTTCGCAGAATTGGAAAAAGAGTGTCAAAATTAGGGTTTTAAAACACTTTCTCGAAACGCGTCTTGTAGATTTTTTTTAAACATCCATCGTTGTTAGACCTGTCTGTGACAAGACCATTCATATACAAGAGATTTTCGGCTATGCAAATGGTAACCCTCCACAGGCTGCCAAACATCGAAATTTTGATGAAATGGGTTGTTTTAGGGCCCCCACACCACCCAAACGATACACTAGAGATAAACGAAAGTTCATTTACTGGAAGTAAGATTGATGGTGGTTCATTTTTGCAAGTAATAAGGGTATTCAAAATAACCCCAGCGTTAACCCGTTTTGGACTGGATAAACTGCAATACCCTTCAAAGGCTAAGAAAATCATGTTTTCGGTGGATTTCTCTAAAGGAATCTTGTAGATGTTCAAGAAAAAATAATTGCCACGCGCAGGTCTTAGAGTGACAATACAAGATGCACTGACAAAATACTCCAGTGAGCATTTGTTAACCCTCTACGGGCTGCTAAATGTAACAATTGCGATAAAATGGGCTGTTTCTGGACACCAACAGCACCCAATGGGTACGCCACAAAGAAAAGTGCCTTCTTTTATTGAGCGTAAAATTTATCTGAAAACATTTTTGTAAGTAGTAAGGGTATTCAAAAGTCGAAGTCTTAATCCATTTGGGGCAGGCTAAACAGAGATACACTTAAAAGCTTAAAATGTCCCTTTCTCTAAGAGCAACTTGTAGGTTTTCAAGAAAAAATGTCTATTCGCAGGTCTTTGTGTGAAATTACAAGCTGCATGGACAAAATATTCCGGTCAAATTTTATGTACCGTGTGCATAGTTATTTTAACCCTACCATTAATTTGCCTCGCCTACAACGTCAGGCGACATTTAACCCTTTACCTAACATGAAAAGCAGACGACACTTGCAAAAAAAATTCTTGAATAACTATTTTTTTCATTTTTTGTCTCAAAAACATAGGTTATGACCCCTCATTGGAACGAGCTCGACGAGATCGTTCCAATGAGGGGTCATAACCTATGTTTTTGAGACAAAAAATGAAAAAATAATTAAAATTAATAGCGATTTTTGAGAATAGCGCTGGCCGGTTTTGGCCGTTACGTTGGGTAAAGGGTTAAAGTTATCGAGTTGAATTTTTTTTTTTAATTTTACCAGAAAGGGACATGTGCTGGGTCCCGATTAGTTTGATCCTTAATGGCAAAACATCCAACCACAGTAAATCTGGGGCCCAACAAGCTAGAGGAATAATTTATTCATTTATTTATTAATTGGGGTTTGGCGACACTTTCGACAGGCAGGGTCATCTCGTGTCGGACAGTTTTACGGGTGGAGGAAGCCGGAGTACCCGGGGAGAACCACCGCGAGCAACTACCAGACTCACAATGTACTAACACCACACAAGCAGGATTAGCATTGGTTGAAGACAAGTGCACCATTAACGTGCAGTACGGCTTAGTACACAGCGTCAGTGTGCGCCCACGTGGGTAATGGAGATGAAGTGTCTTGCCCAAGGACACGACGCGATTGCCGCCAGTGGATTCGAACCGACGGCCTCTCGGTTTGCAGCCTGTACATCTACCTACTGAGCAACTGCGCCCCCTGATGGGATATTAGTGAAGACCACAGGGACCTCGGGAAGTTGTAAATAACTTTGAGTTTGTCATAAGTTTTGTTCAGGTTGTTGGAGGACCTTGACACCATTTTCTCAAGGAAATCGACATTAATTTGAGTACAGGGGTAATTGGATATAGCCAACTGATAGACAACCTCCCAATTCCGAGTCAGACGTTCACTTGCCAGGTATGGGGTCAGGTAAAACTCAGCGCGATCAACATTAGGGTCTGCCGCATTCACCTCACATGGCGCCACACCTGGCCAGTAAACGTCCAGTAACTAATGATCTGTCAACGCCAACGGTGATGCATTGTACAATTTCATCTATTTATCAATGCAGTTTCCTTTGCTGAACTGAACTTGCCACTTTTATATTGTCCGTCATATTTAATCAGGTAATTTTGAAAGACTGAACTCCAAAATCCGTTTCAAATTCGTAGTTGAAGTCCGACGGAACTTTTGGGTTACAATGAATTAAATGAGCCACTTTTACTAATAAAACTTTTCGGGTCGGCATAATTGTTTTTCTGCATTAAAATGAGTTTTGAAGGAGTTCAAGTGATTTTATGCACGGGTGGATGGATTGTTCATTTAACGTTGTGTTAACCTTTGATCCATACAGATTATCACCACAGTGTGTGTCTCCGGGAATACAGATCAAGTCGAGTTGTAGGCACAGAACAGTGTTTCGACGAGCTTTGTTCTGAATTTCCGGAGACACACACTGTGGCGATGATAAATTTATCTCACAATATTGACCACAAAATGTGTTATAAAACTATTCTAAGAGGAACTTTTTCATTTGCCTTCTCGATGGGAAGACGCAAATTGAAAAATAGAATAGCGTTCATTGATCTGCATATTGAGGTCAGTGATGACGTTACACTTCAGACAAAATTACGTCACTGGGATTCACTTTACTGAATACTGTCTTGCGAAGTGGAGCAACTGTGTGTTTCGTCAACGTGAATTTGGTTGTTACGTTTACAATAATTACTGGTGAATTAAATATAAGGGTTATATCTTGGTGTAAAGGTTTATTATATTTTAAAATATGCCATTCATCTGTTATTGAGGTGGAATTTTCCACATTTAATAGCGAAAGCTAATCCTTTAAGTTCAAGAGAGAAGCCTCCGCTCGAGCGTTAAGGAAAATTCCAATAATAGGCTACAAACCAGCCCAAGATGCCGAAAATTTAACTTCCCCATTGACATTTTTGCATGTCGTGCATAATAAATACGTTACAGGGCGTTTAGTTGGCAGATACAGTGTCATATGCGGTTCAGGGAAAACAATATTAGGCTCGGCTTCGCTTCACCTAATATTGTTTTCTCTGAAGGGAAAAACGCGAAGCGATCGAAAAATAATATTAGTGCCGTTGTTTTTTTTTGGCAACATCAGAATCACGCGCTTGTATCAGGGGCCCTTGATACGGATTCGGAACAAGGACCCAGATACATTAAACATTAGTTGCGTAACAGTGCAAAAACGCCTCGATTGTGAGATAAAGAACAATATTGATATGGGGGCTGACATTTGTACAATTCCTTCAAAGGGCTAAATGGTTGTTTTTTATTTCTTTTACGACGGGACAGGCCAGTGTTTCTACAGAATCACTGGTCTAGTTTTTTTCCACACATTTTGTCTGTACGATTCTGAAGCCATTTTTGCACCGATTTTTACACAGTTTTGCACACGTATAGAGGTGTACAAAATCTAAAAATGTATTCAAGCGGAATCTTCGATTTAACCCTTCGTTCACAAGAATTGGAAAAAAAACTGTCAAAATCAGGGTTTATCGCCATTTTCTTAAAACACGTCCTGTAGATTTTTGTTTAAACACTCATCACTGTTAGATGTACTCTCAATTTATCTGATGCAAGGCTGTCAATATATCATCAAATTACAGCAAATGCGGTACACTTAACTTTGGAAACGAAGAAAATTCGCTCCATTGATTGCTGGTTGTACTGCGTGTAGAAACTTTTAGAAAACACTACCGACACCTTACTTTGTTTCACCTCCGATGTTATCCGAAAGAATAACCGCCACAAAATACGGTTGTTTATTCTTTGTTTTAAGAATGGCCGGATACACTTGAAAGAATTGCAGGGCATCATTTAAAATAATACACAGCTATTGTTCTTACACAAACATTAGGTCTTGACTTGACCGAGTTTTTATTACGAGTTTCTACCGAGACATTCGTGCACATCGTGCTATTATCTCAAACAATAGCTCACTGATCAAAACATGTTCACCTTTTCAAAATTTATTTCTCCCCCAAAGTGATAGACTAATTTCAGCGTTTTGCGTTAAAACATGAATTTAATGTAACATGGATTTAAAGTCCTATAATACACTCTACCTGGGGCTGAAGCCCTCAACCGCTATCTGGACAAATAACCACGGTCTCGTGTATTAGAAACCATATATAGGCAGAACGACACAAGCGTGTGTACTGGTTAAACAATATGACACGAATACCAGCGCGGAAGGATAAAACAAGAGGCCGCAGGTCTCGAGTTTTATCCTTCCGCGATGACCCAAGTGCCATACTGAGTAACCTATTTACACGAGCGTGCGGTCTTGTGTTTATTGCACGTCTTCGCGTTTATAGAGGCAATTATGACACGGACATTCATCAATTCATTTGACAGTTATCAACAAAAAGAACCCATTTTATCGCAAACCAAATTTCCGACGTGTTACTCTATCGCCTCCTGAGTTCCATGTGTTCCATGTGCCAGTGATTTTTGGCTATCGCTAGCGATTCAAATTGTAATTGCGGTGCACGATTTGTATAAAATTCAAGTGGAATTTCGCTTCTTCTTTTAACCCAAATCAACTGGGTTGAGTGAATATGAAAAACAAAATAGTCCGTCAACGATTTCGTAGAACAGGCGTGTAATAAAACACACGATTGGTGGACTTCTAATGCGTGGTTTTGTTGTGCGCGTAGTGAGAAATAATTTGGATTAACTGCGTGGTGGAGAATGACAAAATAACGGAAAACATAGATAGCCTACGTCAGTATGGTGGTAGTGAATCGATATCTTTAGACCAGCTATTTTATAGTAATCCACTGCCTCTCAAAAATATTACAAAAACAACGATCATATATCATTAACACCAGCGAGTAAGTATCGGAAAACAGAAACATTTCGTCTTCCATGCAAATGTTTTTGAAAGCCTGTATATCGATTACTAACAAAGGCAAATCAATTATGTAACGTTTCGTTCATCGTAAGTTCTATCATACATCTGACCGAGGGTAGTATTATAGTACAGACAAAAACATGTTCGATTGCCGGGTGCATTATTTTTCTTGAAGAAAATAAAACGTTGTCCAGCGGGTAAACTGAGTTGGCGCTTGAAAGGAGAATTCGACTGAGTGCATATATGCAGTAACCAATGATTTTCTATTTATAGATAAAAGTAAAATGCTAAAGCAATGTAACAAATATAGACTTCCCATTTAATTATTTTTATAATGCCTAGCTGCCAATAAGGAAACACATATTCTAGCACATTAGGGCAATGATGGGCTGATTACTATACAGTTCGAGAACCAGTTGCGACACTTTTACACCAATGTATCGAGAGGGCATAAATAAAATAGTGCGAAATTAAAATGTTTTGAAGGAAAAGTAAACGAAACAGCCAAGCTCTCATGCCAGTGATGCCACCAGTGTAATTATGTTTGGAACTCGACGCTGACGTGGGCTGTTTGTTTATCCATATTTTGTGAACATTTGCGTGCAGACGACCGTTGATGTAATGTGATGTTCCATTACTTACAAATATATACAGAAAAAAACGTTCCTGTCCAAATTATAAAAATATTTCAATCAATAAGTATTCAATTTCCCTTGACAATATCGAGATATTAACATAATTTGTGGAAATATCCGTCGTAATCACAAAACTACGGCTTTGGTGAGTCTTCATTTATGTTTGTGATGACCAAATGTCTGCCAAAACAAGACTAGATTGAGGAAAATGCCTTGCTTTGAAGCATTGAAAATTAATCTTCATGTTTTTTTTTCAGATTCAACTGTAGGCTCGCGTTTCCATCCAACTGAAATATTCCAGGCGAGTAAAAGTAAATGTAAACATAAACGATGACCTATTTGATTAGTAGACTGGTTCTAGGCCATAACAGAATCGAATTTATTCCACATGGTACATTAGGTTGTTCAAGAAAATGGGACAATCTGGCACAGTATTGAATGCAAGAGCTAAAATGTAAAGAGCTACGTGTAACAATTAGCTACGACGAAACGTTTTTATTTTTTGTTTTATTCAAGTGTACATCACAAGAGAAAACCAATTTCCTATACAGAGACATATTTTGTGGAGATTACAAGTTCAAATATCTGAAAATAGGATTTTCAAAATACAAATGTAAACTGAATTTGAGTTTCGATGATACTTACTTTACTGGTTAAACAGCGCCATTCTATCATGTGTGTAGCACACCGGACGAAGATAGAAAATTACAGACCATCTTTCAAAAAAGCGTCAAATCGCCAATTTAAATATTTTATTTTCAACACGAACCATCGGTAACAAAACAGCAATACACCGGATGAATATATAGAGGATATTCACGAAAATTTGATGAATACCGAAAATATCTCGTGAGTGGCTACAAAGAAATATGAGGATCTTCACGAGCGACGCAGTCGCGAGTGAAGATCCTCATATTTCTTGTAGCCACGAACGAGATATTTTCGGTATTCATCAAATTTTCGTGAATTTTCTTTTTATTTAATGCTCTACGACTACAAACTCTCCAATTTGTGGCCTTTATTTGCCATTAAGGCGCAAAATTTATGTGCCGAACCGGCGTCCATACAAAAATTACAACAACCAAACTCCAACCATTGGAATGTGTGAATATCCGCACAAAAAGTAGTCCCGTCTTATTTCTCCCCTAACTTTACGATTTACCAAGGCTGGCGAATTGAAATAATCGCAATGTGTTTCGAAGAAATAGAACAATAACAAAAAACACCACTTTCTTATTTTCAATAACAAGACACGTCATTTTATTTTTTTTGAACTCAATGCACTGAAGACGTGTGAAGTTGAACTGAAGAAATTTGAAAGTGATTTCGGCTTTTCGCTGGAAGGTGAATGAGAAAGTCAAACTTTGAAACCGCTGATTTAATGAATTGATTTAGTCACTGTCACTATCAATTATTCGAATTCGTTTGTATTTGGGACTCTGGAATTCATTACTGATGTGCTGACTCGTTTAAAGTACATGTGATTCGTCATCCGAACCTACGATGAAATATCGATTTCTAAATATCATTTTGATATTTCGTTTTGCCGACCGACAGGGGAATATGACTTAATTTTTCAGCGTGAATTGATGCCTGAGCATTAAATAAAAGTGTCATACCCCATGTATCCTCTACGGACATGTACCTATCACCATCTCAACAGTACTTCATTGGTTCAACACTGACAAAACTAAAAAGCTGAAACCCGAGTTCTTCCTTTGACCATGTCAGAACTGCTCTAGCATCACTAAGTAGCAGGGCGAAGAAACAACGACATAACCATGAGCGCCAAACATCATAAAACAGGTAACAGTTTTCTCATTTCCGAGTTGGAAACTTCCGATGCAGGCACAATTTGTATACGACCCTTACTTGTCTTAAAGATGGAATTCCACCAAGATATAACACACCTTGACAATAACACAGTCCGACTGGTGTTTAACCCTTTACCTATGACCCCTCGTTGGAACGAGCTCGTTCCAACGAGGGGTCATAACCTATGTTTTTGAGACAAAAAATGAAAAAAATAATGAAAATTAATTAAAGATTTTTGAGAATAGCGCTGGCCGGTTTTGGCCGTTACGTTTGGTAAAGGGTTAAGACTAATCACTTTGACATTTATCTCAGAGGAAGACAGCGTGAACCAAACCACAAACAAAGTTCCAATTCTTTATCGTTTCCAGCAATAGATGAGCACAGTAATATTTATACGAAAAAAAAACTTTATTCAGAAAGAGGTTCAATGGACTAGCCACGTGGAGTGCTATCAGGAAGGCCATGAATCCAGAGGTGGGGCTCGGGTGGAAGAATAGCATCACCCCCAGTTTCTTTCTTATTATTATCGTTTTTATTTTTTCATTCAAATATCAAGATATTATTAACAAAATAACTTATTTTATCACATAATCTGTATGTACATTGTGTCTTTTAGATAAAACAGAACCATACAAACCGTCAGTAAACAAACCCGAATGTGTCTGCGAGTGTATTAGTGAAGTACATGTCCGAATTGTTTTCAACATAAGGCACTTTCATAGTATCTGGAGCAATGAAGCACAGTCAGTCTACATCACTCGCGGTTCAGCTGAGGTTAGGCTATTTGTTAGGATAAAAAGTATTCAACTTCGAACACATTTCCCGGGAAATTACGAAAGCTGCAGATTACATTAACATGGCGTTAACTGAAAATAGGTACTTCATTAGTGGCCATCTCTCTTTTATCTGATTTCCTTTTCTGGTCGGATAAGAAGAGGTGAAGATCAACTCAGGATTTCTTAAGTGTTTTTTTCTGTTTGGAAAGTGGGCTGACTTTTTCTCACTTTGCTGAAATATATGATTGTTTGTAAACTAACATTTACAAATCAATTGTGCTATTCGGTATTGTATTCTAGTGTAACATATTCTGAGAGTTAATGGGAATGGGTGCCAACGGTTACAATTTTAACATAACTGTTCGTGAAAGTTCAGAACAATTTGGGTACTGGAACATTCACAGAAGTGACGTGAAATTGTTTCCCTTTATCGTTGCAAAATTTACACAATTCCGTATCTGAAAGGGTATAAAACAATTCTATATGAAATTCTAAACTGTACATTTTGCGCGTCATCTGTGGATAAAAAATGGGATTCTAAATAAAAGGTTCACGCCTGTTGGTTGTAAGTTTATATCTGGACTACCATTAGTCTCGGATAATAAATCGTTTCCAAAAGCGCTGTTCCAGAAGATATCCATACGGTGCCCTACAATCTTTAACACCTCTTTGTGAACGTCCCACGTTTTTATATTTTCAAAAGTCTCAATAGTGTTATCCGTGGAGCAAAAAACGATAGGTCCAGCAGTTTTATTATCCATATCAATTTTAGAGAATAACGGAAAGTTTGATAGTGTGTAAATGTTATTCCGCCGTTTTCAATCAAGTCCTTTAATGTAGTGCTTTTATTTTTTTACTTTTTCCTGACCATAATGTGTATATATTTGGGAGAGTCAGGTAAAACCATTAAGCAGTGTGTTTGAAAAGGTAAAGCTAAAGACGTAATTACAGCGAATTTACCGATTAACGATCAACGTTTAGCTGCGAAATTACCTGTCGTTTAGTTTTTCGTTTTTTCCAACCTTTTAAAGTTTTTTAAAGTTATTACATCATACAAAATTTCAATGAATAAGCTGAATTTTCTTCCTATCAATATAAAGGAATTTGATTAATTCCAGTAAACCTATTCATTTGTAAGGTGTTCTTCTTTTGAACTAATCTAAATAACTAGTGTCTTATCAAAATTTACATTCAAACCAGATATTGATGAGAATGGTTTTGAACTTTCCGTGGCATTGTTCAACGAGCAACCATCATCACCAAGATAAGAGTTGAGCCGTCAGCGTACTGGCTAAATAGAATAAGAGTTGAGCCGTCAGCGTACTGGCTAAATAGATACTCAGATTCTTTTATTTTCAGATCATTAATGCTGGGATTATATTTTATTTTTATAGCTGCGCCCAAGATTTCTACGAGAATGAAAATATAGGACAACAGAGGATAACTCTGTCTAATGCCTCGCCGAATGTTAAATCTGTCGGAACAGTGTTAATTATTCAAAACACAACCAGAACATTTTTTAAATAATTGTTTGAAACAATTTTATTGTCCAAAAGTTTTTTTTTCTATAAAAGTTCATTCTTATGCATCGAATGCTTTTTTTTGAAATATAGAAGGACGAGGATCCTGGAATATTCTGTTTTTCAAGTTTTGAAATTAAATCGAAAGCTAACACAGTATACTCTACGATGTATCTGCTTTTCATAAACGCATGTTGTATTATATATTATTACTTATATTATATTATTGGATTTGTTCTGCTTAGGAATACATGTAATCATGCCCTTTCTTTGAGCAATTGAAATTAATTTTTCTCGTCCTGCAGAAAAATCGCATAATACAAATTAACCGACAGTTGGCATGTTTCAAAACCTGTGCATAAACATAAAACTGCCTCTAGTAGTTGCTGGGAGCGCGGCGACTCAGTAGGTAGAGGTGCAGGCTGCAGGCCGAGAGGTCCTCGGTTCGAATCCCACCTGCGGCAACCGCGTTGTGTCCTTGGGCAAGACACTTCATCTCCATTGCCCGCGTGGGGGCACGATGAAGCCGTATACTAAGGCGTACTGCACGTCGATGGTACGCATGTCTTCAACCAATCTAATCCTGCTTGTGGTGATGTGTGGAGTTACGATGTTAGGAAGCCGGCAGCTGCTCGTCGTTTCTCGGTGGTTCTCTCCGGGTACTCCGGCTTCCTCCACCCGTAAAACTGTCACCGTCATGATTAGCCATTGTGCATAACTATGTGACCTTAACCAATAATAAATAAATACTAGGAGTTGCTAGTTTGGTGATGTGTGAGTAGGACAGGCCCTGAAAATTATTCTGATGCACAATGCTACAGCTTTCAACACCAAAACATTGTCGACTCAATTACGGTGAAAAGTTCAATGTGTAGAACTAGCATGCATACAGGTACTTTCTTTAGTACGCATACAGTGTATGTATCATCAAATACTGGCCCGGATGGCATGTAATTGACCGGCGGTCAATTACATGCCATCCGGGCCAGTATTTGATGATAGATGCAGCCTGCTGATAGGATTCAGATTATACACTGCCGATGCCGAGAAGATCGTCCTCAATTACAAATCTATAAACGTGTGAAAAATGCAACCCCTTCATTTTCCTATTCCCGCAGAGGTAAAATGCTAGGGTGCAAATGACGCGTTGTCTGGTTAAGAAAGATACACGAAGGCCTCCCAACTGCCATCCTTTGCTTTCCAGTCAGAAAAGAGGGAGACTTGCTGTCTCTCTCGTAATCTCGACAATGCAATAGTGTATCATCGTCATTGCTACGAAGCAGACGTTGGCAAATAAAGGAGAGATTTATGGATGGCCACAGTAAAATGTGTATCCAATAACACTGAGCGAGGTATTAATATTTTGGAAGGGAAGAAGGGTTTGCGCAACCATTCTTGTAATAGGGCAAACTATTTTGTAACTTACTATTTCATTAAAGGAATAAAATATATCAGGTTGTTTTTTGTTTATTGTTTTTTCTTAAATTTCTAGTCACCATTTTTGAAAAGAAAATCTCCACTTGGCAATTTCACTATTTTTTTTAAATACAAAGTACCCCAATGCTGTTGTCGAAGCAGTCGCCAGCTTTTGTAACACGCAAAGTCTTACAAATCTCAATCATTTGAGCTATGATATGCCTTAGAGCACATGGCTGTCTGAGAAAAGACGCCGAGGTTGGAGGCACTATGGGGTGTGTTTGGTGTTTCGGTTGGACCCAATTCGATGTTGTGGATCCGGGTATCACCCGAAGAGTGAGTAGAAGTCATGAAAATTTTGAGGTTAGTGTCCAGTTGAAAACTTGGTTGGATGGATGGTAAAGGAAGCCGATTAGCGAGAGAGTTTAGAGGGATGAGCAAAACCGCATATTCGAGGGAATGGTCGGATTTATGGGATGACTCGCGAGGAAAGCCAACAGAAGAAGGCAATTTCACGAACGTATTTTCCCGAGTTCCCCAAAATAAATTCGATGTTCCAGGATTTCATAGTATTTGAATGCGTTTCAATCGTTGTCGCTGCTTGGCCTCATTGCCTGATGGTGGTAGTTAAGCGGGTACCTTCCACTGAGATGATTCTATAGGGATTTCTGATTGAACCAACTAATTTAGTACTTTGATATGTCGTTTTTTCGGCGACAGGGAAATTCAAATACCTCTCAATTTAGGATTGAGATTTATGAATTGGATCTCTTTAAAACTATTTACTTTTTATCAGAAAATCGGTCACGCCTACGATCATCAAGGCCGGCAGTCAACCAGACACGATATTGATGCGGAAAAGGACCAAGAAAATGTTCGTTGCCTAGTATAGCTAAACTATTCTTCGCAGTTCCAAGATACCATCTAAAAGAGATTTGTGTGGCAACTATCCCAACCTGCTAAATCAGAAACGTTATTAATACCCTAGATTATCATCGTGTTGAAATTACTTTACTCTTAAATTTGCATGGACACTTTCTTGAAAAACTGACGATTTCTCTTTTTCGTTTGCCCCCAATACGTAACTTACGGCCCCGCATTGGAACAAGTTTAACGAGTTTGTTCCATTGAGGGTTCATATGTTATTGCTGTAGAGATGCAACAGATGAAACTGTAACAAAATCTGAATGGCGATGTTTGTGAATTGCGCTGGATGTTTTTTTACTGGTATGTTAGGTAAAGGGTTAAAACCATTGGTCTCCGTACAACTGGATTGCTTGTATGTTAGCGAAAAACGTCGCGACTTAATTCGCCCCCCCCCCCCTCCCCCTCTCCCTTCGAGGGCGTCAAGTCCAACAACGAGATAGCTTCTTCTTCCAATCCATGACGTGTGATGGCCTGAATGCTTCAGTCATGTGTTACAGCTTTCAATTCAACAAATTGTATGGTGTTCATACAGTATCAACTTTCCAATCTCGGCACTTGTTTTTGTCAATTATAACTAAAATATACACTAAATAATTAATTTGCAGTGCCGCAACAAATGTACACATCATATCAACATATTCATTTTTCATAAACAAATTAAATTCTTTAATAAGCAAACGACGATTGTGAGGCGTCTTGAAAATGAAAACATTTTGGGAACGTTTTTTTTTGCGCTGCACATTTTGTATGTATAGCAACATCCGGCCCAAGATGGCACCGTTTGAGGCACTTTTTTCTACATATGAATGATGATCGTTCCGGCAATCCGGTTCTATAGACATGAGTGGTAAAAACGGACTGGTGAGGGGTAACGTATGTTATATTAGCTTCAACTCTCTCAGGACTCAACCTCTTAAAAAACTTTTTTTACTACGACGCTTACACTTGTGGTTCTTGATACAAATATTACTCAGTGGATATAAATGCGCGGAGTGCTTTTGAATTCTTGATTTGATCTTTGAAGGGTCAGTGGATGGAGATAAATGCTCACAAATTCCGTTTTTCGAAACATGGGAATACCTCTCATCATGCAAGACGTTGTTTGACGTACGTTGTCAGTAATTTCAGGGTTCATACAGAGCCTTGAAAGTCCTTGAATTTCCCTTTTGTATTGAAAAGTCCTTGAATCCATTTTTGGCCTTGAAAAGTACTTGAAAATTGATCTTCAGTCTTGAAAAGCCCTTGAATTGTCTATTGAGTTAACCCTTAAGTCCCCACATAACCCCAAACTGCCACTTGTATATGCTTTGAAGCAGGTGCTCCCAAGATTTATCTTCCTCCTTATTTTCATGTGTGGGCTGAATTTATCCTGGCAGTGGTTCCACATCATTGTTGGCTGCCTGTACAGGCAGCCAACAATGATGTAGAACCACTGCCAAATCATCAACCATCTGCATGAACAACTTAATAAACATATATGACAGTAACAACTTTAAAATTAATCTGAGGCCTCAAGGGTTAAGGGCCCAACCTTACAGACATGCACATTTATGACATATTCTTTGTGTTCACACAGTAACATGTCGGTCCTTGAAAAGCAGTCTTATGTCCTTGAAAAGTCCTTGAATGTGATCTTGCCTTGCCTGTATGAACCCTGAATTTAGTTATCATTTGGGTTTAAGGCAGATACTATTGGTAAGGGGTAGGAATAAAGAAAACAGTCCGGTTCCCATGTAAACAATATATAACACTATACTTTCATTTGAGTGAATTGCAGTTAATGGACATCGCCTTTGATGTCTATGGTTCCGGATGATAAAGTAGAGACAAGCTGTGAAGAAAATTTTTAAATCTGATTAAATTCTGACTTTGTCCATGATGTTCCACTGGTAGGCATCCACGTCTGAGTTTATTTTCATAAAGCCGGTATTTACGATTCCACGTCATTGACTTTTCTCTCTCTGTTTATTTTATGTCCTTTAAGATATCACATTGCTCGTGATATCAAGAACGTTTCGTTTATTTTGAAATCTGAAACGAAATTGTCTCCATTTTTCAAAAATATTGGTATCGCAAATCGTCGTCTATTATTAGCACCAACAATTCATCTGACTTCAAAACAACATTTTCCGTTTTAAAATATATAGGCTTAATATATGAACTCACTCGAAAATTTGATTTTCATGGCAGAAATAAATGTGCCTGTATATATGACAGACGGTGTTAATAGAAACTTAATAATAGTATTAACAGTATCAGTAGTAGTAGTGAAGGTAGTAGTAGTGGTAATAGTGGTAAAGGGTTGCAGTAATAACTGTTATATTGGACTGACAAATCGGGTAACATGTGACGTCACGTACACGACCACTCTCTTACTAAGAGGTTATATACTACTCATATTTTGCTAAGGATCATCCATATAATCATTACAATTTTGTACATTTTAGCATGTATTGTCTATTTCGGCCTCCCGTAGCTTACTTCGATGATTTGTTGACAACCGTATGCCGCCAGGTCTCCCCCATATATGATTGCGAAATGAACATTGCTCAATAAAGAGATCAAGCGTTTTCTTGTGATTGGATCAGGAACCTGGTTTCTCGAAATCGGGGTGATACCTCATTTGGGGCTACAAAATGGCCCTTGAAAATGCTATCTGTCAATTTGATCACGATAACATTGCGCATCCGACGTCATTTGAGTTCCGAGGAACTATCCAGGGGATGTGAATGCTCGACTCTGGGTTCTAGCAGCGATAAGTGTCAGTACAACTCGGTGTGTCACAGAGTGTGGTATCCATGGCCTAGAACGGTCTCCAGACACACATGAGTGTTCGGCAGACGCACGTTGGTGGTCGTCAGCAGGTGACAACACAACGATATGACCATTACGTCGCCGTCTGAATCGAACCATGAACGTCACAACCCTCCAGAGTATCCTTCTTGGGGCAAACTGTACGGTTGCATGACACTGGTTTGCGACCCAGAAGAACCGATGTGCGCGTTCCTCCGAAATCCAAAAACAGGAGACATCGGCAGGTATGGTACATTGAACACGTCGAGTGGACACCGCGCCATTGGGTCAATGTTCTCTTCTCTGTCTAGATTTCATCGACAGGCGTATTGTTGTGTGGTGAATTCGCAACGAGAGGTTTTCCGACGACATGGTTCGAGTACGTGGCCAGTACGTTTGTGGGTCAGTAATGGTTTTGATCGGGATGAGTTTGAATGGCCAGACCGACCTCCATATCACTCAGAGTGACACCTTGAATGGACACCTATACAGGGATGAAGTTCTCGATCCGATTGTGCGTCCATATGCAGGGACTGTAGATTAGGAATTTATCCAGATGGACGATAACGCTCGACCCCATCGATCTTGGCTCTCCAGCGAATATCTCCAACAGCAAAGTATCGCGCGTATGGACTGGCCAGCCGTATCTCCGTTTCTGGACCCGATATAACATGGCAAGGACAGATTGTAGGTCGCAGTATCAACGAGACCAGTCCAACCGACGACTATGCAAAAACTGATATAAGTCTGGGAGAAGTAGTGGCGCAACTTGCCTCCCCAGATCTTCCGTATTCTGACATGTGCAGACGGTGCCTGGCAATGTTGAATGCTAACGGTGGTCACACTAAATATTGAAAATGACTTGCATGTGATTTTGGTTTTCTCGAATGAATTAAAGTGGCGTTTGTTGATCAACATCCATTTTGTGATTTTATGCTAAGGTGCTGTTTTAGCCCTAAACACCCTGTTGTCACTATCCATGTAATACTGAGCCCCTCTATTAATTGAAATGGTGACACAATGTCTCAAATGACAACAAATTGTCGAAAAATTGACTGAATACCTACCCCTGACCTTAGAAATATAAGTGATCCTTAGCAACATGTGAGTAACATATATTTTAAACACGCAAAGACCTTTTGGTTAAGAGAATGGGACATGACATACGACTAAACGCATTACGGCGGTCGTCGCGAGGAACTATCGCTGAGATTTAGTTTAAATTAATAGGCTTTGGGGTATAGGTGCCGCGAAAGCTTCCAATTGACACAATGAGACGGTTCAGTGGGATTGAATGGGTACATAATTTAGGTAAATTTTGGGGAGCGTGGTGGCTCAGTGGTAGACTGTTGGACTTCTATGCTAGAGGTCCCGAGTTCGATACCCGTCCGGAACGACCCGCGTTTTGTCCTTGGGCAAGGCACTTTATGTCGGTTGCCTATATGGGGACACATGTCTTCAACCCCTGTAACCCTGCTTGAGCGGAGCTTGAACAGAGTTAGAATGTTCAGGAGCTGACAGTTGCTCGTCGATGCTGCGTGGTTCTCTCTGGGTACTCCGACTTCCTCCACCCGTAAAACTGTCACGGTCATGATTAGCCATTGTGCATAACTATATGATCTTAAACACCAATAAAGAAATAAATATGTAGATAGAATAGTTTCCATTCATTTCTGGTCATTTCCAAATGATCTGCAACACATGAAACATTTACTATTTTTTTTTAACTGAACTGCATTTAAGGGTTGCATGGACTTGGATATTTTCAAACGACGTGTTGGTTGTTTAACAGAGTTCTCAAAATGGAAGTTGGGATTTTTAATTTGATGGGCTTGAAGTTATTTTTAATGGACATTTTATGCAAAATGTTGTAAAAACAGGAATAATTTAAACCAATAGAATTTATCTTACATATGAAGTTGCTAATGATGCTTGGTGAAGATTTAATCTGGGTTATGCCTAGAATGTTCCACAATCAGAAGTAAAGCATCAGTGAACTTGTTTACAAATTTGTTTGCAAATTTTAATTTACATTTTGCGATACAAGATAATCAACTGCAGCCTTATAGGCTGCAGTTGATTATCTTGTATCGCAAAATGCTATACATAATTAAACATTGTTTAGCTTTTTTTAAACACCAATAAATATATAAATAAATTAATATAGGTAAATTTCGACAACATGGTTAAGTAATACACTTTGTAATCAATGTTCAGTGCAGTTCGTTCCACGAAGTGGCGAACACAAATGCTTGATTGGAAATACGCAGGTGTGTGGGATGTTTTTGAGATGTTTTCGAGCCTCTAGTCTTGGTAGAATTCAAAACGGATAGAGATCGCCGCGACGGGGCAAAGACTGAAGAAAAACAATTGAAAGGCCCTCGCTGGTTTGTATCCGTTATGTTAGGCAAAACATTGACTGGACATCATGCGTTTGATAAAGAAAGCACAAAAAAAAAACATTAACTAACTCAAGCACTTCCTGGGTAGGGGACTTACGGTCCCCACTGAAAGTAGTGACCACATCTGTCGTGCATGAGTGATCGGGAGAAGACACTCTTCTCTTTCAGTGTTTTCAAACAATCACTTGTCCACTGATCACATCAACAAGGCTGTATGATGTAATATGTCCACGTTATGTGAGAGCGGATTAGCCCATTTGCTTCTCATGTATACGTTAAGAATATAAAAAAAAACAACGTTAAGAATATAAAAAAAACAACATTCAATATCACACTGCCTGCTTTTCAAACTAAAAATAATAAAATTGTCCCAGTCCATGCTACATTATTATATCGGGTTTTGCTCTCTTCAAAAGCATAGATAAGTTGGAAAATTATTTTTTACACGGCGTTTTCTAGGCTAACATGAACTCTTTCGACAACGGGTTCTAAAGAAGCTTTGTCCAATGTTATAATGTCGACTGTATGTGAACGAGGTTTCTTACTCTTCTTTACAATGTAGGATTAGTGGCACTTTTAACCTTTTGAACCCGGAAGTCCACATTTTCGAACCAAGCTCATGAAACCTACAGTACGTGGAGAGTGGATTATAACTAAATCACCCGCAGAGTGGAGTTATCACCCAAGCTATAACTTTCAATTTTTCTACATATTGACAAAAAACACAAGCAATGTTTCAGCCAATGGACCTCCGGGTTTAACCCGGAGGTCCATTGGCTGAAACTTTGCTTGTGCTGGTTATGCTTTGCAACAAATTTGCAATTATTGCTCGGGTGGAATCTCCACTCTGCGGGTGATTTAGTGATAATACACTCTCCACGTACTGTAACTGTATAAAGTGTATATCTGTTCAGTGAATTTGTGGGGTACACTAATCAATATTTTCAACGCGTAGCCCCGAAGGCTGGTTGAAAATTTGCATTTGGCTATCCCACAATTAATGATTATGCACTCTTCCAGTTGGAGGATTTGAACTGATATGGAAGTTGCCATCGAAATGTAAAGGGTTATCCCATTACTGATCTTCTTTAGCTGTTTATTATTCATTATACCTGGCGGAGAGGGATGTGGGGGGGGGGGGGGTGGGGGACCACGAACCTGTCCGTTGGAAACTTTGGACTTGTTGTCCGGCGGAAAAAAATGTTGGTTGCTAACGTCAACCTTTTGTCTCATGGCCGCTAATTTAAAAAGTAAGTTGACCATTACCCGAAACCCCACCTTTCCTTTCATTATATAGTACCTGTTGGTTCCAGATATCATTTCTATGAACGCGATCGTTAGAAGTGTATAACCATTGAATAATAATGTACACAAAAAAATTTCCTGTAATGTAATATATTTAAAGAAATACTTCCATTAACCCTTTACCCAACGCACACGATATCAACATTTATTATTTAAAATAACATTTTTTTTAAATTTTTCAAAAAATTTCAACAACACCATATCATGTGACCCCTCATTGGAACGAGCCCAATGAGTTCGTTCCAATGAGGGGTCACATAATATGGTTTTGTTGAAATAGTTTGATTTTTTTCTACTGCTCAGTTTGCATATTACGCGGGCGGATGCGGGAGATTCGTTTTGTAAGAGGTTAAGAATCTAATGTAAGGGGAATTTTAGCTTGAAAATAGGTGACATGTCATTTTCAATGGCGTCAAATATCTAAAAATCTTTATATTTTTTTCAGTTTTAGTGTTACACCACGAAACATGAACAGCAAAGAAAGTAGCAAACAATAAATGTGTTTAGATATTCGACGTCATCGAAATCAACTTGTCACCTATTTTCAAGCAAACTACCATTTCTTTTATATAGAACCATAAATGAAGGTTATTTTTTTAAATAATAAAAATTAATGAACTTTTCCTAACTGTTCCGTTTATTTTTGTTTTAAGTATTACATTGAGTTACGCTTCAAGTTCATGGCGATGGTCAACGACCTGATAACACTGACCGACAACTTTTAACTCTTACCCACAATGTCGAAATATTTTGAAATCCTAATTTCACTCCTGATACCGTCGTTCTTTTTCAATCGCCCCCCTCTAGAAATGTCAACCTACCTGCCAAGCAATGAACCCCTTAAAAAATCTTAAGTATCTAATCTGGCTCGGCGAAATGATATTGCTACTCTGCCCCAGAACGGTCGTGGTGTAACTCTCCACGTACAGTTCATGATATAAGTTATTGCAAAATGTCAAAAGTGAATGAATGGGTGTGACTCTTCCCAATATTTCTTTTCATTTTTCGTCTTGATACCTGCCTATGGTTTCAATTCGTTCGCAACAGTTAGCGTGTACTTTCTTATGATACTAACCGCCATACAGACCGTCGTCATACAAATGGCGTCTTTAGATTTTGCATTGTGCTGTGTGGGTTCCAGTATGACCACATTCAATTTCCGCACTTGTTAATTGAAGAGTAAGCTGGAAGCCTTTGGTTCGTGACAACTACGGTGTTATTTGTTTTTGTTTTTTATATGTGATTTACAACAGCCAGGATCGTATCGTTTCGGCCAATGTTACAGTTGAGGACGCCAGAGTGCCCGAAGAGAACCACAGCTCAACAGCATATCTACTGAAAGCATATTTTATTTTGTCTACAAATAAGTTTCCATAATTATTGAGAGGGCAACTATAATCCCGGCTATCTAATTTTCCAAATACAATATACACCATGAAGGCGTGCCTTCTAGGCAGACATACATTGATAATCAATGTATGTCTGCCTAGAAGGCACGCCTTCATGGTGTATATTGTATTTGATTGATGACACAGTTTGGATATTTTATCAATCAGTTCGTGGGTTATTATCGGCCGGACAAATCTGACACCCACTCTCGAAATATCGTCATATTTGCGACAACCCAGGTAGCCCACAATGAAAACTGACATATCGTCGCCTGAGTGCTAGAATGCCCTGTGTCCCCTATGGGACATAGAACATTCTAGCACTCAGGCGACGATGTGTTGTGAGGTTTATTCCTTATCTGAACTTAGACGGAAAGCAGAGAGGACTGTATACAGTCCGTTTTCCTCCTGGGCTCAGCCTGGTATTAGCTCTGCTTGAATATTTTCAACATAATGTCCACACTGATGCAACTAATGTGTTGTATGTCACACACGAGACTGTGAGCCGTTGGGATAGTTATAGGTAGTCATGGGCTTATTTTATTTTTAAGTTTATATATTCTACGAAGATTGGCGAAAACGTTATACGACTTATAATATATGTCCAGGAGAATTCATTGGCAATATTAGAGTTATGTCCTTCTCCGTACGCACCGATTATGGGACGTCATATTTCTTTAGCAGAGACTGTGGTAGCTATATCGCTTTTCAATTGATAGAATGGAAAGCCACCAACAGGGCACGAGTCCACAGTGAATGGGTAACATTCCATCCCTGGTAAAAAGCAAATTCATTGCACAATCCTAATAGGAATGCATGGCATACAAAACTGTAAACACACACAAAAAACACTTTATACATTGATAATTACGCGATCTTGCCGAGATACATTCGCGCCAGTCGATCGAGGCTTTGTAAATCGAATACTGCAGAACTAAAACTGAATCACGATCAACAAAAAGAAGAACTACTTCGCTTTGCATTTTCGAGATTAAAACCATTAGCGCAGAGGGCTGAGAAGCAGACACAGATTTGCGACCAGATCACGACACACTCACGACCTGGTCGACATTATATGTCGGCTTTTGTTACGCTAGAACGGACGGGGTAGACTATATTGCCAAAATATCACCAACTGCTACAGTTAAAACTAGAAGTCCTGCCACGAATAGTGCGCTTATCTAGGCTTAATTGCGCGTTGAAATTGCGCGCAATTGCCATATCGAATGGCATCCAAAGCACGGCGGGTTCTCCTGGTTACTCATAGCAAACACATGCAATGTTTCTGCCAATGGACCACCGGGTTACCCGGAGGTCCATTGGATGAAATATTGCTTGTGCTCAGGCCATATGTACAGAATTTGAGAGTTTTACTTGGGCCATAACGCGTACATTAACGCGCATATCAACGTGCTATTTGTGCACATTTCATGACAGGACTTCTAGTTTTAACCGTATATATGTTACAGGTAATGAATAAATTCAGGAAATCCCTAATTCCGTCAGCCTATAGATACATTCTTCCATTTTGACTAATTTTGATCTATGTTATACATGACATTTTGTTTTCCCAGAATATTAACACGACACACATAGTTTGTTGAAGTGTTGCAAAGCCTGTCAGTTCAACATTCGGGGCGAGAGAAATGCATTCAGTGGAATAGTGATGATGCGTGAGATTTCAATCCCTGCACTTCAGTCAAATTGCTTGAACCTGAGACATGTTTCCCAATACTTGCACCATGTGTCATGTTGAATAATCAAAAATAACAATGACCATCATCTTATTCGAATGATAGCGGAAACTTGTATAATCACTTGTCACTCTCAGTTGCCGTTGATATTCTTTATAATGAGGATTATAAAACAAAAATACATGCACGATTTCGAAATTATTCTGACTGAAATTTTGTAATCACTAGCTGGTAACTTTTCAGGAAATCTCTGAATCTGATAGAATTAAATTAGAGAATCTAAAGATCCGCTGACGGAATGGGCAATCTGACAGCTTCTTTGAATATTTCACAGATCCCCTGTAACATATATACAGTTAAAACTAGAAGTCCTGTCGTGAAATGCACACAAATAGCACGTCGATCTGCGCGTTAATCTACGCGTTATGGTCATAGTAAGGCTATCAAATTTTGTACATATTGCCTGTGCACAAGCAATATTTCAGCCAATAACCCAGAGGTCCATTGGCAGAAACATTGCCTTGTTTGCTATGAGTAACCAGGAGAACCTGCTGTGCTATGGATGCCATTCGATATGGCAATTGCGCGCAATTCCTACGCGCAATTAAGCCTAGATAAGCGCACAGTTCATGACAGGACTTCTAGTTTTAACTGTACGACCGCTCATTGTGGACGATCAATTCATGGTGTGTGGAGACAAAGGACCTAGAATCATGCCATAAGCTTTTATCGGCTATATCAACTTGAGCAAGAATAGTCGATAAACGGAAAAAAATTACCTGGAAATGTGTGTACCTTTTGGGCTTACCATTGTATGAAATAGAAGATGAAGAGGACAAAGACAAGAGTCCTGCAGGATGTGTATCAGAATTCTACATCCATACACTTTGTACCCGTGTCTTTCGCTATTTTTGCACAATCTACCCATGCGTTAACTTTTAACTTCGAAACTTAATAACGCAGTGTTTACAGAGCTCGCCAAAATATACACTGATCCTGCTCATCGTTGTCTGTTCGGCGTATATACTCTCTATTTGGCATAAAACTCTCAATGTGAATGAAACACTTTTTCTATCAAATTTTATCAAGATGTCTTGTCTGTCAACCTTAACAAGAGTGTTTGGGACAACGGTAATACATATGCACATCTTCCTTCTTTCTATGAATAGCATGTGTATTGCAATGCCCCTTGCAATGAGGCAGGAATCCGTAATGCTTGGTTTACTTTGAGTTTTTTATCCAGATACTCATATTTGGGTGTGCCGACCTTGTTAAAACTACATTCAAAACTATGTAGTGGTGCGTTTTTGTACTATGTATCCACACAATATCAATATGACCCACAGTGATAAGTGTGTTAAAATCTTGATGTTTTCAGAGTGAATTGAATATTTATTGATTAGAATATCGTGAAAGTGCGTGAAAGAATATCATATCTGCATTACTTTGTGAGTGAATGGACATTACATTGCATCAACGATAGTACTTAGAACTTGGGAGCACATGCAGTGATGCGATAGGAATAGTATACATATACTATGATATAAAGTGCATCACATTAGGACGGGTACTGAATATCACAAATGTGAGAGTCCCAGAGCTTGTCTATGGGTTTGCGGAATTGAAGCATCTGCACAAAATATATCTAACCGTGTTAGCGCCCGGAAATGTGCATCTATTGTCGGGCAAATTATATTTAAGTATTTCGTAATTGGATCTGTAACACAATTTACCCTTTACCAAACATGAAAAGAAGACGACACTTGCAAAAAAAAAAAACAAACTCTTGAATAACTAATCTTTTTCATTTTGTGTATCAAAAACATACGTTATGACCCTCATTGGAACGAGCTCGACGACCTCGTTCCATCGAGGGGTCATAATCTATGTTTTTGAGACAAAAAAATTTAAAAAAAAATTAATTAATTGGCGATTTTTTTAGAATTGCGCTGGCTGGTTTTGGCCGTTACGTTTGATAAAGGGTTAATGGCAAAGGGTCTTAATATTAATATTTTCACTACTGCGTCGTGGGCTTCCACAGCTTACGAGCTGCAGGAGCTACTGTTGCTGCCAATAAAGGAACACCATATAAACTCTTTAAACGCCAAAGACGGCTACGTTTCGATAAATTATCTGAACATTTACGTGTCTCTCATCATTCGCTACTTCGCAAAACAGTGTGATGTCTAAGATAATTTGAAGTTTAGTCTTATTCTGTTACCCTTCCTGTTTTTGGTACTCAACGCGTGTTGTCGTGCTCTGAACAAGTTTTTTGCTGTTTTCTGAAGGTGCGTATTCAAGGGGAGAAATATATTTTCTCCCTTTTGACCAGAGGGCGGTATGTTTGAATTGTGCACGACTTGTTTTGGTCATTCAGCGCAGCTTCACCACAGTGACTGCTACGTTATTTTTTTCATTAAAAAATGAACATATCATACTATTTTCCGTGAATGTTTCTTTGTTACACAGTAATATATCATTACCAATGCCAACATTCAGTGGTTGAAATTGTTGACAGGTATTTGATGCGTGTATGCTGTTGGGAGTTTTCGGTATCTAGGCACGCTTAGGCATCTAGTTTCTTCTAACATTCAATATTTATTTTTATCATATGACTCGTCCGTTTTGTTCACTTTAAAACATTTGATGTTTTGTTTTCATATTAATCAGTGATGAATAAAGCATTCCATCAATTTCATTGGTCAGCTTCAAAACTAGACAATTTGATTGGCTGAACAAAATACAACTGGGTCACGTTTTCATAATTTACATAATTGGAGTTGGGAGCTTTCATTGGTCAATTTCAAAACTGGACAATTTTATTGGCTAAACAAAATGCAACTGGGTCGCATTTGCATAATTTCAGTAAGGAGAATTTCCGTTATCTGTCCTATTTAGGGTGGGTTATATTGTATTAATCTTTTACCTACACGAAAAACGCCATTCATTTTTTTATATCGATGAGCTCGTTCCAATGAGGGGTTATAACCTATGTGTTTTTGGGACAAGGGGTGAAAATATAATTGAATTTGAATGGCGATGAATAGCTCTGGCCGGTTTTGACCGTTACGTTGGGCTAAAGGGTTAACAAGAAAAAAGACCTTTTCTCTGCAAATGTACTGAAATTTGGTTCATGGTCGAAACATTTACCTAAAAAGCTGTGTTTTTACCCCAAAAAGCCCATAGTTTTAATGTTATTAGGTATAAATTCACCTAAGAATGGTTCGAATAATATTCCGACTCCACTAGAAATTTTCCGACAAAACTGCTGGTGGGGGGGGGGGGGGGGGGCACCGCCCCTCCGCCCCCCCCCCCTTATCTTTATCTTTATCTGCGCCACTGCTCCTGTCAAAGGAAAGGGAAGCCTAGGCCATACGAGAAGCATCGTTCTTAAATAATTTTCGTTCTTAAATAACATATTAGTCACACTATCAGCTTTCACATAGTTATGGGTGATGTTGTATTCGACAATTTATCTTATAGACTTATCCATGCATTCAACCTTGGATTCATCTTTTGATTTACCCACAAGTTCTTTTTATTTTTGTATTGTGCTCATTTACTCAATCATATTTCTTTTCTCTGTGTTTATTCACCTGTTGCTGGTTCATTGATATGCTCCTTCAACTGCTGTGCGTGCGTGGGTGTGTTGTGCGTGTAGAGCTATGTGTGTGTGAGGGCCATGTGTTAGGGGTGTGTGCGCGGGGGTGTCTGAGGGGGTGTGTGGCTAGGTGTGTGTGGCTAGGAGTGTGTGTGCGCTGGGGTGTCTGAGGGGGTGTGTGGCTAGGTGTGTGTGGTCAGGAGTGTGTGTGTGTGATTGTGTTCGTGTGAGAGGTTGGGAGTGGTGCGACTCCCCACTTTGCCACAGTCTATGCTGTGTCAACACATTGATTGTATTTTTAATTCTTACATAGTTTTGGGTGATGCTGTATTCGATAAATTTCTCACAGACTGATGCATGTTTCCAACCGTGGATTCATCCTTTGATTAACTCATACGTTCTTCATTCAATCATTATGTTTGTGTTGTATTGATTCATCCACTTATTATGGGGGTGGGGGTGGGGGAGAGTATATGTTTGCGTGAGGGTTGTGTGTCGGGGGGGGGGGGGGGAACAACATGCGCGTTAAAGTGTGTGTGGGTGAGAGGGTGTGTGTGTGTGTGATAGAGGCTGAAAGTGTTTGTTAGGGTGTGTGTCTGTGCTTCGTTTGCTTCGGACCATGCTGAAGAAGTTTGTTTGCTGATCGTTGTTTAGTCAGGTTAGTTAAAAAGTTAGGCTTGTTCGCCTTTTCATTCATTGATACTGAAGGATGGGTGGACGAGTGGGAATTTGGGTGGGCTGATGGAAAGATGTGTCTATGTCTCATTCATTCTGATGGTTGGGTGCATGGATGGGTGGGTGGGTGGGTGGGTGGGTGGGTGGGTGGATGCGGGGACTGGTGGATGGATGGGTCACCCGTTTGTTAGATCGTTCGCTCGTTTGATGCTTCGTTTGCTTCGGACCATGCTGAAGAAGTTTGTTTGCTGATCGTTGTTTAGTCAGGTTAGTCAAAAAGTTAGGTTTGTTCGCCTCTTCATTCATTGATACTGAAGGATGGGTGGACGAGTGGGAATTTGGGTGGGCTGATGGAAAGATGTGTCTCATTCATTCATTCATTCATTCGTTTATTTATTCGTTCGCTCAGTCATCCAATCGTTCATTCACTCACTCAGTCACTCATTCATTGATACAATCATTCTATCATTGATTCATTCATTCTTTCAATCATTCATTCATTCACTCATTCATTCACTCCTTTTCATTTGATCTAAGAGGTTTATCACATGAAACTTCTTGTAAGACAAATTGAACTAGAGTTAAAATACTCATAAATAGTTGTAATAATATAGATTGGTATACCAATAACCACAACCAAAACACCGAATTACAGAACCAAATTGTCGTAACAGAATGCCATACTCTTTGGTTTCCTGTTATTTGTTTATTTTCCTCACTAATATGTACATAAACTTTATCACTTTTTCTTCCATCGGTTTGGTCAAGTGCTGGCTTGAGATGTTACTATACCCCCCTGAAACTGTAATGTGTGATGTTATTTGTAAACAAGAGCGAACTAAAGCAATGTATTACTATTCACTTGCAGCTCATGGCGATTAGTATAGAGCAATATAGATTAACAGTTGGCTCTTTTTACAATGTGACATCCTCACATACACATCTGAATAAGGTTCACCCCAAGACATTCATGTTTAAAAAGGTTGCGAGTAGCTCAAATATTCATTTTGCTTTAAGAATTTTTTCACTGCTACTAATTCTCCTGGCTCGAAGTGGCGACATTGAATCAAACCCTGGTCCTGATAAAACCATTACTCAAGACACAGTTTCCATATTGCACTATAATATTAGAAGTATACGCAATAAACTTGATGACCTCAGTGATCAACTTGATGAGTATGATATAGTATGCTTTTCTGAGACCCACACCGAAGAGGCATTTGATTCTGAAAGAATCACAATCCCCAACTTCCAGAACCCGATAAGAACAAATAGAAATCAATATGGCGGTGGAATAGCAGTATATTTCTCAAACGAGCTTTATTTTAGGATTTTACCTGATCTGAAGTTTGACGACGATAACTTGTGGTTTGAGGTTGGTGGGAGGTGTAGTTTTATTCTATGTGTAGCTTACAGGTCTGAAAACTTTTGTACTGAAAACTACTGGTCAAAACTTGAAGACAAACTAGAGATAGCTTTATCCCTTAACCCATCAGTAATAATAGCCGGCGATCTAAACTGTGATTTCCTGAGAAATCGTACCCCACTAAATGACATTGTAAATAATTTCAATTTGACTAATGTGATACAGGAACCGACGAGAATTACACCCGTTAGTCAGACCTTAATTGATCCAATTCTTTTAAGCGATACAGTAACCTCAGAGCATGCTGGTACAATTGACTTTGGATATTCTGATCATAAGGCAACATTTGTTATAATTAAATTTCCCCGCTCCAGTTTAACAGTTAGAAAGCGAATCGTATGGAATTATGGAGCAGCTGATTATCATAAAATGAACACTTTAATCCTAGAAACAGACTGGGAGACGCTTGTTAATCTCCCAAATGACATTAACGTATCAGTAAGGAACTTTACCCAAACTTACCTAGAAATTGCCAAACAATGTATACCACAGCACGAAATGACAGTGCGATATAAGGATAAGCCATGGTTCGATAACAACTTGAGAAGAGAAATTCGTCATCGCGATCGTGCCAGACGTAATGCCATAAAATTTAAAACAATAAGACACTGGGATAAATACAAAGAGCAAAGGAATAAGGTGAACAATATGAAAAAGTTTGCAAAGATCAACTTTTACAATAAACTAGATGAATCATTAACTTGTGAAAGACACCCTAAGCAATTCTGGCATATCGTTAAAATGTTTTCAAATAAATGTTGCGAAACCGGTCTCCCCCCTTTTCATCAAATGACTGACACTGGACCTAGAGTGATCGAATCAAACACTGAAAAAGCCGAACTATTAAACAAAACCTTTGCAAATAATAGCAATCTCGAGTCGAGAAATCACAATCTCCCCACACCCAAAATTCGTTGCGATGAATTTCTATCTGATGTAGTAGTTCACGAAGAAGATATTGTCAAAATATTAAAATCTTTACCAACCAAGAAAGCAACAGGTCACGATGGGATAAGCAACAGAATGCTGAAAGAAACCAAATCTACCATTTGTAAACCATTGTGTATGCTCTATAGCAAGTCCTTGTCCTTGGGTATCTATCCAACTGAATGGAAACAAGCAAACGTGATTCCCATCTTCAAAAAAGGAGACAGGTCAGACTGCAACAACTACAGGCCAATTTCCCTGCTCTGTAACGTAGGGAAAATTATGGAAAGAATAATTTTTAATAACGTCTATAAGTACTTCTCTGAAAATGATTTATTTTACAATTTGCAGTCCGGATTCCTACCCAATAATAGCACCGTCTTTCAATTAATTGAGATATATAATAATTTATGTCAAGCAATCGACAAAAAGCTTATAACGTGTGGCGTTTTCTGTGACATCTCAAAGGCGTTTGACAGGGTGTGGCACAAAGGGTTGATATTTAAATTACGTGAATACGGTATAACAGGTCCATTGCTCGTGTGGTTTGAAAATTATCTCTCAAATAGGGAACAACGTGTGTCAGTCGATGGGTGTTATTCTGACTATACCGTAGTATCATCTGGTGTTCCACAAGGATCAGTTCTCGGTCCTTTTTCTGTTCCTCGTGTACATTAACGATATTGCAGAAAACATTGAGTCAATTACAAGGCTTTTTGCGGACGACACATGTCTCACTAGAAGTGACAGTTCTGTTGATGATTTAACAGCTGTAGTTAACAGAGATATTGAAAAGATTAACGAGTGGGCAAATCAATGGTTAGTAACATTCAATGCGCAAAAGACTCAAGTGATGCTATTCTCCCTACGTAAGAACTTAGAACCACCAACAATTAAATTTGTAGACACAAATCTTCCAATAACATCTGAGCACAAACATCTGGGCTTAACCCTTCAGTCAGACCTATCCTGGGACCGTCACATTGACACAATATGCTCCCATGCTGGACCCAGACTAGCACAGATTAGGAAATTAAAATATATTCTCAATAGAAAAACATTAGAACAAATGTATGTTTCATTCATTCTTCCAATATTAGAGTATGCAAGCCCTGTGTGGGATGGAGCACCTCTGGTACATTTAAAGCGTCTCGATGACATACACTGTGAAGCTGCCCGTATAGTTACGGGGTTAACAAGGTCTGTTTCTAGGGAACGTCTCTTACTAGAAGTGGGTTGGAGGTCCCTTGAAGAAAGACGGTACATCCAAAGAATGATATTGTTTTACAAAATTGTAAATGGTCTCTCTCCCGAATTTCTATTTGATATCTTAACCCCACGCTTCAGCGACCTTTCCAGTCGTAACCTGCGAAATGCATCGGATTTTACACCTATCCCACACAGAACCGAATTATTCAAAAAATCTTTTTTCCCAAAATGCTTAGCCGAATGGAACAGACTCAATCAAGAAACTAGAAACTGCCCATCAGTTGAACAATTTAAAAGATGTATAGCGTCGCCAAACATAAAGCCTCCCAAATATTTTAATGCAGGAAAAAGGAAATACAATATTCAACTTACCAGGATACGTGATGAATGTAGCAACCTCAAGGCCGACATGTTTAACAACTATATCGCAGACTCGCCCAAATGCGCATGTGGCAATGCACGTGAAGACGCGCACCATTTCATATTTGATTGTGATATACATGCTCAGTCCCGAAATGTTTTACAACACAAATTATTGAAATATAATATTTTACATGTCGATCAAGTTTGTTACGGTGACAGCACCTTGAGATATAAAGAGAACGTGGAAGTTGCTTTAGCAGTGCAACATTTCATCAAAAATACCAGCAGATTTGATGATGGTTAGCTAGTTGATGAGCAAATTTTTGAACATCAGCTATCCAACTACTATCGAGTGTGTACTAACACTGCTGCAAGAAATCGAAATAAATCACCCGGGTGGCGTTTCATTAATAAACATCCGCAAATTTCTAGCTTCAGTTACAGAATGTATGGGTACATGTTTTGTTGTGGTCCACTCCAGCCTTAGCACTTGACCAAACCGATACTAGCCCTCACACAGTTCCCTATGTGTACTCTCTCTGTTCATAAATCATTTGTCTGTTCTATATATTCGTTACTTTTTTCTCTTTTTTCTTTTCTTTTTGTTATCAAATTCCAAATTCTTTATTATATTACTTACAAGTATGTCGCCAAAAGTTATTTGTTATTTTATATGTATGGAGAGGAGGGATATCTAAGTGGTACGCACTTGTCCTCCGATCCCATTGTATTCATTTGATACAATAAAATATGTTTAAACGAACCTATGTTTTGGAAGCAAAAAATGAAAATCTTTAGTTATACGAGGATGTTTTTTCCAAGTGCCGTCTGCAACTCAAGTTAGGTGATGGGTTAAAAATTCATACTAAGTTGCTAATTTGTGCGTGTGTGTGTCAAATGATAAATAGAATATTAAATGAGTGTTTTTCTCATATAATATTTATGAAACTCGACCCAATTTTCCGTTTGGGCTCTCCACGGAAAATTCTTAGCCTCGTTTCATAAATATTATATGAGGAAAACACTCATTCCATATCATCTATATCCGTTTGTATCAGTCTTTGCCTACAGTAGTTATTGCAAGGGTATACCGTATGGCAGTTCGCCATTAAGTGGTATGTAATGGGTTTTTTTCACAGTTGTGTGTTGCTAGAAAGTGTTGTCGTGCTCTGAATATTCTAACAAGTTTTTTTTTCTGTTTCCTGGGAGTGTGTATATACGGAGGGAAATAATAGTAACTGTAGGTGCAATAAATTGAACGACTGATTTACTACCTTAATGATATGGCAGTGTATACATTTCCTATCCGACTAGAAGTATACTTGAACATCTGAAAGTGGTTTGAACAGGTGTGCAGTTTTCGTTTTGCATCCGCTTCTACTCTCCCATTTAGAAGCTGCAGTTAATACATTCATTATTCTGGTGTGCTGATGCTTTGTGGAAGTTCTGCATACTTGATGAACAAAGCGAAAAATAATACATTGATCTTGCTTATGTAACTGGGTCTTGACGCATGCAGCATACCCCAGTGTGACTGTACTGTTGGGTAGAATGTTCCAATCCCCTATTGTTCTGGGATAAGAAAAGACTCATTCCTTCTGCCGGTTCTACGCGGTTGTACGTGTAACCCCTTTAAGTTCAAATTACGGGATGTTCGATCGGGTTGGACAAGGAACCTGTTCGTTTGTACTTGTACTAAGTTGTTGACACATTTGGACGTTTGAATGCTCTATTTCGCTTTGAGAGGGTTTTTTTTCCAGTACGGTCATCAGTTATGGAGCTGACAGATGAGGCATTTTGATACTTGTTGGTCGCACTCTTTGGACCATTTCAACTTTGTATTTATTATGTTGTTGGTGTGGGTCCACTCTAAGGTTGGATGAACTAATGGTATGAATGCAGTTTCTTTTATTTTGATGTTGTTGATGTTTACCTTTGTTTTGAGACATACTACAGTCTTATTTTCTGTGTTTCATATGCTATGAATGTGATCGTTTGTTGTGATTATATACAAATTACATTTGTCGAGACGGGGGATGTGGGATTTCATTTCGTTTCATAGTCAACTAGTTCATCAAGATCTTCCTGTAGTTGGGCGCCGTCAGGCTGATACAGTGGTTAAATACACCATGCCATCTTCGACATAAAATTCGAATTTCAAGCGGATTCCCACCAATATTTCTTTGATTCAGAAGAGGCGTTAGCGTGGTTTCCATCGACCCTCATGAATGTGTCATTCTGAACTGAACCCGTAATAGCAGTGAACCGATACTTGTTTCCGCTCTTCTCGATAAACATTATATTTATTGATTCCTATAATGGTTTATGTTGGTAACCAAGTGCCGGCCTAGACGGAAATCATATTTCACATTGCTGAACCGTTGGTGCAGGTCAGAACACTATAAAGACTGATCCTCTAATTCGGTTGAGAACTATCTTCATCTTCTTCATCAACAGAATGGTAATTACTTTGAAGAAGGTAGCTTCGTTTGTTGCGTTCACTCTCAACATACAGGGTAAGTAAAATAAGTAACTCTTAGTCGACGAAATTAATTTTGTTTCTTAATTTGAAATATACAAATGTTTTGGAGATACAGTTTAATCCGAAATTACATTGGTTGATTACTCCAATTATATTAGGACATTCTCTTCTTTTCTAAAAGACAAGAATGGGTGGTTTGCACTATTTAATACATTGAAAGGAGGTAAACAATTATTGTGGAATCGCAGTGCATAAACGAAGACACGTGATGGTAGTTGCTGATATTTTTAGATGCTTAAACCAGTTTATATAAATAGGTTTTGTTAAGTATGGAATCAACTACAGTTAAAACTAGAAGTCCTGTCATGAAATGCGCACAAACAGCACGTTGATATGCGCGGTAATGTACGCGTTATAGCCCAAGTAAAGCTATCAAATTCTGTACATATGGCCTGTGCACAAGCAATGTTTCAGCCAATGGACCTCCGGGTAACCCGGAGGTCCATTGGCAGAAATATTGCATGTGTTTGCTATGAGTATCCAAGAGAACCTGCCGTGCTTTGGATGTCATTCGGTATGGAAATTGCGCGCAATTCCAACGCGCAATTAAGCCTAGATAAGCGCACTATTCGTGACAGGACTTCTAGTTTTAACTGTAATAACTGAATCATGACTGCCCGAAAACAACGAGGTAATGAAACAAACTGATTTCATTCTTCGTGCTTCTAGAACTTGCACATTATCAATTTGTGTCCTTACCTCGTGAGTTTCGAACATCATGACTCCATTCGTAAAAATGGATTATTTTATGTCCGGGCAGGGTATCCAGGTGGCTTATCTACAAGGCACCGCCTTGACTGACCATTATTCGGTGCAGTTCGTTTCCTAAAGCAGACACAAATTAGCATAGTTTCTGAAACAGAATAGTTCCCGTAAACTGTCTGTATAGTGCCTAAAATACAACGTCCACTCGATTTGGGGAAACCACCTATTTATAGAATGTACCGTTCAAACTAGAAGTCCTGCCATGAAATGCTCACAAATAGTACGTCGATCTGCGCGTTAATCTACGCGATATGACCATAGTACGGCTATCAAATTCTGTACATATGGCCGGTGCACAAGCAATGTTTCAGCCAATGAAACTCCGGGTAACCCGGTGGCCCATTGGCAGAAACATTGCCTGTGTTTGCTATGAGTAACCTGGAGAGCCCGAAGTGCTTGAATGCCATTCGATATGGCAACTACGCGCAATTCCTACGCCCAATTAAGCCCAGATAATCGCATTCATGACAGGACTTATAGTTTTAACTGTAAACAGAAAAAAACAAAAAACATGGTCTATTTTTTGTACAACAGACTAGACATATTTATTTTTTTATTGATGTTTACCGACACTTTCGACAGCCAGGGTTACCTCGGGTTGAACAGTTTCACGTGGGGAGGAAGCCGGAGTATTTGGGGAGAACCGCCGAGCAACAGCGAGCAACTGTCAGACTCCCAACGTAGTAATTCCACACAAGCAGGGTTTACATTGGTTGAAGACAAGTGCACCACCGATGTTCAGTACGCCTTAGTACACAGCACCACCGTGCCACCAAGGCGGCAGTCGAGTTGAAGTGCCTTGCCCAAGGACAGAACGCAGTTACTCCTGGCCGGAGTCGAACAGTTAGACCTTTCATTTTGAAGTCCAATGCCGTACCACTCAGACACTACGCTCCCGATGAACTCATTATTTTCTGCCCATAGGTTTTAACTCTCATTTTAAACGCTTTTGTTCTAGTTTAAACATTTATTTGAATATAATGTTATTTGTGTACAGTGCATAGAAAGAAGATCGCAAAACAGAAAAACAAGTAATAACTTAGGAGTGTACATTATACGTGTGTACAATCATGGTTTAATTATTGAGAAAAGGAAGGGTTCAACGGAAAGCTTACAACGTATATACGTCGTCCACCTAGTGCGTTTATACGTAATCTTGTTTGGCGGCATAGATCTGAGGATGAACCCATGCGATGAATCGTTTTTGTTTGCTGTAAAGCTAAAGCCTGTGGTTGATTTTACAACAGCTTGTGAAACATATTGTTCAATTAACCCAGTGTCCTGTCTTATGACAATAAAATCTAAATCCTTTATCTGAACATATTAGCCATTTGGGTTACAAATGAAACACTTTGTGTCGTTACGTGTCATCAACTCACAATCCTCTGTGACTAACCGTTTCACTTCAACCCATTAATTGGTTTGTAAAAATACTTTAGGAACACTTGCCTTTTCGAATCGTGGGTCCGCTTTGTGCCTAAGCCTCACAACATGGGTAGCCCAAAACCATATGCGAGAATGGCTGAGATTCGCCCACCTTTTATACAGTTAAAACTGGAAATCAAGTCATGACCTATGCGCTTATTTCGGCATAATTTCGCGAAGCAATAGCAAAAGGGGCGATGGATTCTCTTGGTTATCAATAGAAAGCACGAGCAACGTTTCAGCGAATGAACCTCCGCGTTAAACTTTGATGTCCATTGGCTAAAACATTTCTGTGCGCGGGGCATATGTACACAATTCCATCTCATTTCTATCGCCATAGCAAGCAGAGTGACGAGCTATTTGCGGGCAATTCTTGACGAAACCTCTAGTTTTAACTGTACACTCCCTCCATCATGCTGTGTTAGACTGTATCTGTGCACTTTTGAAATGTTAAGAATACTTAACGTACCAATTTAAGAACTCATACAAGTGTTGAATTTTGTGTTCTAAACATTTTGCTCTAGTATGAACCATGAAGAATTACACAAAAACCAAGGCTAACCATGCATGTGCGTGATGCGTAAGTTGGAGAGCCCGACATTTACTCACTGTTGCTCGGTGGTTTTCTCCGGATACTCTCACCACCCAACCCCTAAAACGACCTGATGTGATACGACCCTGGCTGCGTAACATTAGACTCCAATAAAAAAAACATGCAAGTAAACTTGTTAAATCACAAACTGAAGCATCGGGCGATGTGTATAAATCTTGCTGTAGAGGAGTATCTTAAGTAAGTACTTTGGCTCATATCTTGTATTACAAATAGCTAGCTAACATCTATTTGAGCCTCTTTCTGTGAACCCTTTTTTAACAAATGGAAAAAATTCCGACACATGTCTTGTATATAAATGTACATGTTGCGAATATTCATGAGTTTCTACGGAAATACCACTCATTTTCAATGTTTAATTCAAGTGCATGAAGTACTACCTTTTTATGAAATTCTTCAGTCTTGACCATTACATCTTTGAGTCTCTAACCATGCCCTTCTAGGATTATGTTTAACAGTTTGTGTTAAAACTTTGAGTCTCTAACCATGTCCTTCTAGGATTATGTATTACAGTTTGTGTTAAAACTTTGAGTCTCTAACCATGTCCTTCTAGGATTATGTATTACAGTTTGTGTTAAAACTGTGAGTCTCTAACCATGCCCTTCTAGGATTATGTTTAACAGTTTGTGTTTTGGAGCATTTTTATGGAATTATCACATGATTTTCTGTCAATGTGATTCGAATTACCACATTTACAGTCTCCAGCAAATTACAATAAATGTATTGTTAAAGTCGTATTGTCTCGTCAAAAAATAGTGAATGTTATCTGTGAGACTTAGTAAAAGTTAGATCTGAGCATTTTAATACGTTAAATTATAGGATAAGTGAAGGAACCCGGGAAGTTGAGGAGTGCCTGTTTGAAACAAGTTTTGCTTTACTGGTAAACTAGGACCTGGTAATCAATACCCGGGGAGGAATTCCTCTAAAGTGGGCTGCAATGAGCCTTGCTATGGACGATTAACTGCTAATCTTGACTGCTTACACATGTTGCTGACATGATTTATCCATAGATACTAAAAGTGGCATTAAACACAAATAAACTAATAAATAAACTGATATAATAAGAGTCTGAGTAAAGCCTTTCAGTTCGGAAAATGTTGACACATCAGTTCTATGTGGAAATCGGTTTAATATTAAAACAGCAGACCGGCTTGTCTGCGAAGAGTTCATTCTTAAGGTAGACCTATTAATATTTTTAACCTGCAGCCAATTGGCTGCAGGTTAAAAATATTAATTGGTCTACCTTTGATGATGATTACACAAACGCCTTGTATTCTGAAGCTACATAATACATCTCAGGTCCTTGGTTCTGCTTCGTATGAAAACAAAATGCATTAATTTCAATAGTGCGGCTTTTTTCCCTTACATTTTACGGTAGTATACGGGCAGCTAGCTACCAGTACTTTACGGTAATTTGAACACTTATATTGTTCCATCGTAGGTCAATTATTCACGTTACCCTCTACAAATTAATCTTGATATATCGACATGTCAGGCTACACATTCTTCTGTTAATACTGCTATGAATTAAACCAGTTCGGTGTTGTCTGGAAGAGCTGGGATTGTGGGCAGTATGGGATTGTATAGATGTTCAGCTAACTAATTTTGTTTATTTCCTTGAAAGGCAATAAACGAAGGACCAGATTCACTCTCTGATTAAGTACGATGATATTACTGCCCAAACATTTATCTTGTAACAGGAATATAAATGAATAACATATTGAAGCTTGAATGACAACTGTCAACACTTGGGCAACTAAAACATTTCTAAGACTTCGAGAATGGGGATTATTATAATCCCTGATGGGTACGGGTGTGGGATGGGAAAATCTCACCCGAGGGCAAGATATTTGGGCCAGACACGAGGCTTGCCGAGTGTCTGGACCAAACATCTTGTCCCGAGGGTGAGATTTTTTCCATCCCTCACCCGTATCCATCAGGGATTATCCCCCCCCCCCCCCCCCACACACACACCATACAGCGGTTACGTTAGCCAGAGGTAATCGGCGGTCACGTGCTGATATAAGCAACTCATTTGGTATTCGTTGTTTTGAAAAACTAATGACACCATCGGAAAGACCATGCAAATGTTATGTATATACCAAAGGTATATACCACGAAATCAATTAGGAACGGTGGCATCTTGGGGTTTAAAGAGTTTTAGAGCATCAAACTTTGAACACACGGCATTCTGATGACGTCAATATGAATTAGTTGGTAGCCAAAAACTATGCATAGCGTCATAATATGAAAATACGTGACACGTAATGGTGCACACCCAATATTGTTAATTTCGCTAAATATTGCAGGCCCTTAAGCAAGATTTTTCAGGAAAGAGATGGTATATATCGCAGAAATAGCAGCAGTTATGTGAAATATAACAATTTGCCAAAACGTGTTGTACAGCGACATGCAATAAACACAGAACAACACATGTATGTTCATATGTTAAGGTGGCGACAAATATGGCAATCGAGAAATTTTGAAAGATTGCGGAGGGATCAAACTTGAGACAAGCTATAGTAAAACAAACCTTCATTCTTTAAACTGACAAAAGATCATAATTCACTGGCAAATTGGTTCATTAGAGTTTAACAACACTTTCAAAAAACAAGACTATATTATGAGCTGGATTGTACGTCACTTTCAATAACTACGGTTATTATATCACGTTGTTAGTTCCCAAGATCCTTCCCATCCTTCAATACCTAGACGAGCAAAAGAGTCGTACGTGAGGTCACTCGTTCAGGCAATTACTCATTTGTTCGATCCTGGTCGTTCGAGCAATCTGGGATGGTTAGCAAGCCTGTACTAGTGCTAGTAATGGTACAAGGCTGCAAGAGTGGAAGAAGACTACAGGTTTTGGTGACTACTGTAAAAGATAATCATAGGGCAGACGATGGCAATATTGGGAAAATCAGTAATAGGGGTGTTGGAGATATGACGATCACGGAGAGGTCTAGAACTGGGCAGATGCTAGGAGCTAAATTATCATCAGGTATATATAGTACTACGTCATCATGTCATAGGTATCCTCCTATACCCCGATGAGCATTAAGAGTCGTAAAAGAAATTGCTCTTTCGATACTCATTTGCTCAATGGGATTTGAGTCGTTAGAGCAATGACTTTTTCAGTAATTGCTCAAAAGCTTATTCGCTCGATAAGATTCGAGTCGTTCGGATAATACATATCCCTGCTTGATTGTATTTTGGGTTTGAGGATCATAGAGGACTTCGCTATACACAGGGAAGGCAAAAACTGAGACGTCCAAGACAAAATAGACTGTTGGGATAGGCTGAAATGGGGACAATAAAAGGCAAAACGGGCCAGGAAATGGAAGGATAAACCACAGAATATATCGGAATAGATAAAATACCGAGACTTTGGTGCACATTCGAAACAATAAAGTTACTCTTATACAAAGGAATGCGTCTATTGTTGGGCAAAAAGAAGAATTCTAGGGGACAACAGATAGAAACCTAATATTTAGTGAAAAATCCGCACTAGTAAAATAACTGTTGGATTTATTTGGGTAATTTTACAAAGTATTCGAACAAATACAATTACTCATACCAGGAAACGCACCTTAAAGCACTGCATGCTACTCTTTTAAGTCCAAAATTGAGGAATCCGTGCCAAATAAAGTTGTTTTGATGGTTTAGAGGGTGTGTCTGGATGTTCGTGGTAATTCGATTTATTCTAGTTTACGTAAAATTTATCCAAATGAGACCTCTCATCATTCATTTAGCACTACGTGCTACTATTATAAGCCGTAGATGGGGATTTGGTAGTTTGGGTAGTTTTGGATTATTTAGAGGAATTGTCAGGTTGTTTGTTGTAATTCAATTTATTCCTATTCAATCGAACACACCCCCCGAACACACCCCTTTCCTATTAGAAGGTTTTGGGTCACATAGCAACCATGTGCTACCATAGAAACCAAGATGGCGGTCTCAGATATACAAAATGGACGACATACACTCGTCTCACCTCAACAAAACGCACGGTGCATGCACACTAGGACCACGTATCACTATGGGGATGTTGTCACAAGATGGCACTCACGTGGGCTACCATTGACAACCAAAAATGAAGTAACTGGGCCATGTCACATGAGATACGGCCAATGTGGGTCGATCGTGTACATGATTTACTACTAACATCAAGCCGAGAGATACACGGTTAGATCCCCAGCAGGGGTAACTGCGTCATGGCATTGGGCAAGGCACTTAATCACTATTGCCCAAGTGGGGGCACAGTGGCGCAGCCATGGGGGCACCCCCCTCCCCCCCCCCCCACCAAAAAAAAAAAATCCGATTGAATTTATTACGTTCAAGGTCACTGTGACCTTGACCTTTGACCTAGCGAGTCCAAGATAAATAGGGGTCTTCCACTCACGTAGGCCAATCTACCTATGAAGTTTCAAGAATGTGGGTTTAAGTGTAGTCAAGTTATCATCCAGAAACCAATTGTTTACAATTTACTATGTTGAAGGTCACTGTGACCTTGACCTTTCACTTAGCGAGTCCGAAATAAATACGGTTCTTCCTCTCATCGATGCCAACCTTCCTATGAAGTTTCATGAATGTGAGTTTGATCATAGACAAGTTATCATCCGGAAACCAATTGTTTACAATTTACTATGTTCATAGTGACTGTGACCTTGACCTTTGACCAAGCAAGTCCAAAATAAATAGGGTTCTTCCACTCACCGATGCCAACCTACCTATGGAGCTTCATGAATGTGGGTCGTACCATTTTCAAGTTATCATCCGGAAACAAATTGTTTATGCCCGCCCGCCATTCACCAAACTTTTTTGTCGAGCCTGACTTCGTCACAACTTGACTAAACAAGAGGTCACAAGGGGCCTTAATCGCTCACCTGCCAACGTGGTTCAAAGAAGTATTTGGGGTCACATTCAGTTATACATGGTTCATCAACACTACAAAGGAATGAAAAGGCAAATTTTATGGAAAACACTAAGGAATCGATTTGAAAAAAAACCTGAACCTATCATGCTCCCCATGCCACCCCTACCCCTGCCCATAGAGAGCCCAAATAATAAGCCAGGGACACAAATTTAACAAACTTGAACCTGATCCCCCTTGAGATGAAGGAGGTTTTTAAAGAAATGTCCTCACATTGCATTAAGTTAATCTTTGGGCCTCAATAGAGAGCCCAAATACTAACTGAGGCACCAGATTTGTACAAACTTGAATCTGACCCTCTTAGAGATGTTGTATACCAAATACGGAAGCATTCATACCAAATATGAAAGATTTTTAAAGAAATTTCCTCATATTTCACTAAGTTAAAATTCGGGATCCTAATGGGAGCCCGATTATTAACCCATGGACTCGATTTGAACAAACTTGAATCTGACTGACACCCCCCACGCCCCCCCCCCCCCCCCCCCCCCCACCACCCCTAGAGATGTTATATGCCAAATATCAAAATGTTCTAAATGATGGTTCTGGAGCAGAAGATTTTTAATTTTTTTTTTTAAAAAAGTATGGGTGCTATCAGAGTAATGCCCCTTGTGGTGCCCCTTGTGAGCGCGGCAAGGTAATTTGTACAAATTTGAATTGACATATAAGGAACATGCACACCAAATTTGGTTCAGTAGTTTGGGAGGAGAAGTCTATAAAGTAAAGTTCACGATGGACGACGACGGACGGCAAGTGATAAGTTAAGCTCCCTTCGGTGAGCTAAAATTCATCCATAGGGCATACGCCCCCCCCCCCCCCTTCCCCATCCAATTTGACCCATGTAGGGAACATTAGGCAATAAATTTTATTATGGAGATATTTATACTTGCAGGATGTATAGGGGGGGGGGGGGGTTCTTAATAGCAGATTTATGTGTGATATCCGGCCTATTATCTTAATTTAATGACACCAATGTTGTCAGTTATTTTTCAGACTCGAGAAAAAAAAAAACGTCGCCGGTGTTCCGTCGCCGGATTTACGAAATAACCTCGCCGTTATTTAGTAATTTATCCGTTTCTACTGGTCCGGATTCGCTATTTAAAATTGATGAATCTCTTAGGGCGATAGGAAAACGAAGGAATCGTAAACAAAAGTAAGACGGTAATATTATTATTTGATGCGCAATTGCTGCCAGTTTAAAAAGCATATTTGTCTTTATTTCGTGTGATTTCATTTGGCATCCTTATTTAATTCTATTCAATTAGTTTCCTATTTTTAGTCGAATTTTTCAACAACAAAAAAACTTGACTATTGGTATGGCGAGGGCCGGTCGCCGGGCAGGCGGCCTTTTTTGCTAAAAAACTTAGTTATTTCTGGACGGGTTTTGATATTTGGTAAAAAGCTTGATATGCACGTGCAACACCTGATGACGCAAAATAGGGCGTGTCAGCGCTTTTTTCTCAAGAGTTATGGCCCATTGTTAAAATCTACTAATTTTGAGCTTGATAGCGCGATACTTCAACAAACGTCAACCGATTTGAAAGATATTTGGCACATGGGTTTCAAGGAACAATGTCTTGGTCGAGTTCGAAAATCTGTGCGGACCATTTCATTGAGTTGTTGTGTTGATGTTTGTTTCGTGATTGATCAGAATGCAAAGACTCATAAGGATTTTTATTGTCCTCACACAAGGTGAAGGGGAAATAAATTTGAAAAAAAAGAGTTTCAATGTGGCCTAATTATTGATGCCATTCACACGTCCACATATTCTTAAATAAACTGGTTTTGCATCCATTGCACTCCCCCCCCCCCTCCCCTCCCCACCCCACGAAGCACATGATGTCAAATTTTCTTCCACATACTGATGTGGTAAAAATAGCCCTCAATGAATGTGACCCCCCCCCCACTCCTTTTCATCAACAACTATGATATAATTCATAAATTAATTGATGTTGACACAAAACAAACATCTTGCGACAAAACTATCACAAAATGGAAATTTATCCTGATGTGGAAATTTTTTTTAAAAAAGATAGCCCTCAATGAATATGCCCCCCCCCCCCCCCCCCCACACACACACAATATACCCCTCTTCATCAAAAACATGATATAATTCATACATTAATTAATGTTGACACAAAACAAACAACTTGTGCCATTAAATATCCTACTTGTGATCGTTTTTAAATTACATTCAGGCTTCTGAAGACATTTCACATCATGTGTTTGGTGAATCATTTGTAATTTTTGTAAAAAACAAAAAGCCAGTTTTCTCAGTTAAGGCACCTAGAGTCATTGGTATGGTACTGACAAAACATAAAACATTGCTTGTTTCAGCAGTATGACGAGTACTGCTCATGTGGTATATCATAGCACTGTTAAAATGCCTAAAAGCATTCAATATTGATTTTGTGGTGCTTTGATTGAGCAGCAAGTATCCATTAGGGTACTTTCACAACCTTGGATTTAATTCCCACAAATACCCATTCTGATAAAAGGAGTGAAATTGTGGAAAATATGTCTCCAAGGAGGATGAATGAGATATTTGGTAAAAAAAAAATTGTTTTTTTTAGTGTTTTAATATACATGTATTTGTGTGTGAATGGAGGAGGGGGGGGGGGGGGGGGGGGGGGAGTGTGAAATATAGTCAGCTGCCAGTTATTGAAAATGTACAACCAGGCAAATGAAAAGCAAAGAAACACTCTGTCTGATGGACAGAGAGACATGCAGTTACACAAATTGGAAGTCTACACAGAAATAAAAACTGACATACAATGGAAAATTTTGTTAGAAGAGCCAGGACAAGATTGTCAAACGGAAAAAACCTCAATGGACCCTGAGTGCTGCAGTACCAAAGCAAATCATAGGAAACTGAGGGTGTATGAGATTGACTGCATAGTTTTTCCAATTGTTTCTCATCAACTGAGGCTTCACTATGGGTGGGTGGGAGGTAGGGACTTGATTCTAGGAGAGAACAGTATTTCACAGTTGACAGTTTTGTGCTGTAACATGGGAACCGTGACAACATCACTCGAACTAAACAAAATTTGATTGCATCACTTTAATTTTGGGATTCAAATATCTTTGTCAAGTATAACCCTCAGAGAACTTGTTCCGACCTAAAAACAGAGGGTCGTGCATCAAATAAGAGGAACAATTTAGTACTAGACTACTTTATTAGTACTAGACTGCTTTATTGGTAGCTGTGCACAAATGACATTCATTCACATTTGCAACTTTACTGTGTTATTTTTTCCACTATACCCCACCCCCAAATTTGTGTTCCAAAATACTCTTTCAATGAAGAAATTATTTTCTAACATTTTTTAACCCTTTACCAAATATAACGGTCAATAGCTGCTGGTGCAATTCACAAGTACTGCCAATCCATGTTCATTATTTTCTCATTTTTTTGTGTCAAAAAGAAAGCTTATGACCCCTCATTGGAATGAGGTCATTCCAGTGGTGTAAAAAGTCATGTTTTTGAACAAAAAATTAGTGAGTCAATAAGTTTGTGGGCAAAGGTAATCAGCTTTTAATGTTAAGTAAAGGGTTAACAGCATAATTCAGATAAACATCTAAATACCAGTAAATAAAAGTGCTATATGGGCTTTCTGGCTGTGGGTTTGAATGGTGATTTGGAAGAGGGTTGGAAGATTGGAACCCCCCTCTGCCCCTAGTACTATGATGAGGAACCATGGTTTAATTACATTTATTTATACATGTGTACACGTAGGGTAAAATTGGTTGTTATTTGGCATTTGCTGAAGGCTGTATTGTGCCACTGGAGGCTACACTTGCTCAAGATGTGAATTTGCTTGCAATATATAGCCCTTACTGACAAAAACATATTTTTCAAAACAATAAAAAAGTACTGCAAGGTGTGTGGTACCCCAATGCATTTTTAAATGTGAAATAATCTCTCAAAATAATAATTAAATCAGGTTCGGAAGCCAAATTATGTATTTCCTTAATCAACCCCAATCCTATCAAAGATACATTTTACCTCTTTCACGTGACAAAAGAGTCATTTCTGCATGAGAATTCAATGTTTGGCTTCCACTGAGTTAAAAACATGGGAAATTTGTTGTTTTAAAGAAAACTGTCCAAACTGTGTCAAATGGCTTAAAAACTGCTGCTCCAATACATTTTTCTACTCTGTTACCTAAAGAGTAAGCTGAGAGGTAAGGAATTCATCTAGCTTTTCTTTGAAAACTAACCTAATCCCAAAATAAAACTAAAATCTGCATCAGCATGCAATACTTAGAGGAAAAATTTGTCTCATTTAACCATATAGGAAGACAAAGAGTGGTGTTCCAACCCCACGAAACAATATGAATGTCAATTTTGATTCAAAAATTGGGGTTGCAGCTATATAATTCACCAATATCAATAGACAGTACCATTTTATCCAAACAACTGATGTCAAATTTTCTTCTACATTTTCATACTGATGTGGCAAAATATAGCCCTGAAGGTGTCCCCCCAGTCTGCCCCTTTTTATCAAAAACTAAGATTCATAAATTAATTGATGTTGACGCAAAACAAACCTCTTGTGATATTAAATTTCCCATTTGTGATAGTTTTTAAATCAAATTCTGGCTTCTGAAGATATGTCACAATGCATTTGATCAATATTTTGCCACTCTTGTGAAAAAAGCCTCACTTTCTCAGTTAAGGGACCTAAAGTCATTGGTATGGCACTGACAAAACATTAAACACTGATTTTTTCCAACGGTATGGCCAGCTGAGCACTGCTCCTATGGTATCTCATAGTACTGTTAAAAAGCCTAAAACCATCAAATATTGATTTTGTAGTGATGTGCGTGTCCTGCAAGTACATGTACCCACAAGGGCTCGTTTACAACCTTCGATTTAATCCGTACAGGCACCCATTCTGATAAAAAGAGTGAAATTAGGGAAAATACATGTATGCATAGTACACAGTGAGGATGACTCAGATATTTGCTTCAGGAATGTAGTGCTCTTTAATGTTTAATATATTTGTGTATGTGTGTGTATGGGGGGGGGGGGGGGGTCAATTGCCAGTTATTGAAAATGTAGAACTGTGCAAATGAAAAACAAACCAACACTTTGTATGATGGACAGACAGACATGCAATCACATATCTTGAAAGTGACAGGCTACATGTACAGAGGAATGGTATGATGGACAGACAGACATGCAATCACATATTTTGAAAGTGACAGTCTGCATGTACATAGGAATACTGACTGACATACAATGAAAAATATAGTGAGAAGAGCCAGGACAGGGTTGTCAAACAGAAAAAAAAACTCAGTGGACCCTGAGTGCTGCAGGACTAAAGCAAATCATAGGAAACTGAGAGTGTATGCTGTTAACTTTCTCATCAGCTGAGGGGATCAGTATGGGTGGTAGAGGGACAATTGTTAATGTAGTTTTGTGCTATAACATGGGGACCCTGACAACACTAGTATCAGACTACTATATTGGTATGTGCACAAAAGCTATTCATTTACATTTGCAACTTTGTTACTTTTCACAATGTACCCCCCACCCCCTTTCCCCAAATTTATGTTCCAAAATATTCTGTGAATGAAGAAATTGGTTTTTAACATTTTTCATTACTCACTCATTGTAATGGCCAAAATAGGCTAGCACCATTCACCAAAATTGCCATTCAATGTTCATTATTTTTGCATCCAAAATGTAGCTTATGATCCCTCATTGGAATGAGCTAGTTCAGCTCATTCCAGTGGAAGGGGTGGAGGGTCATAGCTATGTTTTTGACGCAAAAAATAAAAAGAAATTTGTTATTCAAAAGCGCCATCTTCTTTTCATGTAAGGTGAAGGGTTAACATCATAATATGGAGAAAGCTTCTATTAATCATTCATTCAATGTAATGGCCAAAACCGGCTAGCACCATTCACCAAAACTGCCATTCAATGTTAATTATTTTTGCATTTTGTGGCATCAAAAACATAGCTTATGACCCCCTCCTTGGAATGAGCTTGTTCAACTCATTCCAGTGAGGGGGGTGGGGGGGGGGGGGGGGCATAGCTATGTTTTTGACCCAAAAAATGAAAAGAAGTTAGTTATTCAAAAGTGGTATATTCTTTTTCATGTACATGTAAGGTAAAGGGTTATCATAATATGGTTTGTTTGTTGGTGGTTAACGTCACATATTTATGCACCATGGCTAATCGTGACACAACATGGAGATGAAGTCAAGTTTAGTCAATCATTGATCTACATGTTGCCCATTTTAGAGGCCTTTCACCTCAAGCATTGGTGACTGGGTCCTATTTTACTGGTAAAGCGGAACTGGTTTACCACAGTAAACAAGTGCTGCTTACTTCCCGGGGTTCCCACGGGGAATCATAATATGGAGAAAACTTCTATTATACCAGTGAATACAAGTGAAATATGGGTTTTCTGGCTGAGTGTTTGGATGGTGATTTGGGAGAGGATTGGAATATAATTGGAATCCCCTCTATAACAAGTACTATGATGGGGAAACCATGGTTTAATTAAATGTGTTAATAGGTAAAATAGGTGGTTATATGTGTTTTTGGTATTTGCCGGAGGTTATAGTGTGCTACTCAGTTCTGGATGCCACACTTGCTCAAGATGCATTTAACTGCATTATTTTTGGCAATATATGGCCTTTATTACTGACTGTGACAAAAATATAACTTTTCAAAAAATAAAACAGTATTATTCGGTCTGTGTTTCTTGAATGAACATTTAAATGTGAAATATGTGTAATATCCAAAAAATAATAATTAAATCAGTGTTAGAAGCCAAAATACATGTACATTTACATGTATGTATTTCCTATAATCAATCCCAAACCTTCCAAAGGGTAACCTACAAAACTTTTACCTGACAATCCCCCCCCCCCCCCCACCACCACCCATTTTTCACACAATGCGCAAAAATGCCTCCCCCCCCCCATGTTTTTTTCAGTTGAACAGAAATTCCTCCCCCCATAATTTCTGGTGAACCAAAATCCCCCCCCCCCCCCCCCACTAATTTGTTAGAAGTATATTTAAAGCCATACAAAAATGTCCAAAACTTTTTACCACTCGAGGCAGAGCACTTCCTTAAACTCCATTAAATAAATAAATAACTGTCCTGATAAATAGTTATTGAGGCATGTTTTCTTGTAAATAGTGATGAGTGTTTATGTAATTTACAAATTAAATACATAAGTTTTTAAATCCTTTTGGACTGCCTTTTAATCTTTTGGTGTAAAAGGCCGGGAGGGGGATTTTTGTACTGCTCTTAAAACTGCTCTTAAAATAATGTGGGAGATTGTGGTACTACCCTCAAAAACTGTAGGGGGGGGGGGGGAGGGATTTTGCTAAGTGTGTAAAAATGATTGGGAGGGATTTTAGCTTCATTCTAATCCTTCCAAAGATACATTTTACCTCTTTCATTTGATAAAAGAGTCATTTCTGCTTGAGAATTCACTGCTTTCTTTTAAAACTACCCCAACCCCAAAATAAAACTAAAATCTGCATCAGCAGACAATAGTTTGGGGAAAATCTGTCTCATTCCACTCCACACAAAGCAAAATGAATGTCAATTTTGTTTTAAAAACTGGTGTTGCAGCTATATAAATCACCAATATTACTAGATAGTGCCATTTTATCCTAACAAATGATATCAAATTTTCTTCTACATGTACATATTGATGTGGTAAAATATAGCCCTGAATGTGTTCCCTAGATCCCCAGCATACTCACTTTCATCCAAAACTATGATATAATTCATAAATTAATTGATGTTGACACAAAACAAACTTCTTATGATATTAAATTTCTCATTTGTCCAGCAAAAGGAACCAATTGCCAGAGGTACGAATCGTCCAGGCTATGAGTTTTCCAACTCACTAATGGATGGATAGATAGACAGAAATTCCGTCACACATTTTGTAATAAATTAAATTTCAGTTTCCTTTTGAATGCTAAAACAAACTAGAATTAGTAGAAATGAAATATTTCCTCTGGAATCAGTGTGCAAATGTTATTTAGAGGTCGGTTCTCACTTCTGGGGAGGTTGGTATTTAGGCTTTTTAAACGTTTTTGCCATTTTTGGAGAAACATACATGTACTAATTATCAGAATCCCCACCTCCAGATGTTGGTCAGACGAGGAGGGCGACGACATTGATTAGTTTGAGGATGAATTCAGTTCTATTCTGGTTGCAAAACCTGAAGCATCCAGGAATTAAAATATTGTTTACCAAAACACAGAGGAAGTGTAATTTAAATGGGAGTTCTGAGTGGTTCTGGTATCTAGCCTATAGGAGAACACGTCGGATCACAAAATTGGCTGGCCGCTACACTGTAATTCTGACAGTCTTAAACTGACATTGTATTGTATCACTGGTAAAAATAGTTCATAGACTAGAGCCAGTGAATATGTGAAGAAAAATCTTGGAAATAAACGAATATCGCTGTTCGCGTCCATGTCTGTTTCTGTAAAATTTTACTACAAGACTGCATGCCCGTGTTTTGAAAACAAAGATTTCCCCAGACCGTACGACAACATAACTTGAATTCATCCGAACTCCGGCTGTTTCTAAGGAAATCGGACTAAGTTTCCCACAAATGAAAAAGGCCCACTAAAAGTGTCAATAAATCACTGGTTTTATTTTTTTATTCGTTGTCAACAATTTGTGAAGTGTACATTCTCAATTAAAATTGAAACTGGGCTTTTGAATCTGACGAAACCGGCAACGGACAACATTGGCACTTCGAACTTTCAAACAATACCTAACTCGCCAACAACAATCTAATTTCGAAAGTCACTTCATTACTTAATTATTTCTCATAGTTTCCAGCATTCTGCGACAATATATTTTACATAATGTCCTTTGAAAAGCCGAAAACAATTAAATATCCGTTACAATGATTCTGGATTTTTTGCCAGTGGGAGAGCCACGCCACCAGATGGCACCCCAAACTCTGTTGCATGGTATATAGAAAACATATAAAATCATGGATACGTGCCTGGGTTACCTATGTGCGCCAACGCCACTGCGTGGGTGTGCACTAATAACGTTATAAATGTATAACGTCACGTGGGTGGGGTGGGATACACCTGTCTCTCCCTGCTATCTCACCCTGGACAGACGTATGTTACACATGCAGTGGGGGGAGAAAATAACATCCCAGAGCTGGGTGTTGTCGGATAAATGTACTATTTCACATTTTATAATAACTAAATTTCAGGGAGTAAACCTCTTGCACTATATGATACAACACACTCTCAAAGCCATTAAATCAATTATCCAATTCTTCAGTTCTCTGAAACGGCAGCAGAGTAGCGTGTACCCGATTAGATTTCCTTTTCTGGGAAGAGGACAAAAAGCGAAGTGACGTTATTCTGTATTTCAAGATATGCGTACCTAGGTTGTTATGGTAATGTACAACGTTGGCTATGCATTGACTTCGTTATCGCGATGATGCAAGATTCTCATGTTCATGCGCTAAACGTGTTGTTGATATGTACTACCATAACTCTTTATGTGTGGATGCGGTGTGCCATTTCTTTGTTTTTCTGTAGATTGACGCATTGTTGCTGACAGAAACAATTATAGTCATACCGAAGATTTGTATACTGAATTCACAAACATGATGAAAGTATTGCCAAGAGTGTGAGCCTAAACAAAAGAAGAAAAATGCAACAAACCAAAAAAAAAAAAGAAACAAAACGGAAATGGGTAAAAGAAAGAATTCCATGCTAGACTGTTCCAGTAAACTGTTCTATATTCTGTAATAGTAACGTAGTGGGCGCCACACTGGACTGTCCCAGTAAACTATTCTATATTCTGTAGTAGAATCGTAGTGGGCGCCACACTAGACTGTTCCAGTAAACTGTTCTATATTCTGTAGTAGTAACGTAGTGGGCGCCACACTGGACTGTCCCAGTAAACTATTCTATATTCTGTAGTAGAATCGTAGTGGGCGCCACACTAGACTGTTCCAGTAAACTGTTCTATATTCTGTAGTAGTAACGTAGTGGGCGCCACACTGGACTGTCCCAGTAAACTATTCTATATTCTGTAGTAGAATCGTAGTGGGCGCCACACTGGATTTTAATTGAAGACTCCTACAAAGTAGTAATACGAAAATAAGGCACCCACCACGATTTCCTGGTGACTTGGAACACTGAAATTCGCTGCTCGCATGAAAACCTTGTAGAAAAAGTTAGTAATTTTGCGTTACCAACTCACCAATGATTTCCTGGCCATCTCCGCAAACGGACAATAAGTGCAATTTATCGTTATACTTTTTGCGCCACAGTTACTAATTGCATCTTATGAAATCCTTGCATCTTCTGATTCGACAAAATCTAGATCGGTCTTCGTCGTCAGCAAATCGTCACTTCTATATTTATTTATTTATTGGTGTTTAAGGTCACATACTTGTGCACAATGGCTAATCGTGACTGTGACAGTTTTAAGGGTGAAGGAAGCCTGAGTACAAGGAGAGAACCACCGAGCATCGACGAGCAACTGTCAGCTCTTCAACATTCTAACTCTGGTCAAGCTCCACTCCTGCAGGGTTAAAGCGGTTGAATACATGTGCACCATCGACGTGCAGTACGCCTTAGTACACCGTGCCATCGTGCCCCTATGTAGGCAACCGGGATAAAGTGCCTTGCCCAATGACACAACGCGGGTAGTCCCAGACGGGGGTCGAACTCGGACCTCTAACATTGAAGTCCAACAGTCTACCACTGAGCCACCGCGACCCCCGTCACTTCTTTAAAGTAGAGAAAATGTATACATGCGTGAGAAAGTCATCTCGAACCGAAACGCAAGGGGACTCGCTGTGAATTCCGCGAATAACTTTCAAAGAATGGCGAGAGATGGTGATGCAATTTGTCCATATTGATAATGTGAAGAGAATGCACTCAACGCTTTGTATTGTTAGTTTATTCTGTTACATGCACTGGTCTTTGTGGATATGAAATAATGTTTGTTTGGTTTTATTTCTAGTCAATGATTTTCACGGAATCGGCCACTGAAATTATTTGTTCGGGGTTGGTCCATGTCATATTAATTTATCACATGACTGATCAGTGTACTGAAGGTGAACACTATCCTTATATTTTAAAAATCTTATTCTCGTCTTGATCTCTCGTTCATTATTCTTCAATTCAATTCTCTCAACTACCAGGTAATTTCTTGGTTTAGTTTTATAATTCGTTTTTAACTTCCGCATTAGCTTGTTGAAGAGATTTCTATTAACTCCCAATCCAACCTCTCTGAAAATGAGAGTTTCTAAAGGCCTGGAGCGCAAGCTAACACTGCCGACTGTCGGAAAAATATTAACGAAAGTGTTAAGATAATTATAGCAAAATATTGTTTTCCCTTCTATCGTTGGATCTGCTGCTGAATTTTCCCAATGCATATGCAAAATATTTGGCGACCTATGATCAGACAGTTTTTTTTATCGTTGGCTTTGTCGCTGAATCTTCCCACTGGATATAAAAATATTTGGCGACCTGTGACCAGACCAGATAATGGCAAGGCAAAATTTTAACAACCATCATAAAGCCAGTTGTTGGAATACAAACAGTTGTGTTGGGAATGAGAACATCGTCAATAGCTTCATTTTTTCTTTAACTGGTAGAGTGCTGGAAGCCCATATTTGGGGTTTCTTATGAAGTGCCAGTACCACAATTTAAAGGCTTCTTTTTCAATGGATGTGTTTCATATTACCTTTGATTCAAGTGGTATTATTTTATTTGTTACGATTTGCTTGTTCCATTTTATGGGAGAGTGCCTACTGGCACTCTCCCATAAATTGTAACAAGGCAAAGATTCTCTAAGAATCTTAAGGACCAAAATTAATTTAGCACTCTACCAGTTAAGCTGGGGAGTCTTCTTATGGGAAGCGCAGATCGCTGGTCAGTGTTTCCACACTGTATGCTAACCCGTCAAGCCATGCTTATTATTGGGAATCGAATACCTCAAATGCTGCTTTGATCAGACAGCAAAGCAGAAACATATTCCTCCATGTGGGAACTTTATCGTGTATTTGGACCTTGATTCTTCCGAAAGGACAGACCAACTGTTTGCAATTCAACCAAAAATATGCCGACATAAATTACATTTTGCGAAGTATCTTCGACTGTTGGCACTGCTGATCAGACCATGGCCATCATAATATCAAATAACTAGAGGCTATCTAGTGTTCTTGGGTGGATACCGAAAATTATCTCATGAGTGACCTAGAGAAATGTTCATTTTGTCTCGGACACAAGTGAGATAATTTTTGGTATCCACTCCAAAACACTAGATTTTTCTTTTTATTATACTCTTTTTTACAAGAATCTGTTAATTCCACTCGTTTCGATCTTGAATTGATGCCTGAAAGTAAACAGCGCATTGAATCATTGAAACTTAATTTAATAGATCCTCGAAACAGATAGCGTCATGCAGTCTGATTCAGCTAGCGGCTTAAAAGTCCAAGCATGGCCTGAAAGTCCGTAAAAATTGAAAGGACGTACCAAACCGAAAACTTATATTGCGGACTTTCAGGCTATCTTTAGTCTAGCGGGTTTCGTGCATCAATTCAAGGTCAGTACGTGTGGAATTATTGCTGGAAATGATCGGTATCCACTCAACAACACCAGATTTACTTTTCGTTATACGAACAAACTGATCATTTCCAGTGATAATGTGATTCGTATTTACCTTGAAGTGATGCTTTGAAAGCCGCCATTTTGATTGATACTGTGAAAGTGAAAATTTCTATATCTTCACAGTGGGGGGATACGATTTCTATCTTTACAAAATTTCTTCTATAATCTAACGTTTAGCGTATAATAAAAGTTCGATTTTAATAGCTGGAGTTAAAGCTTTACAACCTGCACTCGAACATATTGAGAATGAACAGGAAAGCAAACTGAGAATTTTCCCGGATTCTCTTTCATCTGCAGTCTCATTTGGAACTCGGTGAAAAGTTGAATATGTTAATGTCAGAACAATATGAAATCCTGTTGTTGCTGGTTACATGCATGTGTTGATATCGCCTGTAACGCAATGACAGACCGTGTCACAACCATACCTTAAACACGCCCATCAGGGATTTTAAATACCTTTCAGTGATTTCAAAATAACGTTCAATGATTTCAAACCACATATCGATACAAACATGAAATTTATTTGCAGTCGTAATGGAACAGGACGACATATAGCACTCAACAATGCGTCCGACTACATATTTCTGATAATTAAGCATTTATTAGACTTTACTGAAAAGATGGAACTTTGACACGATGTTACATTGTTCGGACAGTACTTATACATTCCGTTTTGTTTGAGGAAAATATTCGACCGGAGAGTGTTCCGTGACAGCATATGCCAACATTGGATCATACTCTGTACTTTTCTGTTTTTTGTGAACTTTGAAACATTGAATTTGAGAAGGTATTTTTTTATTTCTAGATTCCATCTTGATTTCGTAATATTGTATTGATGAAATACCGACTCATACGCGTGAGAGTGTGTACTCATTCCATCCATTCAACACATGAATTGTTCGTGCCCCACGAAAGTGCATTATGTGGCATTTTACATGTAGTTGTGAATGTTTCTAACTGATAATTAGTGAATTTCACATCGCATTTCATGAGAATTTCCAGCTGAAGTCAATGAACACCTTTCCCATAAAACACGACGGCTCATAAGAATTACGAATGGATAATAATAACCAAAAATTTCTTGGACGGTCAAATAATGTTCTCGCAAAATTTAAACTACGATTGTGATTTGGAACAAAATCACACCATTCAAACCTCGTACCACTATCAGGTTAACCCTTTAACCAGCGAATCGGCCACATCCGCCCGCGTTCTATGTAAATTCAGCACCTGAACAAATATTATTTTCCCAAAACCTTTAACAAAACCATATCATGTGACTCCTCATTGGAACGAGCTCAATGAGCTCGTTCCAATGAGGTGTCACATGATATGGTTTTGTTGACATTGTTTGAAACATTTAAAAAAAATAATATTTAAAATAATAAATTTTGATATCGTCGGCGTTGGGTAAAGGGTTACCGACACGGCTGTTTAAGGGCACAAACTTAGAGTGAACGCTTACATTAAATGGCTGTTGCAATATACAGCTGCGTGTTTTAATGAGTAACCATAATCCTAACTATGGTTAAGGGGAAGCAACAATTGATCCGCGGAACATAAACTTCAGTGACGTACCAGCACATTCGTAATTTTTATCGGTCATTTTGCGAAAAGAGTATAATAATAAAATTCGTCCATTAAGTGACTCATGCGCTAAAGAATTGCATATGGAGCTTTCCAGCTTTAGAATCTAAACGATTTCCAGCTTTAGAATCCAAACGTAATATGTTTCGAACAAGGCGAGAACATTCATTGTGATAACTTAAGCAGTTGGAAATTCACCAGTAGTAGTTGGAGAATTCACACTCAAGGGTGAGGGGTAGATGCAAACGGTTTTCCCGAATGTGGGATGCTCGGTAGTTTAAGTGTAAGGTGCAGTTGGAAATTCACAGGGCACCCCAAACCGCCGATCAGGACTCTTTAGCCTCGTTCTTGTCACCAGGTCCACCTTGGATGGGCTGGGCGGGAGGTACTTGGGAAATGGATCCACAAAAGTTGTTTCCCAGGTCTTGTCGAGAACAACATGCGGCTTTAAAGCATTTGCAATGAGGAATGTTGACAGGGGTCGCCAGTTAATATTGTCCATTTCGAAAAGACAACCTGTTCAAGTGTCATGCCAGTCACTCTAAAAAAAATAACAATCGTATATTATCGAAAGTCTGTTTAATCCCACGTTCCTGTGTTCTTTCAATGGTATGGTCACGATTCGGCCAATCCCGTCTAATTAAAAACTTGGGTTGAAAGATGCTTGAAATGAAGAAACAGGCCGACCAGCCGACTAAAGTCTGGTGTATTTGATTCTAAGTTTGTTTACATTTCAGATAATGTGTGGCGGTGAAGATGTTTAATCTCATTGTTTGAGCATGCAGCATGTCAGTGGAAACATACTAAAGTGGATGGGGAGGTGTACCAATTGATAGAGATCAGTGACCTAGTAAATTTGTTCTTACCCCATCACACCTCTCCAGTGTCCCAAAGAATGCTTATGTGGATAGTCTTGAATGTTTATTTTTAGTAAAAGGTATCCTTTGCAATCTTGTTTTCTTTTTCTAGGTTGGTTGTGCTTAAATCTAGCTTACAATAAGAATGCATGGCAGTCATCGACAGCGTTTAAAGGTGTGGCTAAAAAAGTCATTGACGGAAATACGAAAACAAATTTTCTCGTTGGTGACTGCAGCCACACTGCTTCTGGTAGTAATCTGTGGTTGATTGTAGATATTGGAAATGTGTCTACTATCCAGTGGGTTGTTGTTTTCAACAGGGGCGATGATTGTGGTAAGTATGTTACAAGTGACCCAGAAAGCACACCTGGGACCAATACTATAAGACTATTACAACTGTGTTTTCTAAAACTGTATTTTCGAATTATGACCTTAAATGGGATGAAATTAAGTATTAACATTTTCAAGATATGGCAATTTGCCTGCTGGCAAATTGCCATATCTTTTAAAATGCTAATGATTCATTTCAGTCAGTTATATTAAAAGGTAAAAACACAATTGTAAAAGTTTTATGGTATTGGCTCCTGTTTTTTTGTGGTGGGTGATTTCCCTTGTCATTTATCGCCGGTGCAAAAAACAACAGAAGGCGGACTGTACAAAACCAGCATGCTGATTGTATACCCGCCTCGTTCATCTCTTCGTCCGACAGATACCATTGTTATCAAATCGTTGTCAACGCACTCACAATATTTGATCTGAGTTTATTATTTGATGTTTCCCTTCCGTAACGATATCGTAATTAACTTCGGATTTTGAGAGCTGAGCATGACTTTTCGTTGCACTGCAAACATGCTAGGCCATCGAATCTTATCTTGTATAATAGAGAATCGTACTGAACACTTGAAATTGTGGACAGTGTCGTTCTTCGCGTATTTCCGGATTATCACTAGCTATAACAGTTAGTGATAATCCAGGATTATCCGCAGAATGATTTTCAGATGTATAATAATATGGTATTTTTTTTTTTTTTTTAAAGTGATGCGGAAAGATGTCCACTGCTACTCCGTGTACGGGAGAGATAGAAAAAAAGGTGTTTGGGTAGTCCTTCCTTGGAAAAATGTTGCTTAAAATGAAACGTACACTGTAAAAAATTACCGTATTGTTTTACGGCCATATGACCGGCAACTAGTTTCCAGGCATATGACCGTAAGCATTACGGCAAACCGTAAACAAAAATTAATTGCCGTTTGTCGTGTATTCCCATAATTTTTTTTCACGGTTTCCCGTTATTAGTAGGGTCCTATGCCTGGACACAAGCTGCCTGTCATATGACCGTAAAAATTTCAACCATCATTAACCTTATTTTCCCGTAAAAATTACCATGAAAATAATTACTGCCAAAATGACCGGAGGCAGAGTTCCAGTCATATGGCCCTTAATGAACTGAAAACCATAATTTAATTCCAGCGATCATTAACCACATTTTGCCTTGAACCAGTAAAAGCAACGCTGACTATACTCACCCGTCCCCCTAACCAACACCCCCATCATGGATACACGTGAACAAATCGTCCCCTGAGTTCCAATGTGTTCTATGTGGCAGTAGGCACATAGAACACATTGGAACTCAGGAAACGAAATATCAAGTTACACCTCTATACAAGTACTTTCTGCAAGTTACTCATGGCTGATTGTTAGGATGGACAACTTCTAAGTCATCAAGAGCAACTCAAAGCGTAAAATATGCCTCCTTTCCCCACGCTGTTCTATCACATCTATCTTCAAAAGCATCGGGCGTCCTGCTTGGAAATGGCGACTTCCAGAGTGGCATATGGCAAGGCCGATCCCATAATTTACCATTTTTACCGCCATACAACGTAATTGGGCAGCATGACGGGAGAAATACGTTCATTGATCAAATTCGCGGGTTTTTCTACGGTAACATCGTAAAAATTAATTTACGGCCTAGAGATCGTTGTATTTGACAGTCATCTGACAGAAGTTAACCGTAGAATTGCAGTAATTTTTTACAGTGTACCTCGTCGAAGCAGACGTTACTTCACTCACAAATAGGTCTAGAACAGAGTTGTCTAGATACATAGCTTGTGGAAAGGCAAACAGTATCCTCGTCGTACACTGTGTATATTTCATGATTGCTTGTAAAATATCTCACATTTCTCCCCGATGGTAAACGTCAAAGCTGTGACTGTTACACAGAAATTATTACCATTATGTGGATGCACAAAATATGTATCCGAATCGCGCTCCGGGTTCTAAGGGCAGATCACGACGAATCGAAGACGAGTCGTAATCTACCCTTAGAATCCGGAGCAAGACTCCGATACATATTTTGTACATCCACATAATGGTAATAATCATTTTATCTTACAATATATTGGGGATAAATCAAGAATGTAGACGAATATATAACGAACTATTTATTCGTACGGATAAACAAAAATAAAAAAATGGAACTCACGCGAAAGGAACGTGCTTGTATCCGACCCCTGATACAAACATCTGTATCAGGGGGTCGGATACACGACCATTGCGGAGTTAATACAGACAAAATACATGTTGACTGTAAGATAAATTATTGTCTACGTGTAAATATACGTGTCCGCAACCAATATCATTCATTGTTGTTCTTGTTGTCTCTTTAATAAAATAGCTTGATGAATTTACACATAAGCATAAGACCGATAGAGAGTATGGGTGCCATCATATAAATGTACAGAACGCGATGTGTGTTTGAATCAGTGGGTGTGTTACATAACGAATTGGAATGGCGTAGTCATATGTCGCGAGAGCCGTCAAACACACATCGCGTTCTGTGTTTATTATACATCCCATGCATTAAAATTCATTCAAATAAACAAATGTTAATTCCGAAGTTTAAACCCAAAGGTGAATAGTCCGTTTGTTTTGTTTGAAGCTGTACTGATCAAATGTGTCGATAAAAATTCAAACAGCCTTTTGGGAACCAGTCTAAAACACATTCGTTAACTTCTCTATTGGTCGTATTTGTTGAAATTCGTATCGCTGTTTTCTTCAACTGTTGTCCGTTCAGGCCTAACCATTTAGTGGCTGTTACTATTAGTAAACATATATGTACAATTTGGGCAGATTTGCAAAACATCTGGGAGAAACATTTTAAAAAGAAGTTCGAAGCATGTCAGGATGTCCGAATATTTACCTAAATGAAGTTGACCAATTTAGATATAACGGGGCCCGCAGACGAGACGGTCACGGGGCAGGGTTAATGTTGTGATTGGAAATGATTGTTTTTTTTTTTTGTAGTATTATCTCATTTTTGGTTAACAACATTTTTGTGAACCGACTTTATTTTGCTTTGGACGTTTTAATTTTCACACTACGCGACACTCGATCGATAACTGTATAACGAAAATTGGAAACTTTTCGAAGCGTAACTACTGGTTCGACGGGAAGGAACTAATTCTAATCGGTGCTGGGAAAGAGGTTCCGGCTTGTACATCTCGACTTGAATACAGAAACATTTTTGTCACAGCGGCGATTCCGTTAAATACAAGGGTTTAACCCTTTACCCAACGTAACGGCCAAAACCGGCCAGCGCTATTCTAAAAAATCGCCAATTAATTTTCACTGCAGCTCGTTCCAACGAGGGGTCATAACCTATGTTTTTGCGACAAAAAATGAAAAAAATTAGTTATTCAAGAATTTTTTTGCAAGTGTCGTCTGCTTTTCATGTTAGGTAAAGGGTTAAGTTTAGTGGATATGTAATAAATGGGTGGTATTCTTTTGAGTGTGGCTGTTGTTTAACCCTTTACATAACATGAAAAGCAGACGACACTTGCAAAAAAAATTCTTGAATAACTAATTTTTTTCATTTTTTGTCTCAAAAACATAGGTTATGACCCCTCGTTGGAACGAGCTCGACGAGCTCGTTCCAACGAGGGGTCATAACCTATGTTTTTGAGACAAAAAATGAAAATATTTTGAAAATTAATTGGCGATTTTTGAGAATAGCGCTGGCCGGTTTTGGCCGTTACGTTGGGTAAAGGGTTAATTACCGTAGTAGTTTTTTTATGTTTGAATGGATTCAGAATAGTAATTTTTTGTAACAATTTACTGGAGAATGTCTTTGGACTCCCTTCAATACATTGTGGCCAGAAAATGTATACAATCCATTGTAATTTAGATCTAAGAAAATATCAATTACATCCACATGTTTTTGGGTGTACTAATTATTATAATAATCTCCATTCTCGTGTAATTCGTAAACACGTCCCACTTTATGCCCACTAACTGCAATCAAATGTCACCACATATACATTGTTCGTTGCGCCAAAGGCTCCATCCAGGGACCACGTATACGATGTCTTGCATCAATTGATGGTTTTGAATAACAAACCTGTGATCTAATCCCAGTTTCCAAAGACGGGTGTACATATTGCTTTAGCTTCTGTCAAGTTCGGTGCTTTGTATTTCCCTTTCATCTTGAAGATATGCAGCTTATAGGAAAAGCAAGCACGATGATACTTGTGTATTGGTAGTATAACACTATTCTGTTGTATCCGATATTTACAAGTATTTTATAAAATTATATTTTTATTTATTTATTTATTTATTTATTTATTTATTTATTTATTTATTTATTTATTTATTTTGTCTTCAGGAGACAGACTACGCAATTTTACCGCCGAAGTTTCATTGACAAAGCCAATGGGAAATGACTTTACTGGCTTTAGTTTGTGCAGTTATCACCCACAACCAGCTGCGGCAGGTGAAAAGGTCTTAATGGAATGCTCAGCTCCTCAAAATGGACGTTACGTGAAAATTCAGGCGTGCGTCCCGAATAATTCATTTTATAGTTGCCAAACAGCACTCTCCTATTTGCACATCTGTGAAGTGGAAGTATTTTCAAAAGGTATGTATGATTCAAACCATTTTCACAGGTATAAATTGAATAAGCATTAATTGGTTATTTTAGATATTAATACGTAAAGTGGACGACTATATTGGAGTTTCTTATTGATATGATTGCAATGATATTTATTATGTCTCAAAGTTAGTTTGTCCAATCAAAATGCTGGAATACCTTCTAAAGATTCCACCGTATCGGGTTACTCACCTGATATTAATTAATATCAGGTGAGTAGCCGCCATTACTATTTTGATGCAATTCCCCTCACTTCGAATTTTCAAAATCTGAATTAAAACAAAATAAGAGAATTTAGGTTCCGAAAATATTTTCAGAAATTGCAAAATCGGCAACATCAACATCACTATAAATAATAAATGAACAAACTTGTTTTTGAAACATTCCGATCAAACAGAATTAACAGAAAGTCGGTGTGCGTTTCAGATTCAACTTCAAAGTTCAAGTTGCGTTATTGTTATTGTTTGCTCTACAGTAAAAAAGTGATTTTTAATGTTCAAAACTGCTTTATTAGTCCTTTTTAGGTAGTAACAACAGTAAATGTACGCAAGGGGCCTCCAGATTATGCCGAGTTGGCAAGCAGCACTGATCTCAGTGGCAAGCAGCGATTCGTTTCATTTGTAAACAAGTACGGCAATCGCCCTTCGCAAAGTGATGATTTGTTTACAATTACCATGGTTACACGTACCGGTGCCTGTTACTGTTCATGATTCTGCGCGGTGCTATCAATAGTGGTTCCTGAAAAATAAATTCCGGGCCGTTGTTTGTTTATGGAGAAAATTATTAATCGCTTGATTTACATGGACTTTCGACATAATAAATATGTTACATGGCGTGTAGCTGGCTGATACAAGGCTCTGAGTGTTCATATCAGGTTCGGCTTCGCCTCACCTGATATGAACACTCATCGCCTTGTATGGAAATGTATCAGCCAGCTACACGCCATGTAACTTATAATATATGATATGGAAAGAGTGTTTTGGTCACTCGATATTTATGAAATGAGTATAACAATTTTCAGTTTTGGCTCGGCAAAACGGCAAATTCGTAGACGAGTTTCATGAATTTATATCAGGTGACGAAATCACGAATTTCAAATTATGTTTATCATATGACACTACAGTTACCAAAACCGCATGTTTTAAATCGAAAAAGGGTGAAACAGTGGAATTTAACCTTGAACGTCATAAATCAATATACCGCAAGGACAAGATCAACATTAATGTAACAAATCAGAAAGTGTTCTTTTGAAATCGACCAATCAAATCAACTGAAGGTGTTATGATTTAGAGAAGATTTAATCATACACCCCCCCCCCCAATTTTTAACCCTTTACCCAACGTAACGACCAAAACGCGCCAGCGCTATTCACAAAAATCGCTTGTTACTTTTTATTTTTTTTATTTTTTTTTTGTCTCAAAAGCATAGGTTATGACCCCTCTTTGGAACAAGCTCTGTGAGCTCGTTCCAATGAGGGATCATAACCTATGTTTTGGAGACAAAAATAAAAGACAATAGTTATTCAAGAATTATGTTTGCAAATATCGTCTGCTTTTCATGTTAGGTAAAGGGATAAATTGAATTGTTTTTTTTTCACCAATGGCTTCTTGCGTTACATTTAGATATTTTGTTTAGCAACATCTGGTCATGGCTGTTTTATTTATTAGATTTGATGGAAACAATCTATAAACTAGTCAGCGGGTTAAGAGTTAAGGATGTGCCTAAATCGACTGGAAGACGACACTCGAAAACAAATACTATGAATAAATGGACATTTTCCTTATTTGTAGAAAAATAGCTACAGTTAAAACTAGAAGTCCTGTCATGAAATGCGCACAGATAGCACGTCGACTTGCGCGTTAATCTACGCGGTATGACCACAGTAAGGCTATCAAATTCTGTACATATGGCCTGTGCACAAGCAATGTTTCAGCCAATGGACCTCCGGGTTACCCGGAGGTCCATTGGCAGAAACATTGCTTGTGTTTGCTATGAGTAACCAGGAGAACCTGCCGTGATTTGGATGCCATTCCATATGGCAATTGCGCGCAATTCCTACGCGCAATTAAGCCTAGATAAGCGCCCCGTTCGTGACAGGACTTCTAGTTTTAACTGTAACTTGTGGCGCATCAACGGATCGAGTTCCAATTCAGTGCAATAAGCTATGTTTTGTAGACTAAATTTAATAAAATTATTACAATTTGTATGGGAAACCTCTTCAGAAATTGAGGAGATTGGACGTAAGAGGAAGGTCAAAATGTTTCAAACTATTCATGCATTTGCCAATAAAAAAACATTTACACCCATTTATGTATTTATCATTTATTGATGTACAGTACGTGAAGAGTGGATTGTAATTAAATCACCCACAGAGTGGAGTTATCACGCAAGCTATAACTTTCAAATTTTGTACATACCGACAAAAAACACAAGCAAAGTTTCAGCCAATGGACCTCCGGGTTCAACCCGGGGGTCCATTGGCTGAAACTTTGCTGGTGCTGGTTATGCTATGCAACAAATTTACAATTATTCCTCGGGTGGAATCTCCACTCTGTGGGTGATTTAGTGATAATACACTCTCCACGTACTGTATTATGTAACGAAAGGACAGTCCTGTGTGAATGGCTTCAATAACGAGGAGTTAACCAAATAGAAGGTTTGAGGCTTCCAGTGGCAGAAACGTTTTCAGAATGAAAGAAAAAACGAATTGGCCACATCAGTCCGCTCAATTTATAAATTCATCCGTTGAAACAAAAAATTGACAAAGCCATATCATGTAACACCATCACTGGAACGAGCTCGCCTAGCTCGTTCTTATGAGAGTAATATGATATGATTTTGTTGATTTTTTTCAACTTTTAAAAAAAGAAATAACGAAACTACCATGTGGTTCGAAAATTTTGATTCTGGGCATGGTGGGGTGGGTGCTAATGGAATTTCCCACGTGTTGAACCAGTCGAAACTTGCAGTGTCAATCGGAAATGTGCCCACCCGTGTGTGTGTGGGGGGGGGGGGGGGAGGGGGGATTGGATATCTAGAGGTGAACGACGTTCACTCAAGACATCTAAGCATCGTCCCTGTCTAAGTTCCTCCCCGGTCTAACCCTTTACCTAACATGAAAAGCAGACGACACTTGCAAACAAAATTATTGAATAACTATTTTTTGTCGTTTTTTTATGTCTCACACACATAGGGTATGACCCTCATTGGAACGAGCTCGTTCCAATGAGGGGGTCATAACCTATGATTTTAAGACGAAAAATGAAAAAATAATGAAAATTAATTGACGATTTTTGTGAATAGCGCTGGCCGTTTTTTGGCCCTTACGTTGGATAAAGGGCTAACGAAACATTTCCTTAGCTTCCATAACGTGGTCTTAAGCAGTGTTTCTTCTTCGAAAATGGAATATGGCTGCCAATATGGATCCAAAAACTGACGCTTTAACACAGAGCTATAATATTTATAATAATAACTTAGGATTTTAACATTTCCATTGAAACAGTGAGCTATGTAAGTCTAGATATGTGCTACTGATTTCTGACATCTTTCTGATAAAAAGGACTTTAAAATCTATGAGCTCTTTCCAACCATTAATCATCCGACAGCAGTTGACCCTTGCTGTCGAAAGTGTCGTTGACCCCAAATAAATAAATAAATAAATGATAGAGTTGATTTGTGCATATCAGAACGTCGAAATCCATGCGTGCCCAGTGAAATTCGCACTTGCGTTTACCAGGCAGTAAAACTCATCACCAACAAAATTTTAATTTATCACGCTGGTCATCATATAATACCAACTGCGTGCAAAACAACTCGGCTGCCTGCGTTAGTTACGCCCGCATCGTGTTTCAGTTTTCTAGTTTAATTGGTTATAAATTGACAATTATGGTCCACTTTGTCTTTGATAATACTCTATGTGCAAGTTTCGAAAGGAAACAACCAGAATCCCAAACTAGTTACCCGAAAAGACGGCCTTCTGACCACATATCGCAGAAAATTATAAAGTAATCCCCGAAGCAGGCATGCAGTAAACCACGCACCGGGCTGCATCGTACCGATCACGGATGTCACAATAAAAAAAAAAACAGCGGGGACTGTCACAATATACGGCACGCTTTGTTATGATGTAAGATTTAGTTTTCTAATGTCGTTATCAACAGACTCGCCTATCATCAAAAGACTGCTCCGCACCGGGTTTTACATGGTACTTGCCCGATGCAGGTTTTGTAGGATTGCCAGCGTGTTTATGAAACACCGGGTTGTACCGTGTGCTTCTGGAATTACGTTTTGATCATTATTCCAATGATTAGTGTTTGGAATCTAATATTAATGCGTCCATGGAGAAGTGCAAATGCCTCTTCGGCCCAAGATAGTGCAAAGTGGCTGAGATTATGGTTCACGTCATTGGTGAAGTTGGCATTTCGTCGTGTGAGAACCAGAAGGTTCTATCTTCCACTGGAAGATAGAACCTTATGGTTCTCACACGACGATTTGTTTACAGAAAGTGGTAAGCAAATGTATGCAAATCATATCTTACGGGTTTTCAGTGTACATGTATTATAACATAAACAAAGTCTTTTGCGACGCTTCCAGTTATATATACATGTATATCCAAAAGTAACTGCCTGGAAAATAATAGACGTCATATCTTACATGTTTGCAGTGTAATAAAACATAAGCATATCCTTCGAAAACAATGTGTTTTGCGACGATTCCAGTTATATATACACGCATATCCAAAGGTAACTGCCAAAACAATAATAGCCTTCCAAAAAGGCGCCTCAAGGGCCTTTCGATTCTGTATTTCCTCTTGAATTTGACACGCGTTATGGCACTGAGAAACATCGAAATTCGATTGATTCGAAATCGACGCCAATATGTAATTCTATTAAAGCCGTACTGATTAGGACATTTTAGAACGGTCGAGATGATCACATAAACCTACCAAATGTCTCCTATTGAACTTTAAAGGAGTCATGTTAACAGAAGAAGAGTTCAAGGAGGTTCCGTTTCCGAAACTACTATGATTCCGTCCTTAAATATTCCGGTTTTTGATTGACGCCCAAACAGACGAGTCGCCATTGAATACAATACTTCAATGGAGAATTTCGATATGTTCAGTTGTAAATCCGAGACATTCGATTCGAAATTTGATTCAATTCGAAATCATCAAACTCATCCGATTTGGATTCAATTCGATCCGAAAGTTGATAGTTACAGTTTACTGTGATTTCATCAGCACCGAGGGAGACCGGCTTCAGGTAAGATTAACTATAACCATTCTAGTATCGAAAATATGGCTGCCATTTTAAGTATATAAACCGTCGTGTGAGAGCTGTAAGGTCCTATCTTCTACTGAAAGATAGAATCGTATGGTTCTCACACGATGAAATGTAGAAAAGGATAGAGTAATTTTGCACAGCTTTCCGAAATAGTTGGAGGGGGGGGGCAGGAAGGTGGGGTTGGGGGGATAAAGGATAGTCAGGGGCTAGAGTGGTAGCATCAAAAGCTCCGAGTCTCGTGCTACCGAAAATCGGCAAAAGAATAAGTTTAGAAACAATCCACAGAAAGAGAGATAACGGGATGTGTTTACAATTCGACCAAACTTAACACAAGGAATAGACATGGTTGCTTAAGAACAATCCGAAAACGCCCGAAACAAAAGGAAAGAAAAGTTGAGTCTCATAACTACGTGCAGAGTTGAGTTTCATGGATTTATTTTCTGAGAGGTGCTTAACAAATCTCAAACACGATGGCGCGTCTCCCTCAGAACATTTGGAGTTCTAGAAACTGAAGTTATCTCTACCCGAGAAGAGAGGTACACACGGCGTCCACCATGATGACACAGGCATTCATCGGGCGGAGACCGACGAAATGGCTTGGAGTTCGAACAGACAGCATTCGAACACTTTCTGCATTGACTCACGCGAGAGGTCACCAACCGTTTTAACAAATAGGTACCTGTGTCGGCATGTTGGCGTGTTTCAAGATCTTGAGCATGAAACCATAATTTCTGATATACCAACTGCCAGTAGCTCCTCTTCAACAGGACAACAAACTCATTCCAAACGTACTTGGAAATGTGTTTGTATGCTCGTCTAAGGAAAGTCTGGTGAAAGGAAGTTCCAGTGAAGTATTTTTCCAGGACAACTCCATGTTTGTCAAAAATAAACAATTCAAACTAAAAGTGAAAGGGAGCTGGAACTGCAACTTCCTCAGCACTTGAGAAGAATATTACCGGTATGGCTTGAAAAAAATGGTATTGGTTTGGAACCTCGAAGTTCAAAGTCCATACGGACTTCTAGAGGGAGGTCTTTGACAGTGCAGAACATGACTCACTCACTCACACTAGTCATAACTGCATTCTGTCTTTAGAAACTCAACTTGTTTGACATTGTGATTGTTCAGTGTCAGGCATTCTAACAGCGTACTAGCTCATGTTTGCCGATTCGGTAGATGTGGAGACCGTGGCGGCCTCAAATTAAGTGGACCAACCTATGTGGTCGGCTCTAGCTGACCCAATAAATGTTACGGACGTAAAAAACGTTACGTATTCCCAGTTCCCCATTCAACATTTTTTATCAACCGATTCTCGGTCGATAACGAATCTCCAATAAGGAACTATGTTTAACTAACTGTCGTCACGTCCCCATAAATTATCCACACAGAAGATCCCACCAGCGCTGAATATGTAAAATATTTGTTGCCTACTTTGAAAACCAATCTGTAAAAAATCAAATTGGCATCAACATTACGTCAGTGTTACGTCGATATTAGGCAAAGTAATGCCAGTTTTAAAATTATACTTTTTTACACTTTTCACACACACTTGTTTCTTTCATAGCTTGGTGCACATAATTTCATGGCCTCCTACAACATATTATTTCCTTATTTGTTTACTTTCAAAAATAGACAGCTGTCCAGACTTGTGACGGACAGAGAACCACTTTCCGATCGTCATTTCGTCATGTGAGAATCACAAGGTTCTATCTTCCACTGGAAGATAGAACCTTGTGGTTCTCACGTGACGAAATTTTGCCAAAATTAATAAACAGTTTATGAAACACCAGCATAAATTTGAGCGATGGTGATCGGAATGTCCTTGCTTTTCAGTCACTGTCCAAATGTTTAGTCTAAGGGGCTACAATTCTCATTTGGCAAATGAGTTAATTATATATTACACGTTGTACAAATACGATAAGTAGTATATTTCAGTATGCAGAACACAATTAGATGAGAGGATCCGACGTACAGTACGTGGAGAGTGGATAGTAACTAAATCACCCGCTGAGTGGAGTTATCACCCAAGCTATAACTTTTAAATTTTGTACATATCGACAAAAAAGACAAGCAATGTTTCAGCCAATTGACCTCCGGGTTTAACCCGGAGGTCCACTGGCTGAAACTTTACTTGTGCTGGTTATGCTTTGCAAGATATTTGCAATTATTGCTTGGGTGGAATCTCCGCTCTACGGGTGATTTAGTGATAATACACTCTCCACGTACTGTAAGTATATTGCTGATGTTGGGTCGTCTCCCCAGGACCCACAAGTTACTGTTAAAACTAGAAGTCCAGTCATGAAATGCGCACAAATAGCACGTCGATCTGGGCGTTATTCTACGCGTTATGACCATAGTAACGCTATCAAAGTCTGTACATATGGCCTGTGCACAAGTAATTGTTTAGCCAATGGACCTCCGGGTAACCCGGAGGTCCATTGGCAGAAACATTGCCTGGGTTTGCTATGAGTAACCAGGAGAACCTGCCGTGCTTTGCTTGCCATTCAATATGGCAATCGCGCGCAATTCCTACGCGCATTTAAGCCTAGATAAGCGCACAGTTTGTGAGAGAACTTCTAGGTTTAACTGTGTACGAGAAATTGCTTGATTTGACGCTAACATCTTTAATTTGGAACCAATCAGATTTAGTTGGCACCGAACAAAAAATTAACTTGGCACCAAAAGAAATCTGTCGTCTGTGAGCAAATTTCCACAAAACGTGGGTAAAAACACGGCCAATAACAGCGTCGAATTCAAAGAATTAGACTGCTGCCCCGATAGATTGCACGGACACGCCTCAGATTGATAGTACATGTAAGTTGCGTGTCTAAATTGTTACACTGGTTCGGATTGTGTTCGTATTCAGTTGAAAATAACAATGAGATTGTTATTCACTGGAGTTGAGGAACTCAAGTTCCAAACTCTCAAGACATTACCGCAATTCTTAAACGAACATGACGCGGTGATGTTTTGGATCCGTCTTGCTCTTAAAACTTCACCGGTTCGCCTTTCCGATCAACTATAATATTTCTCCAGACTGAATCTAAAAGAGCATAATCATCCAAGGTCGTTAACCGAACTCAAGAAATATTTCTCAATCGAAAATTCTTTTCACCGAAACTTTGACATTTTGGCATCACTGGTAGATACGTGTGTTTACTAAATCGTAAGAAGAATGTCTTCCCACGGTTACTGTTTTATGACTACATCGTGTAGTTCCAGTAATTGCCTTGATATATTCATGTTTTCGGGTGAATTAACTACTGATTGACTGGAAGAATTATAAATGGATCGCGAGAGAATATTTGTATATCTTTGGCAGTAAAATGACATCACATTACATGAACGGTAGTCTGCTCGCCAACTTCCGAAAAGTGGGTAACATTGACGAATTCCTTCCAGGATTTGACTGGTAGTCGGAGATTTTGGTATTCAGTTGATAATCCCAATTAGCAAAATCAGTTATTCTTTTCTGGGAAAACGCTAGTCTCTCCATGAAAATTGTTTTATGCACAGACAGCATTTAACTGGTAAAGTGTTGAGTTTTTTCTGACAACAAATCAAAGCTCATCATACACTGCTCTATTAAATTTAATTGGATAGTGCCTTATAGGCACTATCCAATTAAATGTCAGAGAGCAAGGTATTGTATAAAAAATCTGATTCATACCAGGAACAATAAAGGCTTCCTCAGGCAGAATGTAGCTACAGACAGTTACTGCCTGTCACTTTGAGTAAAGCCCAAAATAGGGCTTCCAGCACTCTACCAGTTAAATAGGATAAAGGAAAAATAATTTTAAACGAATGGTCTCTTCAATGAACATTCAACTGGACATGGCTTTCGTTTTGTTTTAAATCAGAGAAGATGAAATCACAATCCGAAATCGCGATTTAACCCTTTACCTAACATGAAAATCAGACGACACTTGCAAAAACAATTCTTGAATAACTCATTTTTTTTATTTTGTGTCTCAAAAACATAGGTTATGACCCCTCTTTGGAACGAGCGCGACGAGCTTTTTTGGCCGTTACGTTGGGTATATGGTTAATGTGAAAAACAATTTCGGCGAAGAAAATACAGAATGGTAGGCAATGGTATATAAACAGTCACTGTTCAATTTCTTCATTGACTGGATGTTTCCCTCAATAACCGGTCACTGGTTCGTTCGAAACTGGAATATGGCTTCATAGTGTGGGACCCTTACATCAAGAAAGACATCCATAATCCGAGAGGATTCAACGAAGAGCTACTCACTTTGGTCTGCGCTGACTAACGCGTAGACAACGGCGTATGTAGCATGCTCTACCCTCTTAGTTGGTCATCCCTGCTAGAGCGTCAGAAGATCAAACGCATCCAAACTCGGCAACATAATCTTTGGAATCGAATATACTAACAATGAAGGCATATCTCATATACAAGGTGTAGCAACAACATGATACTTCCTGTGCACAAACACTCACTGAAGAATTCAATGACTTTTTCCACGCACGATCGTGGACTATCCAGAACGCCAGTACCCAGACTGAAAAATCCAGAAGCAGAGGTGCCTGAAGCTAAAATACTCTAAGCGTATGGATAGTTTCGGAGCGAATCGGATATCGAAGCTTCACAGGACCCCACAAAATCCACAAGAGGCATGGCATTGAAAATATATAAAATGATGCAGTAAGGCCAAACAAAACTCCATTTGATTCTCAGAGACCGTCGCGTTGATTTTTGTCGTGCGCATTGATATATTTTATTTGCATTTTTTTTAAATGTCATGGTTGATTGTACCACGAAAATAGGAGCCATAAAAGCGTACAGTCGCAAATTCCTGAATCGAATTCAACTGAAATCTAGAGCTAAGAAGCGTGAATCTATATACTGGAGAGGTTTTAACAATGGCTTACCTTGTAAAATAGCCACGAAAATAACTTTTCGACAACAAACGTCAATTCCACTGTATCTGTTGTGGAAAAGTTTGAGTAAAATATTCCATGGTTTCCCAATATATGAAGCCGCCGAAATGAAGGACGCGAACACGTGCTTTTGTGTGCACAGGTATACAATCCTCCGAGTGAAAATGTCGTTGTTTGAGATATATAGTCCCTGAGTTGCAATGTGTTCCTTGTGCCTACTGGCACATAGAACACATTGGAACTAAGGGGGCGATATTTCTAGCTATGAGAATACAGCCGTCGAATGACGTAATCAGTAGAGAGATTTTGTCGGTTAATTCAACGTTTGTACGGCATTATATGTCTCCTGCGTAGCATTTTTATTTCGAAAAAATAAAAAAAATGCATCTCTGTATAACTTTTTACTTTCGAGGCTGGATCGCCAAAGCTATGTTTCTTATAATTCATAGTTCCAATGATAATAAAATATAAACATACAACCCTCCCTCCTTCACTGATGAACAAAAAAAAAAACTCTGAGAATCAAAACTATTTTTTGTTTGGCCTAACATGTTAGTCAAGGGTGATTTTCATGCCTTTGTTGTGCCACACTGTCAGTCAAAATTGGTTGTAAATAATTGGGAGGAAAATACTTCGTAACTTTATTATCTTCTATGACAAGAGTTTTGTCATTCTTCGAGGGAGCCATACCCCCACATCCCTTCTCCTAAAAACCTGCAAAGGGCGTCAACTAATGACGCAGTAGATAACATTTCATGCTTGGGTAAAACTGAAGTTCTTCCGAATCTCAAAGCGCCTCCTAATATCGCCATTTTGTGCTAAATTTTCAAAACATCTCCAAGGGAGGTTCATCCATAAGAGCATATTAGGGTCGTCAGTTTTGTCGGGACCAATCAAATAACATGAATCAACATGGATTCTACAAGTAGCGAGGTCTAAGAAGGAAGGTTGATTGTCATTTGGTTATGTAATCCGATTAACCCTTTACCCAACGTAACGGCCAAAACCGGCAAGCGCTATTCTCAAAAATCGCCAGTTAATTTTCATTATTTTTTTCATTTTTTTGTCTCAAAAACATAGGTTATGACCCCTCTTTGGAACGAGCTCGTCGAACTCGTTCCAATGAGGGGTCATAATCTAGGTTTTTGAGACAAAAAATGAAAAAAATTAGTTGTTGAAGATTTTTGTTTTGCAAGTGTCATCTGCTTTTCATGTTACGTAAAGGGCTAAACGTTGAAATCAAAGAATATGTAAAACAATAAGCGGTTAATTTCAGAAATGTTTGCCCTTTGTCTTTTTGGGGTTAGTAACCAAGTTGAATTATCTGATAGAACAATGGCCCGAGTATTGAGTATACCAGAGTGCTTGAGCGTTTTTGATTGAGCAAATGAAAAGGTGAAAGTCAGTTAACAACCAAGCTGTCGGTATTTATGAATGATGAACAGCCTCTGCCAGTGCGCTATAACATTTCGCCTCTACGCGGCTTGATGGCACTAACCGCACTCTGTCAGGTTGTTCAAATCTATGAATACCTCAGGCTAATTTTCTAGCTATTATCTATTTAAGGATTAGTGCATGGCTTGGAGTTGACTACGCCCATATAGTGCCCAGTAAGGTGGTGTAGTTCCCCCCCGCGAAGCGGAGGGAACTACACCACCTCACTGGGCACTATATGGGCGTAGTCAACGACAAGACATGCACTAATCCTTATATTATATCGAACACCCATCAAGAAAAACATCTGTCCGATTTGTTAATCTATTACCAAGGTAACAGCCCTACCAACCAGCGTTATATAGAAAAAAATACCATGTATTTTTTAAAAAACATTTTCTTCTTCCAAAACACGGCTAACTTGGATTATTGATATGAACAGAAGACAGATTTTGAATCGATCGGCAAGGGTAAACAAAACATTTCCCCCAAACGGAACTGTGTATTCTAGAATCACGCAACTCGCGAATGAAAACTAAAATCTTCGAAATTTTACAACGCAGTTTGATAATTTCCACACATTTGTTACACATATACATTACCGAATGGGTCAGTACGGGATACAAACTCCGAAGATTCAACTGAATTCCATTATTTATTCGTTTACTGCCCAAAACATACAATTAAATAGCGAAATAATATGAGCAGCGAAACAAACGATTTTTCATATCCGGACACGTTCTCATGAAAGTTGGACCCAGGTGTGGATCATTCTCTTCGAAACGAGATATGGATCATCTTCTCAAGGAATAAAATGAACGCCTCGAAAAATGTGACTTCAACAATGGAAAAACGATACATTTTTCCACAAAGATTTCTTTCAGGGTCGTTTTGTGGATGTTGTGCCTCTGGAAATCGATTTTTAAATTTAGTTTTATTCGGCCAGTATGAAAAGAAAACTGATATAGTAGTGTGCTAAAAATAGAAAACGTGTAGTGCTTGGGTGTAGTGCCTGGTCAGTTCTGTGGATGCAAACTACACGAAACTACACAAAATGGGGTATCATCTTTCAGCCAATCAGAATGCAAGGAAGTCACGTGAGATATAATATTTTAAATTAGAGGGTGTGTAATAAATACAGACCCATACTTATGTTTCAATGGGTTAACGGTAACGGACTCGAGCACGCCGCGTTTGCATGCACTGTAGCCTTGTAGCAGTTACCCTCTTGACATTCTTACACAACTCTTTCCCGCCCAGTTGTCTTTAACATGTTTAAACATAGCGGGGTCAGTAAAAGTAATTCGGTTGCCCAAAGTCGAAATTTTCTTCTGTCGGTCCTGGGGAGATGGGATAAATTAAGGAATCTTGGGTTATTAATTAATCATATAACACTGAAACTACTGTCATATAGCGGTTACTTGTTCGGCTGTTTGTTTCTCTGCCCTGTATTTGCAATTTAGTTGGAAAGAAAGTTTTCATTTTCCATCTTTCTTTTCAGTGGCGGAAACCAACTGGAGACATTTTAAGAAAATTGGAAACACAAGAGCAACTGGTACAGTTTTGTCTCTCATAAATGTCAAGTCCACTATATCCTGTGCTCAAAACTGTGTTGAACGTGACGAGTGTACTGCATACAACGTTCGCAAATCTAACGGACGCGCGTCCTGTGAACTTCTAAATGAAATAGACAGATTGAATAGAGATAACAGTGGCACTCCTGAACCTGAGCTTGATTGGAATCATTTCTATTAGAAATAGAGATAACAGTGGCACTCCTGAACCTGAGCTTGATTGGAATCATTTCTATTAGAAATTGAGATAACAGCGGCACTCCTGAACCTGAGCTTGATTGGAATCATTTCTATTAGAAACAGATTTTAATAGTCTGCACACAAATGCCGAAATTTCTACCTGCGTTTATTTTTCCATAATGCAACTTTAGAATTAGGGCCTTGCGAATCAGATTTATTCTTCAAAATCGAATCGAATCTCAAATCGAATCAATGACGTTTTGAAGATGACCGAATGATGGCGAAGGGCTGTAACAAACCTGACTGGTTTCAATTGAAGTATCGATGATAGAAAATTCCAACTTTCATTGTCAAGGCTTGCCTTCGCACGGCGCCTTCGTCAAAGGCATGCCTTGATAAAGTAGTTGAAATATTCCCAAGAAATGATTCGAGTTTAACGGCTGGCGCGGGTGCCGGAATTACCGGTACAAGACACTGCATGGCTGGCCTGTTGCAAAGTCTCATAGATTATTTATTTATTTATTTATTTATTTATTTATTTATTTATTTATTTATTTATTTATTTATTTATTTATTTATTTATTAGGATTTTCACCTCGTGCCGGATAGGTTTACTGGTGCAGGAAGCCGGAATACCCGGACAGATCCACCGAGCAACGGCAAACAACTGTCAGACTCTCCAACGTTACTAACTCCTCACAAACAGGGTTAGCATTTTTTTAAGATAACAACACCATAGGCATGCAGGATGCCTTAGAACACAGCGCCACTGTGCCACAAGTGGCCTATCGGGATTAAGTGCTTGCCCAAGGACACAACGCAGTTATCCATGGTAGGGATCGAATCGTGAACCTTTCGGATTGAAGTCACCACGCTCCGCCCCCCCCCCCCCCTCCCCATCATATCAATTGTTTGGGATATTTAAAGTTGTGTTCAAGGGTGGTAGTGACTTGTAAGGCTGAACATTGCATGTGTGTTGGGATGGGTGCCCTTGCTATTTTCTATTAATGTATCTGAAATTACGCTCGATCTTTCTTTTGCAGCATTATTCATGTAATATGTCCATCTGAACAATATGGACTTTCGGGTGAGGTGGATGACCGATACCACGCTATATTTCCGTGGAAAGATTCGTCCAGAAACGAATCAGGCTGTCTAATCGAAGCGAATAGCAACGTAAGATCCAAAATTGCCTCGAATTGTGAAGCTTCCCAGGACCATACTAAGAGTTGGTTCAACTGTCTTGTTTGAAAAAAAACATCTGTTACACAAGTTGAATTAGCTGAATCCCTAGTTGCTTAACCCTTTACACAACGTAACGGCCAACACCGGCCAGCGCTATTCGCAACAATTACTATCTAGTTTTCGTTATTTTTTCATTTTGTGAGTCAAAAACATAGCTTATGACCGATCCCTCATTGGAACAATCTCGCTCCAATGAGGGGTCATAAGCTATGCTTTTGACGCAAAAACTGAAAAAAGTAGTTAGTAAAGAATTGTATTTGCAAGTGTCGTCTGCTTTTCGTGTTAGGTAAAGGGTTAAAAGGAAGATTTCCAGCTGGTAATTTCAAAATGTTGTCGTTAGAGAGAGAAGAATTAATTTTAACCCTTTACCTAACGAAAAGGCAAAAAACGGCAAGCGCTATTCTCAAAGATCGCCAATTAATTTTTATTATTTTTTTTTTCATTTTTTGTCTCAGAAACATAGGTTATGACCCCCTCGTTGCAACGAGCTCGTCGAGCTCGTTCCAATGAGGAGTCATAACCTATGTTTTTGAGACAAAAAATGAAAAACATTAGTTATTCAAGAATTATTTTTGCAAGTGTCGTCTGCTTTTCAGGTTAGGTAAAGGGTTAATGCTCGATCTCAAAATCGTTAGTGTAATTTGTTTTCTCGAGTTGAACACATTTGTTCCTCAACACATACGGGATCCAGAGGAACAACATGATTTCTTGCACATGAAGGGAGCAAATATGCAATCGTCATTTGTGTCTTGTTGGATAATTATATTTCTTACCCTGGAACGATATATGACAATCCCGATGTTTTATGCGGGTGGTACTTTCATTCCATACTATAGATACGTATTTGCAACATAATCTGTTTATTCCAAAAAATAATTGTAAAATGTTATTTTTGTACAAAACAGCCCCCGTGAGAAATAATTGGATAGCCGGGTTCCATTGAATGGTGTCAAGGTTTTAGAAAAGTGAAATTCTGAGATAGGTAACATACAACTGGGGCCACCTCAAACAACTTGAACCAGAAATGACAATGTTCATCCATGCATGGAATACACCCGAAGCCAATAACATAGAATTGTTACAATTGTATTTTCTGGAATTGTATTTTCTACCAACTAATATAACCGTCTAAAATGAATCATTAGCATGCCAGTTGGTAAATTGCCAGATCTTTGAAAGTGCTAACGTTTCATTTTCACCCATTTAAAGTCATAACTGGAAAATTAAATTCTATAAAATGCAATTGTAAAAGTGTTATAATAGTGACCCCTGTAGGTTGTATAGTCTTGGTTTATTCAAATACTGTGTAGTAATGACGAAAGTGATAATTCTCCCCATCAGATGCGATCAGGTAGCGAAACACACAAACAACATATACCGAGGTTATCATGTTTATGAGCAATCTAGACCGCCTCTCAAGTTTCTATATTGCAGCAGGAAAACACACGGGAAGATAATTTCGACTGGATAGCAACTCAGTCGAGATGAGGTCAAAATTACATGTCCGCTTTCGTGTGCATCGTACTATAGGAGCTGCAGTGTGTTTTTTTTTTTAAAAAAAACAAACAGAAACCAAAACTATACCACTTTTATCGGTGGTGGATGTGTCCTTCGGTTATAGAAAGCAATTGAGACCTAGCTCTTACATGGAACCTGAACGGCATTTGGTGGTGGTCTTACAATTTTCACATTTTCCGGAGTTTAGTCCATCTTCAGAAAATCTTTAGAATTTCCCGTTGTGTGTTATGCGGTATTTGATTTTCGCTGGTTCATTCTCCATTTTGTTTTCAATCTTTGGTTACGTTATGACAATGACGACAATTTATTGTCAAGATTTTTGCAGAAATTTGTGCAAATACAGATTTGGGTAAGATGATGGTTATCGGTAAACAAAGATGCGTTGCGGTTTCGCTCTTTTTTATGTAATGGCGTATTTGTTTGGGCATGGCATCAGGGACGGAAATCAGAAACTGAAAGCATATTGGTCAGATTCAGCATTTCGTCTTCTCTTGGAAAGAGAAGATACTGCCAGGAACCAATTTCTCGACACAAGTTTTATTTGTGCAGGGTCTGTCTCGGACACGGCAAAAGAGAGAGAGTACAGAGTGTGAAGCCTTTCGCACTGGTTTGAGGCAAACTCTTTTCTTTTAAAGTTCATAAAGGCGATCTGGGACGCCCTCAAGAGCTAGATTTGTCTACCGTCGCGACAGAATTGTCGGATTGAATTGTTTTGTTGGAGTTTTCTTTTCTTTTTTTTTTTATAAATATCCGTACTTCTGGACGAGATAAAATTCTTACTAATATTCAAACAGAACTTTATCATTGTTGAGACAATTCACTATTTACCAACGCGACGACCCAAAATGGCAAGACATATTCATAAAAAAACATCTTTCTACAAATATTATGTTTTCATTTTTCAGTCTCAGAAAACAATCCTATTTTTATGGCTTCTCAACGAAGCTAGCTCGTAAGGCAGTGCTGATAACGCGAAAAAAAATGTAAAAGGATATACTTATTTAAGTTTGTGATTTTGTAACGGTCGTCATGCATACGTCTCGGATAAAGCTGGTTGTTGTTAGTACTGGTTTTAAATTAGTGACTGTCCAAATTTCAGTTTATCCCTAATACAACGCTGACATTATAGCGTAATATTTTATTCTGTGCCCTATAATTATTCGAAATGTGAATTTATTAATGCGTCCCATTGTTTCACTCGCCTGCATTTAAACTCCTGTATTGCATTTTAGAACACACATTGAACTTTTCACCACATTGAGGTACACAGGTTACAGCTTGCATCGCGTTTTCTGTTTTGATTTGTGTTAGAGAAGTAGAGAAAAGATGACGCAAAGGTGAGTATGTCAGTTTTGCGGAAGAGACCCCCGCCCTGGTCTGAAACCATTTTTATCCACACTAATTATATATTGTTGTTATACACTTTGTAGTACGATGTTGTTAGTGACGTGTTGTAAATTAAGTTAAAAGATAGCCAAGACTTAACAGTAAAAAGGGACGAAAATATATTTTAAAAAAGGCATGATATATTGTTTTACCCATGGCTGAACACGTGATAATATTTTTTTCGTTCTCTACTTGCAGTCGACATTGACAATGCATACATTTTTCTCGTAGAGTTTATAATTTTATTAACTACTGATACACCCTTTATCTTTGTTTCCCTTGAATCCTTAATTTCGGATCGAATCTAATCCAGAATAGAAACACGCATAATTTTTCGAATAGAGTGGGATCGAATGTTTGCTCAAATTGTAGACATGGCACATTATTATAAGAACAAATTTTGGCAGACTCCACTCCAGTGTTGCATTCAACTGTTACGCGTCTGATTTGTCAAATCAATTAAAAAACGGAATATTCCAGAAACGGAATCAAATCAGCATCGCTAAGCCGACTATATAGAACTCCACTTCTATCATCAGGTCTCCTTTAGAAGAACTGATGACAGAAGAAAAGTTCAAGAGGAGACACAATGTAGGATTTATAGAATAAATCAGCGATTTGGAAATGCTCGAAACAGCAGTACTCGAATCGAATCACCGGTACGATTTAGTGTCGAATCGAATTTCTAAGCTGTGCAGAGCCCTTCGTTGCCTTACGTAACAGTAACATTCACTCTACTCTATAACATTCAGTCTTTACTTTAATTATTATGTTCTTTTTTTGTTCTCGGAATATAGCATATGGACCATTTTCGAAACCACTGTGACGATATCGTATATTTTTAAACAAATAATAAATAAACTATGGTTTAATCTCGCGAACGGGAATTTATCTGTTATCGGTTCCTAAATTGAGTTCTATTGCCCAGCCCGGAAAATTTATGGACTACAATCGGGAATCAAAAGTTGACGAACGTAACCTTTGAATCCCGAATCTGTTCTTTGTATTACCCGGTCAGAAATAACAACCGTCAAATGCCCAGTATTGTGACTGACTTTCGCAAGCGAGGACCAGAAAATTCCCTTTCTCGGGATTTCCCTCTAAAAATTACTGATTCGATGATAACTTTTCTACACCTTATATTACACGAGCTTAGTCTCCACATCATTTGTTTTATTGTGTTATGTATATTGTATGAAACATCATTAGACATGCCTTTTAACCCTTTACCCAACGAATCGCCCGCATCCGCCCGCGTGATATGCAAATTCAGCAGTTGAAAAAATATTATTTTTCAAAAAAATTCAACAAAACTATATCATGTGACCCCTCGTTGGAACGAGCTCGTCGAGCTCGTTCCAACGAGGGGTCACATGATATGGTTTTGTTGAAAGTTTTTGAAAAAAATAAAAAAATTATATTTAAAATAATAAATTTTGATATCTTCTGCGTTGGGTAAAGGGTTAAGAATAAAAAAAATATTCTATGATCTCGATTTATTTGTTATTGATGTGTGTTATTTGTGAATAAACTAAACACAGTACTAAAACCCCGAGAAGTGATGCATTCCTTGTTTACGGTGTTAAACAAGCTCATTTTACTCGTAAAATAGGACTCAGTCAAGCTCAGTTTTACTGGTAAAATGAGGTTCGATCACTAATGCCTGTGGGAAGTTCTCTAAATTGCACATTATGTGTATAAACGATTGGCTTTACTTGACTTTATACCAATATGGTGGTTACGATTAGCCATTGCGCAGAAATAATACTATACTAAATAGCAATTGAATAACCTTCTGATATAAAGAAATTAAGCTAATTATATAGAGAGTAATCGCTTGACTGGAATGGTTACGTGAAATAATTCATTCGAGGCGAGGGACTATATTGTAAATCATTTGTGCGCATTCGCGCACTCGTGTTTGTGCAACTCCCTCACCTCTCATTAATTACAATATAGTCCTTCGCCTCAAATGAATTATTTCACGAAACCAGTCCAGTCAAGCGACTACTTTGTTTATTACTTTTCAATATTAAAGATAATTATATTATTTAAGACTTTATCTAACGTAACGGCCAAAAACAGCCAGCGCTGTTCTCAAAACTCACCAATTAATTTTCATATTTTTTTCAATTTTGTCTCTAAAACATAGGTTACGACACCTCATTGGAACGAGCTCGTCAAGCTCGTCCCAATGAGAGGTCATAACCTATGTTTTGAGACAAAAAATGAAAATAATACTTATTAAAGGTTTTTTTTGCAAGTGTCGTCTGCTTTTCATATTAGGTAAAGGGTTAAAAAGCACAAAAAACAATAAAGTCCCCATTACACCCACAGCAAAGTGTCTTCGTTTGCGCGCACGGATACATGCTACAATTGTTGATTGCATAATTCACTTGTGAAATTATCGTTTATAATCAAACCCGGAAATCCCAGTAAATCACACTTTGGAAAGTAATAAAAGTTCTTAGGTTTGTCAACTTGGCCAAAGAAAAGTAATCCTTCGTAATTTCCGCGTAAAGTTTACGGCAGAAGTTCTGAGAGCTTCTTGTCACACTTTTTACCGAATTTTGGATTTTGTTCTACTCATGATCTATTTCAGGAATTACGACATAAACTGGACGAAAGCAAGCATAAGGCGATAAACGTGGGCGCTTGGGTAGATGGCTCACGACGGTGGATTGTTTTAAACTGTTTTATATGGGTTTTAACGACACGTTCAACGGCAAGAGTCACATCGTGTCGGACAGTTTATTACCTCAAAACACAACACAGTTCCCACTGGTCATGATTGACCTGCTGACCTTTCAGTTTGAAGACCAATTATCTAACCACTGAACCACCTCGTGGCCTCCCGTAGGTGGTGGGTGTGTACGTTTTCTGTAAGAGAAAACATAGCACCTAGCAGTGGTAGGAACAGTAGAATGTGGATACTTGCAGGTAAATTTATGTATAACATGTAGAGGAATACTATTCAGAAACGTCACCAATAAACTAATATAAAGGGAAAAGGAATACTCGGAACAATCAAAATGTCTGGGAAGGAATAGATAGAGGATTTGTGTTTGTTGGGAGAACTATTTGGTGAGGGTGGGATTACCAAGTATGAATAATGGAACGGATGAGAGGAACTTGGAGATTTTTCAAAATAATGCAGGTCGATGGAGAGTCGGGTCAAATATGCAGTCTCACTGGAAGCGAGCAGAGTGGACATTGGGTGGATGCTGGTTACAAATAATGATGTGGGAAAATTATGCTTCCTGAATTCAATTGTAAACATACCAAAAGCAGATGGCGCAAAACAACCATCTATAGCTATATGGGGACCTCCAACATTCAGTCAAGAAGGGCAAGGCAGGCACAGGAGCTAATGGGCTGCTATTCTCCAGAGTCTGAAGATCTGGAAGGGGGCTGACACATGTGAGCGGCTTTTCAGGCCAATTTTTGAGAAGTACCAGTGTGGGTGTGATTAGTGTTCAAAATAAGATCAGCATCGTTTGAGTCGAGGGGTAAAATAAGGAATGGGGAAAAAATGGTGTCAAATGTGCAACTTAAGAGTAACAGAGGCCACGCAGTAGTTTTCTTTCGGGTGCCCCAAGTAGCTGTCTAGTAGCATAAGATCCCTTGAGAAAGTAATGGATCGAACAACATGACAGATAGAGGGGCGAGTGAAGGAGTCATTATTGTAGTTAGGGAGATTAAAACAGCACCGTTGGGGATAATTGCAAAACACTTTGTGTCCTAAAACTGTTAGATTAGGAATGACAGTGTACGAGGAATTTTCTCGGAGGAGTTGAACGTGTGTGTGAATGGGGACAGATAAAATGTCCGAGTTACACGATTAATATTAATCATATATTAACAAACGTGGGTATATCCGTTGTTTTTTCTCTTCTCCATCAGGTCAAGGTTCCCTTGACCTGATGTAGAAGAGAAAAAACAAGTATGGTTTAACGATACTTTCACCAGCCAAGTTCACCTCGTGTTGGAGAATGCCGTGTAGCCGAAGAGAACCACCGAGCAGCGGCGAGCAACTGTCGGACTCCACAAAGTAACAACTCCGCACTAGCAGGGTTGACATTGTTTGAAGGCACGTTCACCATAAGAGTGCAGCAAGTCGTAGTACACACCGCCAATGTGGTTCCACGTGGGCAATCGGTATTAAGTACATTGCTCAAGAGCACAAGTTACCTCCGGTCGGTATCGAACCGGGAATCATTCGGTTTGATATCAAGTGTCATTACCACTAATCCTACACACTTCCAATGGTTGGAAGATGATTTAAGTAGAAAGCACAGACTGAACTTGCTGGATATTGTCTCCAAATGTAACTAAATTTGTTCAGTTTTGCAGCTAATATATTACAGAAGTCGCTCTACACTGACATGGTCATCATTTCTAAACTCACTGTGTGGGTCGTGCAAGACTTAGAAGGACGCGTACCCCGAAACCCACCCCGACCCCCATCCCCACAAGCACTAGGTAAATCTCATACCTGGTCCCACCACCTCTGTGTATATGTGACAATGGAGATGTATTTAGTGGCGTCGGATTTGTGTTTTCTCGGATATGTTTGCCAGCTCGGAAGTCTTATTCCAAACTCGCTAAATAAAATATACGCCTGTCTAGGATTGATAGAGTAAGCTACATTACCCTAGCTATGATCCTGGTTATGCTGACATTTCATAAAGAAATATATTGTAATAAAACGACTTCTTTTGCTTATTACATGTATTTTTATATTTCTCAATTCGATTGTACTTAATATATACTTGAATTGTTTCAATATATTGTTTATATAATTTAGAAAATTATTTTTCATTTCTTTAACAAGAGGTTTACTTCCCAATCTCTATTTCTTTACTAATGTTGTGTGCTATTTGTAAATAAACTGATAATTGTAATAAAAAATAAAAATGAAAGCAATAATCCATTTTGTATATTTTTGAATAGATCGTCTATGTTTGTTGAGTTATATTAACAATCCGTTTGAGTTGCTCCATAAATCTAGTGCTGACTTTTAGTTTAAACAATATTTATTCCCCCCCCCCCCCCCCCAAAAAAAAAAAAAAAAAAAAAAAAATATTCTAAGACAAAAGTTAATGGATCTGACAGTAAGCTGAAAGCTTATCTGTGGGCTTTGCCACCAACAAAAAAGAAAGCATATACACGATCGCTTATTGGAATATCGGTTATTAGAATGTCAGCTACTCATAGTTTGATTAATTGTAATGCAAACTCCTATTGCGGAATGTTAACTTTTGTACCCAACGTAATCGCCTATTAATTTTTCTTATATTTTTCACTTTCTTATCTCAAAAACAAAGGTTATGAAACCTCGTTGGAACGAGCTCGTCGAGCTCGTTCCAACGAGGGGTCATAACCTATGTTTTTGAGACAAACAATTAAAACAATTAGATTTTTTTTTGGCAAGTGCCGTCTGCTTTTCCTGTTAGGTAAAGAATTAACACATTTTGTACTTTTGAAAATAAATACAAGAAACAAGAAAGGGTGTGTTTGTGTGTGGGTGTGGGTGTGTGTCTGTGTATGTGTGTGAGAGAGAGAGACAGTGAGTGTGCGTGAATGAAAGAGAGGGGTGGGTGTAGAAGGTAGATAGTGTGAAGGAGAACCTGGTCTGATGCCAACAATCGTTCTCTAACAGAAATTCATTTGCTCGAATCTGGAGATATGGATAGTAATACCAAGGTGCTCTAGTGATGTAAATTAACATCAGAACTTGCAGTACGGTCGCGTTGGAAAGACCAACATTGACACGCGTACAATATTTGCACGCATGCGTTGTCGGTAATCTGCGGCATTCAAGAATGGGATCACTATCAAATTTTCAATGAATGAAGCACCGGGTACGACCTGATGCCTCTTGTATTGAATATTAGCTGACAAGTACTAATTGTTGATTGAGAAAAACACTCGATGACAAGATCGCCCACGCGCTGACCCCCCAATTCATAAGCGCTGACATCTCGTGCAGAACAACTACGACAACAACTACTGCAATACAATCCCTTCCTCCAACCTACCGATACCATGGAAAGGAAATGGGCACATAGTAATGTATTCGATCCCGATTATTGGAATCTTTTGGAGGAGAGAATATAATTGTGAACCGCGATAGAAATTTCCCGGTTCACTTCTTCGGAGTAAAATGCCGAGCCACACAACAGAACATCAAAATCAATTGGGTACCTTACAACCCTAATGTACCATCAGGAGAAGATAAATGGATTAGGTATCACGGGAAGAAATGCCCAGTAGTTCCATGTTCTCCACACGAGCAAAATGGCGATTCAACAAGCTGTTTTTAGCACAAGATGGTCATTGAACCGACAACATTTAAGTCAAATCCACTAGGGTACATCTGTGCCTCTCTTGGGGTGAGTTGAAAAAGATTTCGGAGGCGAAGGCAAATGCGATTAAGGTAGCTTTTAAAATTTAAAGGAGACGCATTTTCTCATATCTTCCGACGTACCATTTCATAGCTTATTTGCTCGATTAAAAACGATTGTTGATGAGTTTTTGTTAGACCAAATCGCACGCGAAGACCCCTATTGGTACGAAAGGTATAATCCAGGATCATAGAATCAAAACGTCGAATTTTGAGTGACAGGTAAGCAGGAGCAGTGTGATGGTACATTTTGAAAAACTGAATAAGGTTATTCTTTTCGCCCAACATGGAGGGAGACTCAACCCGCCTCAACATACAGCAATTCCTTTCTAGCACGAAAAGCTGCTCCTGTGACAATTCGAGCCGCTGCAGTTTGTATTTTCCTCAAGCAACTGAGCATAATTAGCCAAACAGTTATCCCAAGCGTTGTCACCATACTACAAAACCGGTCTTATGAACGCAAGATATATCTTTTTCTAATTTTTTTCCATTCACGCTTAAAATTTTAGTCTCTTAAGTAAGTCTTGCCCGAGCCTTTGATATAATTGCAGCGATATGGTCATCCCAAGAACAGCTACAGTGCAGTCGCCGTGGATTGGTCGTAATCCACACGTAGGCAGTTATGGCCACGCATCTGTTTACCAGGTAGTAAAAAGCACCATTAGCAAAATTTTAATTAATGAAGCACCGGGTTGTACCCGGTGCTTCATTAATTAAATTTTTGATGATTATTCCTGTAATTAGTGTTTGGAATCTCATATTATTGGGTCCGTGGAAATATTGACCACGCGTGGAAAGTGACCAGTCCACGGCGACTGTACTGTATTATTAAGTACAATTCCCAAATGTTTATGCTTAGCTTACCTTGCAAATAATAGAAATATAAAACAGTTTAATAACAGGACATAAAACACGAATAAAACAGGAATCAATCAATATATGTTATGCTGTTATACCTTGATCAGACTTTTTACTCGGTATTTAAAGCGCACTGCATTCTGTTCTTGTCCATGTTTTGGAAAACGTGGTAACAAGAAGGACCATTTCGTTTACAGGAGTGATAAATCATTGTCCCTGTATCAGTATGCATCGCGTCTTCTGATTTGTCAACGTGACCGAAACAAATAGCCATGGTATCGGTATCTTCAAACACGCGGGTGATAAGAGCACGCGCCGTTGTTCCCCGTTTGTCACTCGAGAAACAGCCAGGTGATAAAAATAACCATTGACACCAAGTGGGTCACATCGATTGCAGAAACTCCTATTAGAACTGTTAAGTTATATCCAACTCATTGTCGTATTGTAGTGAATCCTAATACAAATTAAAAAACATTGTTGCAGCCCTATGAGTAGAAGTACTTGTTGGCTGTCGTATTCGATGAGAACTGAACAGATTGAATCGCGTTCGCAAATATACTTTTCCGCTTTGCGGGGTGAGAACATCAAGGGGAGCAACTCATCTGTTTATCTTCGATATCGCTTGAGCAGAATACAAAATGTCAATCTCTCGCTTCGCTTGTCACTCCGACGGAGACATCGTTCGCAAACGGATTGAACTCACGCCCAAATCCACCGTCAAATTAAATAATACCACCGCACGGCTTTTTAGAGAGTATTTGTCAGAGAAAGACTTTGATACTGAATTTGAATTGTTCAAAATAACAACAAAAAATAAAAGTTCTCCATGTGTGACCTGGTTTATAACCAACGATTCGGAAATAGATTCGGTCTATTTATAGTTTTGATGTGACGTTTGTTTCGCTGTTTGGTTCAAAACCTAAGGCTCAGTGTGGGGTTTAAACTTCGTCTCCTGAGTCTTAATGTGGGGTCATATTTTACATCTCGGCATTATTTCTGTGTTAGGGGGCGGGACAAAATCGTTATCTCTGCCAACATCAGGAGTACATGGACATTTAATACCTGGATGTCTCCTTTTCAATCATTCGGCTTGCGCCTCATAGTTGAAAACCGACATCCAGTTATTAAATCTCCATGTACCCTGGATCTTGCCCGAGATAACTTATATTGTACAGTACAGTCGCCGTAGATTGGTCATAATCCACGCGTGAGCGGTGATGTCCGCGCATGCGTTCACCGGGTTGCAAAAATCATCACCAGCACAATCTTAAGTAATGAAGCACCGAATTGCGACCAGTGCCTCGTTAATTTATTTTTCGATGATTATTCCCGCAATTAGTGTTTGGAATCTAATATTAATACATCCGTGGAAATATTGGCCATCCGTGGAAAGTGTTTAGTCCACCGTGGCCGTACTGTGAATGGCCCAAATGTGTTATTTTGATGACAAATACAGACATAAAACTACAAGAAGCACCCGCATTCAATGATATACGAGATTATATTACTGACTTCAAATAGTTTCGAAGCCTCAGAATGTCTCAACTGTTACCGTCCCGTTTCTATGTCCTGTCATAATAAATAACTCAATTAGGCTCTCAGAACTTTGATCACCAGGTTATTGCATACACTTGCTTTAAGGTCCAATGGGAAGTACGTATTTTTCTTAGACTTCGAAAACCATATAAAGCCAAAATAAAATCGTGATTTTTTCGAGGATACTAGCACAATATATTTAACCCTCTACCTAACGAATCGCCCGCACCCGCCCGCGTAATATGCAAATTGAGCAGTTGAAAAAAATAAATTTTTCAAAATATTTCAACAAAACCATATCATGTGACCCCTCATTGGAACGAGCTCATTGAGCTCGTTCCAATGCGGGGTCACATGATATGGTTTTGTTGAAATGTTTTGAAAAATTTAAAAAAAATATATTTAAAATAATAAATTTTGATATCGTCTGCCTTGGGTAAAGGGTTAATGCCATGTTATGAGGGGAATAATTTCCATTTAATGGAATGCCAAGTCGAACATTTTCTAGAGGCATCAGTTTAGGCATAAAAATAGCGAAACATACTACATGCAGACATGAACAATGAACGGTAACAGGAGGGACGCTCAATACGGATACACCGATCTTGGTACTGATTTGATGAGATCTATGCGAGATCAAAAAAGGCATTTTGTTTTGACGGTCGCAACGCAAACAGTTAATGGAAATAATAACACAAACGTCAATTTCAAATAAAAATTATTTTTGAACACCCAAATATCGACTTTGATTAAAGAAAAAGACCCTTATAATTTTTAAATATGTTGGCGCTGTTCGTTGCCAGCTTGTTTACACGTACAATAAGGTAAGTGATATGTAAACAAACTACAGGTGTTATTTAATCTTGAGTTTGAAGTATGAGTCCCTGTACAAATGGTATATCCGTTTTGTATTAATTAATTAATTAATTAATTAATTAATTAATTAATTAATTAATTGACACCTACAACAGCCAGTGCCTTGTCATTTAGGGCAGTTTTATGTATGGAGGAAGCTCAGTACAAAATGTTATCGATATGTTTCACATAAACTGCACCGATTACTTCAAACCTTGATCAAACTGCGACAAAACCCCGCAGCGCAAATTCATACTTGTGATGTGTTATGATTATATACATGTACATATATAGATTTTCGACAGCATCGCGACTGGGTAGCTATATGACCTAAACTCAGTGCCCGCTCTCCTCTCCACAACACTTGAAAGCACATAAACTTATGTGCTATTTTCGTTCACATTCTTTCATTATGTTCGGAATATTATATATATAACTTCGTCAATTTGCCGTCATGCTCGGAAGTTTACTTCATTCAAAGCGGCTTTCATTTTTGACTAATTCTTATTCCATTACGTTAAGTGCCGTACCAATGTGTATCGCGTCATGGGAACGTAAAATTACCAATGTGTATCGCATCATCGCGATACACATTGGTACGGCACTTAACGTAACGGAATAAGAATTAGTCAAAAATGAAAGCCGCTTTGAAGGAAGTAAACTTCCGAGCATGACGGCAAATTGACGAAGTTATATAAAATATTTGATGAAGTGTATATATATAAATTTAACCCAGCTGAAAAATGAAACAAACAAAATTATAATTTCCAATAAGGGAAAGAAACAAAATCAAATCTCTTCGATAAGACGCTTTTGGGCACAATGTGCTCGCGAGCTTCTCCGAAGAGCAGGATTCAGTTCTGAACCGTTAGTGTTGTTTTTTGGAGGCACAGGACAGTTAACTGGGTATGCAATTGGGTAACATGTCCTGAGAAAACGACGGTTTCGTCTCCAAACACGACTACTAGGACGTTTAACAAGATAGTCGCGATTGTTATCTACTTCAATAAGAGTGCCATATTTGTCCCATCCTTTTGTCTCATGGCCCTGAATTGCAACCTTGGTGCCAACGGTGTGTGATGGTAAGGATCGTGAACTGTGATTGTAGGATTGCTCACGTTTATGACGAAAGTGTTCCGCTTTCTCGTCAGCGGCACGAATATCTACCTGCCACTCTGGTGCAAAATCACGTTTATGCACTGGTAAAGTATCTCTAACTAGGTGGCTAAATACTATTTGGGCTGGAGAACGACCATCTTCACGGGGAGTATTTCGCCAGTGAAGAAGGCCCTTAGCCCACTTATCTTCATCAAGAACGTTAAGACGGATATCATGGCAACGTTTGATCAGTTTTTTCATCGCCTTGACGTTAGCTTCGGCATGAGAATTTGACTGGGGGTATCGTGGAGATGACGGCAAATGTCTAACACCCCAATCACATAGGAACTGTTGAAAAGCGTGCGCTTTGTATTGGAGACCATTATCAGTGTAAAGTACAGTAAGCAGTGCGGTATCCATGAATGTTTTTAGCATTGCCTCAATCACTTTCGGGGTGGGGACATCGTGACCTACGTTATAGGTTGTGGGCCATCCAGATTTCACATCGGTGATGATTATATAGGAACAACCATTCCAAGCAAATAAATCAGAACACAGCTGTTCAAACACACGGCCTGGTATTGGGTGAGCACGTAGTGAGTCTTTCTCTTGAGATGGCAGTTCTTCACTACAGGATCGGCAGGAGCGAACAGTCTGTTCGATATCGTTATCAACTCCAGGCCAGTACACAACCTGTCGCGCACGCCTTTTTGTTCTCTCAATGCCTTGATGGCTTTTGTGAAGTTCATGTAGAATTGAAAGACGCATCGATTTTGGAATAACCAAACGTGAGCCACACATAATGAAATTATTGTCAGTTGAGACGCGATCACGCGTGGGCCAGTACTGTCGAATACAATACGGTAAACTGTTCTTGTCGATGGGGAATCCCATGGAAATAGTTTCGCGTAATGTTTGATATTCACTGTCATTTTCAGAAACTGTTCGTAACCGCTCAAGCTGAAGATCCTCCAAATGATCCGCTGAATTAGCACACAATTGAAGATCAAGTTCTTCGCTGAGGTTACAATCGTCAACATCAGGATTGCTCAATAGATTGCGCGACATTGCATCTGCGACAGTCAATTGTTTTCCGGGGCGCCAAATTGCGGTGAACTGGTATCTCATCAATTTCATTCGCATACTTTGTAACCGGGGATTTTCAATTTCATTGAGACAATAATTGTTCAAGATAAGCACGAGTGGCCTGTGATCTGTGATTAGGCTAAAATGGGGAAGACCATCTAAAAAATATGCGACACTTCTTTATGGCCCACACCGCCGCCAAGAGCTCAAGTTCAATCATAGCATATCGTGTCTCAGCCGGGGATAAAAATCGAGAACCAGCCTGAACCATGCGCCACTAAGTATCATCTTGCTGTTGAAACAGGATAAAACCTAAACCGTTCAGGCGGCTACCGTCAACATGGAGAGACGTTGGTTTGGCTGGGTCATAGTATGTAAGAGCGGGTGCTTCAGACAAAGCTTTTCTAGCTTTGTCAAAAGCCTCGTCGTGCACGCTATCCCATTTGAATACATTTTTAGGTTTCAGTAATGGTCGAAGGGCTTCGAGCTGTGTAGAGACAATTGGAGTGAAATTACTTAATTGACTGGCAAGGCCAAAAGAAGAACGCAAGTCAGTGGTATTGTTGGGAGTGGGGAATTCACTAATAGCTTCGGTTGTCGCTGGATCAATAGAATAACCATTTTGAGATATATTGTAGCCACAAAAGTCAATTTCCGATTCCGCAAATAAGAATTTGTTTGCATTTACGGATATGCCTTTGTCGGAACACGTTTGCAAAATCTGACGGACGTGGCAGACATGATCATCAAACGAGGTTTCATATGCATCCAAAACATCAACAATTTTGCTTTGTCTTGGTATCGAACCAAGTGCATCATCCATACGCCTGTTATAATGTTCGAAAATTTAACAAATGCCAAAAGGAGCGCGCTGAAACATGAACCGAACAAAGGGTGTAATAAAAGTTGTCAGGGGCTGACTTTCTTTTGCAAGAGGACACTGCCAATAACCACCAAATACGTCAAACTTTGCAAAATATTTAGCATTTGTAGCTGACATATCTGCAACTGCTTCTTGTTGAGTAGGAGAATGATAAAGTTCACGTTTAACAAATTTGTTCAGATTTGTGAAATCTACGCATAGGCGAATGTCATCAGGATGTTTTTTAGGTGCTACGACGATGGGTGCACACCAACTTGTCGGTTCAGTAACAGGTGTAATCACACGACTGTTTAACATTCTGCCCAACTCGCTTTTAAGCTTATCACGATAAGCGTAAGGAATGGTACGAGGAGCTTTAACACAAAAAGGCTCGGCATTACTTGTGAGGTCAATCCGAAATTCCTCGTTGGGCATCTGTTTTATTTTGCCATCAAACACGGTCGGAAATTCCTTAATTAAATCCTCACGACGAATGTCATTACGAGAACTGCTGGCAATTGAAGTTGGCCTCGACTTTTTGGGCACAGCTGAACTAACAGAATTCATGCTTAATGCTTGCGTAGGGTAGTCAGGGGGAATGAATCCCAAATCACGAGATGCGTACCATGACAAATAGAGGCATTTGGTCCCACTTAAAACATGAATAGTATCCGTTACTGCACGACCATTGCACGTAATAACAGCATCAAACTCACCAAGCTGATTAATTGTTCGGTTATCAGCAGCTCGGAGGGTGAGAGAAGATGCGCGCAAGTTGTTTACATCGACACCAATTTGATTTAAAATGTCTACACCACACGCTGACCCCTCTACACCTGTATCAGGCGTTGCGCGCACTTTACTACCGTTCGCGATTGCTCCGCACAGATTTTCCTCTACCTTAGGTGCGGTCTGCCTCAAAGCAGGTGAGGGAACGGTTGATGAGATCGAACCCAAGTGAATCACTGACAACTGTTTCTTGGTAGTCTTTTTAGTGCACATGTCTGACTGGGCCCAATGATCTTTTTGGCCGCAAGAAGCACAAGTAGTGTTGAGGGCGGGTCACCTCGTATCCTCGGAATGTTTTTTGTTGCAACGCACACAACACGAGTAACTATTGTCTGTTCCATGCTTTAACGGGTGGCGTTTTCGAGCAGAATTGCGGGGACCTTTGCTTTTATTACGTCGGTAGGACCTTATTGCGTTAATGTCTTGTTCACCGGTTATTTCTACGCGATGACGTTTGGCCGATTCTACAGCGCGACATATTTCAATATCTCTCGCAAGGGTCAATTGCTTTTTGGCAAGTAAATGTTCGACGGTGTCTGCGTCCCTGAGTCCTATGACAGCTCTGTCCCGTAAAAGCGATTCTGAACATCTGTCACAAAAGTCACAAGTTTTTGTCAACTCACGCAAGTCAGTCAAAAAAGTGTCGAAAGTTTCTCCATCTGTCTGTTGCCGAAGATTAAAATTGCTGTGCTCTATCACAATGTTCAATTGGCCACGAACATGCACTTTCAGGGCTTTGATAACTGATTTCGGAACGTTTCGTTCAGAGTCGGGCAAATTAAGATTCATGACAACCTTAAGAGTTTCATCAGTTAGACAAGATCGAAGAACAGCCATTTGCAGTTCGTTTGGATTGTCATCCAACTTCGACAGTTTGACAAAATCGTCCCAGCGCTTCTCCCAAAGTGTTAGCGTTTCGCCCCGCGGTTCAACCAAAATTTCAAGTTTATTGGGCATTAACCCTTTACCCAACGTAACGGCCAAAACCGGCCAGCGCTGTTCTCAAAAATCGCCAATTAATTTTCATTATATTTTCATTTTTTGTCTCAAAAACATAGGTTATGACCCCTCGTTGGAACGAGCTCAACGAGCTCGTTCCAACGAGGGATCATAACCTATGTTTTTGAGACAAAAAATTAAAAAAATAGTTATTCAAGAATTTTTTTGGCAAGTGTCGTCTGCTTTTCATGTTAGGTAAAGGGTTAACTTTGAAGACGAAAAATTAAAACTGCTGGCCATGTTTTCCACTCTGCCGTTGTCCAGCTTCTTGATTGCGCCAAATGATCGTCGTCAGACGTGATGCGCGAATTTAGGAGATAACCTCGAAATGAAAGTTTTTCGCCGGACGGCGTTTTGTCCTGTAAATTCGATGAAGCCCTTTAAACACAGGATTCTTCTTGAGTCGGAGACGCCATGTTCTGTTCTGTGGTTCACGCAATACATACACGGACAACTTGTTTACAGCAGTGAACTTTATTCGCTATCTTCTCAACCAATACAGAGTCCCGGCATGCCGTACTTCGGCGCCGTGGTAAACCAGTATAGCATGTAACAGGACTTACGGGCCTACTAATGATTTTTCGTTTGTTCGGAGTAAAATTCCTCTTTCTGGTAAGGCATAAAATATGCAATCTACAACGAGGCTTTTTGCAATTCAATACCGCGCCACAATAATTCTGCAACGGTCTGTTGTGTTCAATTTTCAGTGGTTCGAAATCAGTAATTTGTGCTGGTTCGAGCTTTTTTAGAGTTTGAGATTCCAGGCTACGCAAAAAGCGCAGTGAGTACCCCTCGATCTGGGGGCGCCAAATAGAGTAGAACAAGCCTAATTGAAATCTACCTTATCACTTGGATTGCGATGGAAATAAATGAGCTGTGATTTGATGATACCTCTAAATGTATGAGGATGAAATGATTTTGTGTACAACAATTGATGTGTATCGGTTGGTTTAAAATATACTTTATAATCTAAATGACCAGATGCCCGTAATTGCTTGCCTTTATACACGGTCACATCGTCGAGAAAATCAACAGAATTTTCACTGAAAGTAGCATTTAATTTAGTGTATGGATTGTTTAAAATATCTACAAATTCATCAAATTCTTCTTTTGAATGTTCTCAAATAATAAAAAAGTCACCTAAATGTCTTGAGATGTACGAGAGGATGCTTTGCACATTTGCTTAAGGCATTTTCCTCCCATTCCGCTGCATAAATGCTTGCAAAATTAGGACTAAATATTTTGCCCCATAGGACAACCTTCATTAAATTGAAAGTCATTACCATTTAAACTCAGCTCTAAAAGATCTCAAATTTGTTCGTCCGGGAGTTTTGCGTCTGGATGTTTTTCAAATGCATTTTTCCCGATTTAACACCTTTACCAGTGTCAATGTTCGTATACATACTGCCGATAAACAAAGTAGCCAGGATTGCATTTTTCGACATTTTCAATTTAGAATTTTTTGACAGGAAGTCCTGTGTATTTTTTAGATAGCTCGGGTGTCTATTTGCTATAGGTTTCAAATGATAATCAATTAGTTCCGAGCTCGCATAAGATTCCGCATTACTATCTCAGATAATTGGCATCCCGGGTGGAGTTACGTCATCCGCCATGAAGAACAGCCCCTGTGTATCATTGGTAGGATGTAAAATTGTCTTGTTTGCGGACTGATTGAATATCTGTCTGATTACCTTAGGGTCCGGTGCTCGTATAAAAGTTAAACCGCGATCTGAAAGACACTTCCCTTTGGCTATTAGGTCATTGGTGCCAGACAGGTTAACCACATTAGTTCCTAACCCCACATCTGTTAGGCGGCTGTTGGCTTTGTCTTTACTTAGTTTAAATCTAGATGGTTTAACCAGTAATCGTACATAATATTGGCGGTCCTCGTGGTCCAATGTATTAAATCCTGAGCGACATCTCTTAACCTCCTTCACTTTCGGAATGGTTTCATTGATGATGCTCAAGGTACTCCTCTCAGTCAAAGGGAGTTTTTGCGAAAAGTATAGTTCAGTGCGTGCGTGCGTGCGTGCGTGCGTGCGTGCGTGCGTGCGTGCGTGCGTGCGTGCGTGCGTGCGTGCGTTTACTCGTCTAACTCATTGCGGTGATGACTCTCAGCGCATGATTCGACTTGAAGACTAATGATCAAAATCGCAGGACTTTGTCTTGGGGTGTAGAGTGTTATTATTGAGAAACCTGTAGTTCGCCTTTGGATAATCAGCTCCGCTCATGTTGGTACATATTTTTATCACTCTATATTGTGAGCCGATCTCAGAACGTGATAAAGCTAGGGAACCTAGTTTTTCGGGGTGGAAACTGGAGGTCCCCTGCCTTCCCTTGTCTACCTTAGTAGTATAGCATGTACCCGATCGCGCCCCATTGGGGGATCTCATGGGGATCTCATCTGTGACGTCATAGCCACGTGACCCAGTGACGCCATGTTTGGTTGTCATGGTAAACCGCGTGAGCGACCATCTTGTGACGTCATCCACATAGTGATACGTGGTCCTAGTGCGCATGCACAGCGCGAGTTGTTAGGTTGATACGTGTTTCCGTCGGCCATTTTGTATGGAGACCGCCATCTTGGTTTCTATGATAGTACGTGGTTGCTATGTTACCCAATGGCCTACAACCAGACGGGATATGTTCGGAGGGTACGTTCCTTTGTACAAGAGTAATTTCCCGATTCGCAGAATTACTCAAATAAACCCGACAAGTTGTACTATTTCGAATTATTTCAGAATTCTCTGCTTCTATCCATCTATGCAGTAGTTTTCGTCTACCCGACCATGTTCATTTGTCCTGGAGTATACTCAAGTAGAGTAGAAGAACCTATCATATGGAACAGCTTTGATTATTATTACTATATTTAGGTTTTCTGGTTTGTTCTTGCTAGTTCTGACCCTAATCCGAGTACTCTTGTTGTTTCATTTATCTAGATGACTCAATCAGTTCACTTTACTGGCGCTAACTAACCAATCAGATTGCTTGATTTTCCATAATCTGTATGCAGAGTTACCTTCCTTTATTACAACGACGTCCTATCCGATTCTCATCACCTCTATATCCAACGGCCACGTCCCATAGAATACCTTTTTTGTGAAACGTAACTGGTTATGGAATCCCTTTTCAGTCGTATGAGGCCATGAAGTCTATAAGAAAAGCCCTCAATGAGGCCTAATTTACTATCCCTCTTAACCTCATTTCGATTGAGGCCATGAGGGCCATGACAAAATTCCTCAATGAGGTATAATTTACTATCTCTCTTAGCCTCATGTGGGTATTTAACAGCCATATCCCATGGAATCCTATTTATGGAAAACGCCTTTGGCTATGGAATCCCTTTTTGTCGTATGAGGCCATGAGGGCCATGAGAAAGTCCTCACTTACCTTCCCTCTATCCCTTACTATCCTCTCTTTTCTTTTGAGGTCTTGGGGGCCATGAAAAAGTCCCTCAATGAGGTATAATTTATTATCGCGCTCAGCTTCATCTCGGTATTTAACAGCCATATCCCATGAAATCCCATTTTTGGAAAACGCCTGTGGCTATGGAATCCCTTTTTGTCATATTACATCTTTTGCTTCCCTTCTCACAGTGATTATCTTTTATGTAGCTACAATTTTATTATTGTCAGGTTATATTGAAACCAACCCGGGCTCCAATTCACTCAGCTCAGAACACCACCAAATAATACCTTGAGAATTTTCTATGATAATATCCAAATCTTAAAATCTAAACAATATTAATCAATACGAATCTTCACGCTTTGAAATCTGACTTTTACCGAGACTTGGCTGCACAATATTGAGCCCACTAGTTAAATCTTAACCCTTAACCTTCTTAATCTCTTTCGACACCCCTTTACGGGAAGTATAATTAAACGACATGTAAGGCTTACAATTGAGCGTACGTGTTCAATCGCCAGTTCATACCGGAAAATTGAAGGTAGCACTCCATTGACTAAGGTCGCAGAAAACATTACCAGTTGCCCGCACTTTGGTGGTAAACGTGGCTCTGAGAGCCACGTTTACCATCCAAGTGCGCGCGACTGGTTATTGTACTGGAGCTGAGTCAACGGAGTTTAACACTGTGAACTATGTTCAATATACTGCAGTTGTTTGTGAGCTTCGACTTGTCTATTAGTGCACAGAATTACAATCAGAATCGGCATCGGAATCGGTCTCGGAATCGGCCGATTGTGAACTCAAATAACCAGTAATCGGTCAGAGGTCATTTTTGGTAATCGGTTGAACACTATTTTGAAATAATAAAGCATTTTAACCTCAGACAGTTTGTGAGTGAGCCAACGTGTTATACTGAGTTGTTATCCTCATTGACAGACCTTTTTTGCAGTCAGTAGCGAAGTCAGTGTGAAAACATGTGATGTCTTGGAACCCATTATCCCATTAACGGTACTGATAAGCTACTCAAAACAGCATCCAAACATGTAACAAACAAAAATATTACCTCGCGATCCAACACGCCGAAATGGATTCTCATCGAAATACGATTACTAATAAGACAAAGCAAACGGCTCTATCGCACAGCTAAACGGATTAGTCTTCGGACGGACTGGACCAGGCATCAACTTAAACGGAATGAAGTTGTTTCGGCTGTTAGCTGAGCTAAAACATTATACTGAACTAAAATGCATTCTACTCTGAGGAGAAATCAGACTCCAGCTTCTCAGTGGTGGAAGGCACTAAAACATTTCTCGGATGCTGCCGTCAAGCAGAAATTCCTGATACCAACAACAGAAACAAGATTTACTCATCAAATGCTGAGAAAGCGGAAGTACTTAATGAATGCTTTTGTTCTGTCTCTGCGATTGGTGAGTTTCACGCCTCCTTGCCAGTTCTCATACCCCCGTTCTGCTAAAACAATTGATAGTATAACCGTTCACAGTGATGAGGTATATGAAGCACTGAAGTCTTTGAATGTTTCCAAGGTGCCAGGTCCATCCCTACGTGAGCTACTTTCGGTTCTATTCAACATACTGGGAGCGCGGTGGTTCAGTGGTAGACTGTTGGACTTCTATGCTAGAGGTCGATCCCCGTCCGTTACGATTCGCGTTGTGTCCTTGGGCAAGGCACTTTATCCCGATTGCCTACATGGGTGTGTGTGGGGGGGGGGGGAGGATGTGCACGATAACCCCGTGTACTAAGGCGTACTGAACGTCGATGGTTCACATGTCTTCAACCGTTGTAACCCTGCTTGGGCGGAGCTTGAACAAAGTTAGAATGTTGAAGAGCAGACAGTTGCTCGTCGAAGCTCGGTGGTTCTCTCCGAGTACTCCGGCTTCCTCTACCCATAAAACTGTCACGGTCACGATTAGCCATTCTACATACGTATGCGACCTTAAACACCAATAAATAAATAAATAAATCAACACTGATAAGTAATTCATATTTTCCTTTAACGTGGAAAAGGGCTAATGCTTCTCCAAACTCCGTCAACCTAGTTAGTAACTGTCGCCCTATATCTTTGATTAGCTCTCTTGGTCAAGTCTTTGAAAAATGCATTTTGAACGATGATGGCAGTTCCTCAACGATACCAACGTTCTTAGTCAATTTCAGAAAGGCTACTGACCAGGAGACTAACCGTCCTCCAACCAACTGACATTTATGATGAAGAAGGAAGTTAGGGTCGTTTTCTGCGTTGTTAGTAAAGCCTACGACAAATTATGGCTCGATGGCCTAACCCATAAACTTGAGACTATTGGTGTCACGTGTGACCTTCTGTCGCTTTTAAAATCGTACCTTTCAAACAGGCTGCCGTGTGTGGTTTTGGGTTCAGAAGCATCTGTATGGAGTTATATAAATGCCGGAGTACCCCAAGGATCCGTACATGGTCCCTTAATGTTCTTGATTTATATTAGCGATGTAACAGATAACCTACTTAGTAGTTGCAGATGATAACTTCGTTATACCTAATTGTGGGTAATCCAAACCAAGCCTCGAACGTAACTAACCATGAGCTAGTCATAATTGATCAATGAGCCAAAGCATGGCTGATTGAGTTTAATCCCCAAGATGCCGAGAACATATTAATATCACGTAAAACCAACCCAACTTCCCACCCACCCCTATTTCTTTGTGACAGCCAAATATGCGAAGTCACTACTCATAAGCATCTAGGAGTGGTACTAAATACCACTTGTCCTTGGAACAATGATATAGACCATATCTGTTCCAAAGCCTGGTATCATTTAGACCTGCTGATAAAACACAAATTTGATGTTGATCGTAACAACTTTGGGAATATGGGGATGGAATAACCTGCCGCTACCCGTTCGTGAGAACTTGTCATTGAGCTTGTTCAAAACCTTCTTACACCATGGCAACCTCCGACCACCACTCTTTTACAGTGGAGACAAATTTACCACTGTAGATTACGGTTACGTTGTAGTAGCCTTTACATGCACTTATATGAAAATCACCCAACACCAAGTCCACTTTGTCAGTGTTGCGAAGGCGAGACTTCCGAACACTTTCTTCTTCATTGTCCCACCTTCCTTAACGCACGCAATAATACGATTCATCTACTCTCCTTTACCATAGATACATCTACACTTCTCTTTTGGGCCAGAGTTTCTCAGTAATGAGTCTAATCTTTGATGTAGTGCTCGATTATATTCTACAGAGCGGCAGATTCCGATGACATCGAGCCGGTTTTCAATGATACTTCCCCTACTCTCAAACCTCTTCCCTCAGTGTCAGTTCCTTTGAGGACAAACTCGCCAAACTCTTCAAGCTTAATATCATATAATTGAATCAGCCGTTTAATTATAAGAAATATCTCATTTTGTCCACAGGCAATATAATGTATTCGAGATGGTTACTTCTTCTTTTTGATCTCTTTGCGCTTTCTGTTTTTTATTATTTCTATTTGTTTTTCTCTTCCGTCTACTTCCACTACTACTTCCATCTGTATGTGTAGTTCAAACAGTCTCGTTTTTCGCTGGCTAAGGGGAGGGGCCTTTTGATCAACTTGTTCTATGTCTGAAACTAACATAGGGGACGTCTCCTTCAAATTTGTCCATGACCCTCAGCTGTGATATACGAGCTGCACTACTGGTCAATGCTATCGTATTTATTTATTTATGAAAAGTGATTTCTATCCAAGGAACGATTCGTATAAGCCTAAGTCTTTCTGTCAAAGCCTTGGCTACTTACTCATATTTTATTACCATTATTGTTATATTGTATATAGAGGATATTCACGAAAATTTGATGAATACCGAAAATATCTCGTGAGTGGCTACAAAGAAATATGAGGATCTTCACGAGCGACGCAGTCGCGAGTGAAGATCCTCATATTTCTTGTAGCCACGAACGAGATATTTTCGGTATTCATCAAATTTTCGTGAATTTTCTTTTTATTTAATGCTCTACGACTACAAACTCTCCAATTTGTGGCCTTTATTTGCCATTAAGGCGCAAAATTTATGTGCCGAACCGGCGTCCATACAAAAATTACAACAACCAAACTCCAACCATTGGAATGTGTGAATATCCGCACAAAAAGTAGTCCCGTCTTATTTCTCCCCTAACTTTACGATTTACCAAGGCTGGCGAATTGAAATAATCGCAATGTGTTTCGAAGAAATAGAACAATAACAAAAAACACCACTTTCTTATTTTCAATAACAAGACACGTCATTTTATTTTTTTTGAACTCAATGCACTGAAGACGTGTGAAGTTGAACTGAAGAAATTTGAAAGTGATTTCGGCTTTTCGCTGGAAGGTGAATGAGAAAGTCAAACTTTGAAACCGCTGATTTAATGAATTGATTTAGTCACTGTCACTATCAATTATTCGAATTCGTTTGTATTTGGGACTCTGGAATTCATTACTGATGTGCTGACTCGTTTAAAGTACATGTGATTCGTCATCCGAACCTACGATGAAATATCGATTTCTAAATATCATTTTGATATTTCGTTTTGCCGACCGACAGGGGAATATGACTTAATTTTTCAGCGTGAATTGATGCCTGAGCATTAAATAAATAACTATATTAACTGTTACTTTCCTGTTATGATATTATGTACTGTATAAATATGACTAATCTTCTTCAATAAATACTATTTAAACTAATAACTGTGGTTGAAAGTCTGTTGTAATCCAAATTGTATGAAACCCTTTAACTTTTGGGGACATTATTGTTTACTAAACTACATTTGCTTGTGGGGGGGAGGGGGTGGATTTTGTTTTATTGTTTCACCCCAGTGACATCAGATGGTATTATGATTTCTGTTTATGTAAACTTTCTGAAATTAGTTTGGTCTATTTTTCTTTCCAATCATCATGCAATCGCCGGCGACTGATTGCTAGAATGTTCTATGTCCCATAGGGGACATAGAACATTCTAGCACTCAGGCGACGCAATGGTAAGATAGATTTGGAAGGATAGATGTAAGCCCATGCCTGTACATTCAAGAAACATTACTGCACATTCAATCAGACTGATCAAACCACAATTTCAAGAAGTTTCATGTTGATATTAGGAAATACTTGCCACTCAATTTGTCTGATGCAAATTTGCCAACGACTTCTTTATAACCACGTGGACAGCATTATCGGCGGGTATCAACATGGAATTTATATGGATTTGAACTTGCCTATGTGTTATATGTTTTAAATGGCTCGGTTGGTCATCCAATTTGTAATAAAAGGTTAACCAAGCAGTGAGTTTATGTGGAGGAGAAAAATTCCATTTTTGGTAAATTACGCGTTTTGTCCTGCCCCGAACCACCGACCCAATCCCTCACTGTGTCTGGAAATTTTCCGGGCGACGTCTTCCCCGCCTCCTCCTTGTTATATAGATTATGTTTTTTGAGGTCTACGACAAACGGATATATTGACTTTGTGAATACTTTTCACGGTAATACAATTAGAAAATTTACGACATACTGATATTGTCATGAAACAAATTGTGACCTTTGAAAGTGTTGATAGTTTTCGTGCTGAACTTTTGGCTGATACCTGATGACGTAAAAGCTGTTACGTTATGACTTTTAGTAACATCGTAATAACTTTCAGAAGTCAGAAGTTAGTGATTAAGTAACCTGACGCAATCTTCGGATGGGTGGGGATGAGGGTGGGGTGGGATCCAGTTGTGATTTTTTTCACTGACTTTCCAGCAATCTGTCTGTTGAGAGTGGGTTAGACCTATACAGAACAAATACCATTCAGAATTATTTATTTTTCAGTTTTCTGCAAAAAACAGCTTTTATTACTTTCCAAAGTGTGATTTACTGGAATTTCCGGGTTTGATTATAAACGATAACTTCACAAGTGAATTATGCAATCAACAACTGTGTCATGTATCCGTGCGCGCAAACGAAGACGCTTTGCCGATGTAATGGTGACTTCGGCGTTTTTTTTTTTTGCTTTTTTAAACCCTTTACCTAACATAAAAAGCAGACGACACTTGCAAAAAATTCTTGAATAACTATTATTTTCATTTTTGTCTCAAAAACATAGGTTATAACCCTTCATTGGAACGAGCTCGACGAGCTCCAATGAGGGATCATAACCTATGTTTTAGAGACAAAAAAAATAAAACATAATGAAAATTAATTGCCGATTTTTGAGAACAGCGCTGGTCGGTTTTGACCGTTACGTTAGTAGGTAATAAAGGCGGATATACTATCACTTGTACATGTACGTGTACAAAATACGCACACGATACGTTCACCAACGTGGAATTCAGTGTTAAATCACACGCTTGTTCACAAAAACTGTACATGATTTTGAATCCGCTTATGTACAGTCGTGACTCCTAGATCGCGCTTTTAACGTTCAAATACTCGTGGTGAACGCGCGTTTTTTTAAAAAAAGGGTGAAATTGTACATCTTCAGTTGTATCTTGTACGTAATTTTTGGTCGACGTTCGAATCGCAGATCAGACCACCGATCCATCGTCGGCGAACGCGAGCGAAAGCATAAGATTCTGGCTCATCATCAAAAAACAGTTTTGGGAACTCTAAATCAGTGATTCTGAACCCGCAATTGCTTTGGTACAGATGATTTAGAATCCGCAATTGTTTTGAGGCGGTGGGTTTTTCCCATTTATGACATTATTAGGGGAATTCCCCACGGAATGTTTAAAACGCATTTTCCGCTCAATTAGGTTTTGAGTGGTAAACTTTTTAATATATTCATGATAGCAATCGCAGTCATCAAAGGATTCTCTCTTAATTCGACACTCAATGAATTGATGTGTGAATGAATGAAGATCTTTTGACAAAATGTAAACATCACTGTCAAAAAATGCGTTAAATCAGAAACCGGTTTGTCATGTACTGTTTAAACGTATTTTTTAAACATCAATTAACACAGTCAGTTTGAGATGTGAATATTTTCAGATTATTATATATTATATTAAGACGGAAAGAGTTAAAACACAAAAACATAAAATTATAATTAAACATTTCATTTTGGAAAATAAATAAAAACAATTAAAACGAAAGATGTTTTTCCAGATGGATCCTAGACGCTGAGATCGAATTTTCGACGAGTATTTACGTTCTAAGAAGGCGATTCAGGCTGCTGATAGGAGCAGACGTCTCGGTGAGATGGAACTCAAACGCGAAGCCACAAAAATATTTAAACCCGTGACGTAGGGTCAAGAGCGAAGCAGGAAGGAGATAGTCGAAGAATTGAAACCCATAAAGGAGAGTTCTTTGAGAATGGGTTCGTAGCCTCCTAATTTTGGAAATTGGTATTCCGTTCAATCTACACCGGATTACGTTCCCACGAGAATCGAAACCGACGTGAGTGAGAGCGATGATACAGCTTCGACTATCACCACTGATAGCATCGCATCGTCCGATGATGATGGTGGTAAGAGAGATCTGTTGTATGGAATTCGCGAGGATTCGAGCGGTAGGAAATTCGTGGGCGACACAGAAGTGCAAGAGGATGATGATGATTTAATCGTCGGTTCGAATAAGTATAAAATATCCGATGGACTGCGCAAATTGCTCCTTTTCGACAAGCCTGGAGATTACACGGATCAGGATTTCGACAATTACGGAGACATTCTGGTTCAGACCCACGCCATGAAGAGAAATAACGATGCCAGAGAGACGAGACCCAAAGCCAACAGAGGTTAAAAGTGGACGAAAGTGGTGAAACCCATATGGGAGATGAACAAGAAGTTCGTCGAATCGGTGACTGGCAAAGGGGTGAAAACCACTTTTCTTCCGAGCGATCCCGACGCTCTGTCTCAGAGATTGAGTTTGTTGATGGGGAGCAGACGGGCTGGTAACACAGGATTAGATAATCAGATAGTTGCCACATCTGACGAATTGTTGAGACAGAAGGTTTTGAATAAAAAACAGTATAAAAGGCTGATGAACGAATTGAAGGATTGATGTGAATATAATAATAAGTAGAGAGAGAGAAACAAACAAAAAACAAACAAAAATAAAACAGTAAATTCTTACACTAGAATAATAAAAGTATTTAAAAACGACAAAACGATTTACCAGTGAAAAAAACACAAAATATATCATAAAAATAAAATATGTTGGTGATAAAGAACAGGGGATACGTCAGGACTTACGTTCAAGGCGGTTCTGGCATCGTCGATTGTATAATGCGAGCGTTCACGAGCAATGCGGGTAGAAAACTCGCATCGACCGCGTTTGAGGTCGGCAAGAAGACGGCTTTGGATGCTGGTAAGAAAGCCTCTTCCGAAGCCAGTGGTAGGATAGCTTCTGTGGCTGGCAAGAGGGCAGCCGACGCGTTGATCGGCAAGTTGATCAGTCCGCCGGCGAAGCGAGCTGCGTTAGAGCGAACGCCGAAAAGTTGGAAAGATTTTCAGGATGCCGTGGTGCCCATACAATATTTAGCCAAAATGACGAGTGGATCCGGATTGAAGAGAACTCGCGACGGTGCGATATAAACAAATAATAATAATAACAACATTAAAAACAGAGTTTGAAAAACATAAAAAAATTTGTGTTTGAAAAGAATCTAAAATAACAGACAAAAAAAAAAGATAAAACAAAGATGAACATTAAAGATATGTCTTGGAACGACGCCGCGACCAAGAGGTCGAATAACGAGTACTTTCCCAAGAGCATAAAAGGTTTGATAGTGGGAAAATCGAATTGTGGAAAGACCAATCTGTTGATGAATCTGTTGTCCCGACCCGACTGGTTGGATTACGACAGATTGTTCGTGTTTGGCAAGAGCTTGTTTCAACCCGAATACAGATTGCTTCGAGAGTGCATGGATCGCAGATTGCCCAAGGACGTCATAGCCAGAATCTTTGACAGTAGGGAGGAATTCGACAAGAGCGAAACTCCACTTTCGACCATTTTGGACGGCACGGCGACGGAGCTGATGAAGAGAAATGCATCTTCGAACGTAGAGTGTCGATTTTATGAGAACGCTAGCGACGTTCCGGATCATAGGGAACTGGAATCGGAAGATAAGAATCTCATGATTTTCGACGATCTGCTTTTGGAGAGACAGAACCGATGCGAATCGTATTACGTTAGGGGTCGACACAGCAACGTGGACTGTTTCTACCTGTCGCAGAATTATTTTCGATTGCCCAGACAGACGATAAGGGAGAACACTAATTTTCTATGTCTCTTTCGCCAAGATCTCAAGAATCTCAATCACATCTACGGCGATCACGTCGCAAACGACATGCGCGCTGTCGAATTCAGGAGATTCTGCAAGAGGGTTTGGGATGGTGGACTTCACAATTTCGTCGTGATCGATTTGACGAGCGAATTTAATCGCGGAAAATATCGGTGCGGATTCGACAAGTTTTATGTTCCCGATGGTGATAATAATAAGATAGAGCGTGAAAATAAAAATTAGAAAAATAATAAATCTTCAAATAATTAGTTTTGAATAAAAAAAAAAAAATAAAATTAAAATATAATGTTCGAACATGGAGAATTGTTAGAACGGATAGCCGAGAATACGGCTGCGAAACAATCCATTCAAATCGTGGTGAGTGGCGATTCGACTCGATTCGCTACGAAATTCGAACCTTCTATCGAATTGAATAGAGAGAAAAGTTACGAGATGGCGTTGGTGAATCTGGGGACTTATTATTCCTTTCCCAACGTCACCGAAAAGAATAACTCGTTCAAGTATTCCGACGGAGTGGATTGGTTGGAGATTCGAATTCCCAAAGGGAGTTATGACATAGACGATTTGAACCATTACATTCAGACGCGAATGAAGACGGATGGAAAGGGAAGCAACAAGATCAGACTCACTCCCAATCCTAATACCTTACAGACGATGTTGGATTTGGAAGATAATTTTCGTGTGGATTTCAACACGGACGATTCTATAGGCAAGATGTTGGGATTCGATCGAAAGATGTATCGAGGCCACGCGGCATCTAAAAATACGGTCGACATTCTCGCTGTCAATAGCATTCTGGTGAACATGGACGTGATTGCTGGAAGCTACGTGAATGGTAGTGCTCAGCCGACGATCTATTCCTTCTTTCCAAACGTGTCGCCAGGTTATAAGATCGTGGAGCGACCTCGAAATTTAGTTTATCTACCAGTGATTTTAGACACGTTGTATAGTCTCAAAACCACGTTGACGGATCAAAATGGTGAACTGTTAGATCTTTGCAGAGAGAGAGTGACGATACGATTTCACATAAGAGAAATATAAAAAGCAAAAAAAAAAAATATATATTATATATATAGATAACAAAAATAAAATAAACGGTAATATTAATTTTTACAAAATTATTTTAATATAATTATTAAACAAGAAACAATTGAAGTAAATATATTTAAAAAAAAACAAACAGAATTATGACACAATACGTGGTTAAAAACGTGAACATATCCGCAGGACAGAGGAAGAAACTTAAGAGAGCGTTAACAACTCGAGGTGAGGCGGTGAGATTCAAATTCACTCTCGAAGATCTGACGAGAGGCGGACAGGATTCGATCGCCTGGACCAGAAGTCAAATCAAAAGGATGGAGAAAGCGATTCGCGATGGAAGAGGTTTGGCGGTGAGATTGAGTCCCGCTCATTTGAGATACAATTTGAGAATGAAAGGCGGTTCCTACTGCTATTGGCAGGAATCGCCGCAAAAGCATTACCCTTCGCCACAAAGGTGCTACCCTTTCTCGGAAAGACTCTCGGCGTGGGAGCTCTCACGGGACTCGCTAGTTCGGGAGTTGAGAAATTAATGGGTGGCGACGGACTGTTTTTGAAGAAGGGAGGAGCCGTGTGTCGCGTTCACATAGACGACAGCGGTAAAGGATTGTATCTAGAACCCGTTAGAGGTGGCAACTCTCTGAGAGGAAACGGTCTCTATGTGAAGAGTGGACGGAACATCAAGTGATACGGCAAGGGTTTGTTGCTCGGTGAGAATTCGCCATTTAAGAACATACCGATTTTGAATATGTTATTATAAATATAAAATTATATAAAATATATAAAATCATAGAAAGTATAAAATAATATATTTAAAATGGGTGAAAAGGTGGAGAAACAAATTTATCACCTGGATGAAAAGGTGGAGAAACAATTTGATGATAATGACGAACATCGCGAGCCAGAGAGTGAAGAAATAAAAAAATGGTTAGATGCTAATGATGGATATCTAAGGAAAGAGATAGATAAAGCGTGGGATATACGGTTGAGAATGAGACGATGCTTTCCACGGTCACCACTACCTTCTGAAGTGAATGGTAATGATGCGAGTGTTACCAAGAGATGCACAACATTCGTTCATAATTATGATTCGGATAAACAAAAATGTTACCATGAACGTATCACATCACAAAGAAAAAGAAAAAAAGGAAAAGAAGAAGAATCGACGCTGAAATTTGAGAGAAAAGGAAACGTTATTATAATATATCATGATGATAGTGAAGAAGAAGGAAAACAAAAAAACAAAAAACAAAAGAAAGTAAATGAGATCTAAAGATGATCTCATTACTTTTTTTTTTTCATTTTTTCTTCGCTAAAAATCAATCACTCTATTGTTTATATTTCCAAGTCCGTTATTAGCATGTTGACGCTCGTGTCTTCTCCTTTTTCAAAAACGTGTTGAATGTTTATCTTTACTCTTTCGAGTTTTTTTACATCGGTCAACTCTCTCTCACCACCCAATTTCTTCACAAGTTCGAATGAGATGTTTGGAAATATGTAATTTCCATAGGGCAACGACAAATCGTCCTTGTCGAATTCTCTATCTTTGGCGATGACAATGTTCTGCAGATCGCTTTGGTACTCGTAAATCAAATTGAGCGTGGCTTCATCCAATTTCAGAGGCATCTTATATTTCTCGTATTTACGCTCTAAGCCCTTCATCTCGACATCGTTCAATTCGATGCGATCGTGTTGTTGTAATCTATAGATTTTATGACCGAATTTCTTATACGTTTCGACTCGTTTCAATTTCAATTCGCATCTTTTAGATGTTGTTGTCTTCATGATCGATTATTTGTTTTTTTGTTTTTACGAATTCTTGCAAATAATGTATATTTTAAATTTTGTATTTAAATAATAATTTGTTAAAAAAAAGTTTGTTTTTTTTTTGCTCTTTATATATATAAAAAAGTTGTTTTTTTAATTTTTAATTTTCTTTAATGTAAAATTTTTTTAGTAAAAGTTTTTTTTCTCTTTATATATATATAAAAAGTTAAATTTTTAATTTCAATCTCTCTATTGTTTATATTTCCAAGTCCATTATTAGCAAGTTGACATTCGTCATTTTTCCACATACGAAAATGGTGTGAATGTTCATCTTTACTCTTTTGAGTTTTTTTTCATAGGCGAATGCGCTCTCACCAGCTGATTTCTTCACGAGTTCGGGTGAGATTATTGGATATATGTAACCTCCATAGGACAACAATAAATCACCCCTGTCAAATTCTCTGTCTTCGGCGACGATGATATTAATCAACAGTTCGCTTTGGTACTCGTAAAACAAATCAAGCGCAGCTTCATCCACTTTCAAACACATTCGATATTTGTGGTAGTAGCGCTCTAAGTCCACCATCTCGACCTCATTCAATTCGATGGGATCGTGTGGTTGTAATGTATAGATATTAAAACTGGATTTCTCATACCTTTCGTCTCGTTTCAATTTCAATTCGCATCTTTTAGGTGTTGTTGTCATGATCGATTATTTGTTTTTTATGAATTCTTACAAATAATGTATATTTTAATTTTGTATTAAAAAAAATTGAATTTAAAATTTAACTTTTTTTTTTTCTATTATATATAAAGAGTAAAAAAGCAAAACTTTTTTAGCAAATTATTTAATACAAAATTCAAAAAAAAAATATTCTTACAAATGAAGCAAACAGATAAAACAATGGTAAATTTAAATGAGAAAACCATACCTCAGTTAAACAAGATTTGTAATCTATTACAAATTTCAGATTTCAGAAAGCATAGAACTAAATCAAAAACAATTGAAGTCATACAAGAATATTTGCAAAACGCTAGAAAGGCAAACGAAATGTCGATAGCAATGACGTCAAAAGATGCACCGGTTGTGAAAAATAAGAAGACGACTAAACAAAAAGCCGTTGAAAAACATCAAGTTTCCAAAGAAAAGAAAAGAAAAACTAAAACGAAAATGAGTGATGCACTTCAGATTCAAGACAAACGAGATATATCGAGTGAAATTCAATGAACAATCGACGAAGAGAAAGGAGAAGAATATGTAAGATGACTCGTTGCGGAACTATTCCAATCAAAACCCGTAGAATGGGAGAGTGCGATCAAAGACATTTTTAAAACTTTCGACGTGATTCCCTCGTTGAAAAAAATCGATCCGAAATTGTTCATGGAACGGGTGAAGAAAAAAGTATTGGATTTGTTTCGTGAATACATGAACTTGGGATTAAAAATTAAGATGATACTCCATTGCATAATGAATAAAATTGATGTGAAGTCCGGCGAGAGCATCATGAAAAATGCATATTTCAGATCTAACGTCGAACCCGTATTTCGAGGTTCAGATCTATCGGACGTTTTCGAAAAGATGAAAGACAAGATGTTGACGTCTCTCGTGAATTATCAAAATGAAGGTAGTAATTGGACGTTCGGTGAGGTGTTGAAACTCGAAATTCACATGACTAAAAACGAACCGTTGAAAGGATCTTCCTATTTGGAATTACCGTATTTCTTGACTAAGAAACACGCCGTGGTCAATGTGAGAAATAAAGATGATCAGTGTTTTAAATGGGCAGTCACCTCCGCTTTATACCCTGTCGAAATAAACTCCGATAGAGTTTCTCGTTACGAGGAAACTTCTAAAAATCTCGATTGGACCGGAGTGACTTTTCCAACAGAGTTAAAACACATCGAACGTTTCGAGGTTCAAAATCCCACCGTAGCGGTGAACGTCCTAGGATACGACGACGAAAATCAAAAGATCTATCCTCTCAGACGGACTTCGTATCACGGAAGAGAAAAGACGATTATTTTATTATTGATTTCGAATGGTGACAATCGTCATTATTGTTGGGTTAAACATCCGAGCCGATTACTGTCGAGACAAAATAATAAACATAAAGGAAAGATATCTTTATGTTGCAACTGCATGAACATGTTTAAGACCGAAAAATCATTAGCGAAACATCAGGAATATTGCAACGAAAATCAAGGTGTCGCCGTCGAAATGCCCAAACCCAACACCATCGTGAAGTTTGAAAATCACAACAGAAGGTTAAAAGTACCATTCGTCGTGTACGCCGATTTCGAATGTTTCACCGCAAAAATGAGTTCCTGTCAACCCAACGCTCTTCAAAGTTACGTCGAAAGATATAAAAAACACATACCTTCGGGCTATTGCATTTACGTGAAATGCCCTTTCGACTCGCAACACGACATGGGTCCCTTCACCTACACGAAACAGCGCGAAGACGACGACGTGGCTCAAAGGTTCGTGGAAGAGTTAGAATCGAAAATTCAAATGTTATACGATAAATTTAAAACTCCAGCAAAAATGATCATCATGCGAGAGCAGCAGGACGAAAATAACAGAGCCACCGAATGTCACATATGCAGACAATCGTTCGACGAGAATTCAGAGGAAAATAAGAAGGTCAGAGACCACGATCATTACACGGGTCTGTATCACGGTCCAGCTCACAGCAAGTGTAATTTAAAATATCGAGATGCCGCTTTCTATCCGGTGATGTTTCACAATCTCTCGGGTTACGACAGTCATCTGTTCGTGAAAAATCTCAGCACCTCACACGAAGAATTAAATTGCATCGTGAACAGCGAAGAAAGATACATTTCCTTCACGAAATGGAAGCTCATGGAGAGGAAAAGAGTAATCAACGGAAATACGTTGAAAGAAAAAACGAAATCCATTCGTAGATGCATACGTTTCATTGACACTTTTAAATTCATGTCGACCGCTCTGGAAAAATTAGTTGATAACATGACCAAGGATAAATTTAAAATCACGAGCGAACATTTCGGAGAATGAGTAGACATCATGTTGAGGAAAGGAATCTATCCTTATGATTACATGAACAATCTAAAGAGATTCGAAGACACCGCACTACCTTTGAAAGATGATTTTTATTCGAAATTATACCAATCCGACATTTCCGACGAGAATTACGAACACGCCAAAAACGATATGAAAACCATGAGAGATTATCACGATCTCTATCTGAAGACCGACGTTCTGCTCCTGGCAGACGTGTTCGAAAATTTTCGAGACGTCTGTCATCGAAATTACGATTTGGATCCCGCTTGGTATTTCACCGCACCCGGTCTGGCGTGGGACGCTCTGCTGAAGACATCCAATTGGAATTATTATCCAACGTGGACATGTTGCTCATGTTCGAAAGGGCTGCGAGAGTTGGCATCTCGATGATCTCTCACAGACATTCTGAGGCTAACAATCCCTACATGAAAGAAGGTTTCGATTCGAAACGGTCGACTAAATACATACAGTATTGGGATGCCAATAATCTGTATGGTTGGGCTATGAGTCATCCTTTACCGATTGGAAATTTCGAATGGGTGAAGGAACCAGAAGAGATGCAAAAATGGAAAGACTATCCTTGCATTTTAGAAGTCGATTTGAACTATCCGGAAGAATTACACGATCCACACAACGATTTTCTGCTGGCTCCCGAACGAATGAAACCAAACGAAGGAAACGAGGAAAAACTCATTCCCAATTTATTTAACAAACATAACTACATCGTCTACAGCGAGAATTTGAAACAGTACATCGATTACGGGATGAAATTAGTCAACATACATCGCATCATTCGATTCGACAAAGAGCCTTGGATGAAAAAATACATCGATCTCAACACGAATCTCAGAAGTCGAGCCGAGAACGATTTCGAAAAAGATTTCTTCAAACTCATGAACAACTGCGTGTATGGCAAATCGATGGAAAACATCAGGAAGAGAACCGACGTTCGACTCGTCACGTCTGAGAAAAAAGCTAAAAAATTAGTGGCGAAACCCAATTACAAACACCGAACCATATTCGTCAAAAATCTAGTGGTCGTTCTCATGCAAAAGACGCACCTGAAGTTCGACGAACCGTATTATCTCGGACCGATCATCTTAGATGTCAGCAAGCGATTGATGTACAAGTTTCACTACGATTACATCAAACGAAAATTTGGCGATAAAGCCAAACTACTGTTCACCGACATGGACAGTTTAGTTTACGAGATAGAGACAAAAGTCGTCTACCGAGACATATCTCCGGACGTGGCCGATTGGTTCGACACGAGCAATTATCCCGTCGATCACCCGTCCAACATTCAATCGAACGACAACAAGAAGGTGTTGGGTAAATTTAAGGACGAGAGCGGAGGTAAACAGATCGTCGAATTCGTGGGTTTGAGACCCAAACTCTATGCTTATCATCTAGAAGATGATGAAGAGATCAAGAAGTGCAAAGGAGTTAAAGCGTGCGTGGTGAAGAAAAACATCTCTTTCCAAGAGTATAAAGATTGTCTGTTAGGAAGTGGTCCGGTGTATAAGACTATGAAATCGATTCGAAGCGAAAATCACGACTTGTATAGCGAAATAGTCAACAAGATTTCGCTGATGGCCGACGACGACAAGAGATTCGTGTTAGACGATAAAATAAGCACTTTGGCACTCGGACATTGGACTGTGGATCTAATTAGAGACTATATGAATGTGGATGATTGGATTCCACATATGAATGTGGATGATTGGATTCCAGATATGATTGTAGATGAGAGGATTCCAGAAAATCAAGAAGAATTAGATGAACCCAAAATTATAGAAGTCAAGGAATTAGACAGATTCAAGATTATGGAAGTCGATAGAGTTAGTTTAAAAAGAAAAAGAAAAAAAATAGAAAAAAATAACGTCATTTTTAGTGAATTATAATAAAATAAATAAAAAAAATATATATATATACGCATCTATGAATAAGAAAATAAAGATATCCGTAGAAGGTGTCGTCTTACCCAACGAACCCCTATCCAACATCGATCTGTTGAATGCGGCAAAAGATTTGAAAATCAAAGATTTTCTAGGAGTGTTTTCTAGAGATGCCTTGCCGAAGAGAAGACCTCGACAATCGGAATGCGGAATTTTAAATCTAGACGATTCATCGGGTGAAGGCACTCACTGGGTGGCGTGGTTCAAGAACAGGAAGAAGAAGAATTATTATTTCGACAGCTACGGAATCTCGCCGCCGAAAGAAATAAAGAACTATTTCAACAAATCGATGGTTCTTTACAACACGGATCAAGTGCAATCACCAGATCAAGTGTTTTGCGGTCACCTGTGTCTCTACGTTCTCAAGAGATGGTCTGAAGGAGATGAATTTCAAGACATTCTCAATGACTTACATTAGAGAGAGATTTTTTTTTTATAGTATATATAAAGATAAAAAATTATTTTAAAAAAATTTTAATCGAATAAAAAACGAAAAATAAAATAACATAGTTCATTTTTAATAAACTGCGTTTGAACACATTTTTTCTAAACTACAACAAAAAGATCCTCACAACAACATGCCAGTCGATAAATTTGGTAGAAGTGACGATGAAAAAGTCAACCCGAAAAAGAAGAGGAAGACGTTCGAAGTCGACGATGGTTACAACGTTGCCAACTTGGACGAGCATTACGTTCGGAGATACGAACCTCGAGAAGAACCTTTGAACATGAACGATAAGAAGCTCTACAATCTTCCCGAGCCGATTGATCTCGCAGATGCTGCGACTAAAAAATACGTCGACAGGGGGAACGCCGATTTCGAACGAATCCTGCTGGATAATTACGTGGATAAAACCATGACCAACGATCTCGATCTGAAATCCAAACGTTTGGTGAACGTCGCAAATCCCGTAGATCCCACCGATGCAGCAACCAAGAGATACACGGACGACTCTCATGCGAGATTCAGCGAACACCTGAGAAAAAAATACGTTACGAAAACGATGCACTCGGAATTGAACGCCAATTCTTACAAGATAACGAACGTGGCCACTCCCACGAATCCCAAGGACGTGGCGACCAAACACTATGTAGATCTGGAACAGAGAAAGTCTGACGGACGTGAAATGAAATCGGATCTGAATGCGGGATTCCACAAGATATTGAATCTGTCGAAGATCGACAACCTGGATGCGGACTCAACCGCGGTCAACAGGGCTACGTAGATTCTTCCGTGATACAATCGCAAGAATACCTAGAATCACAAGTGGACGATCTCTACCTGAACAAAGAATCTGGCGGAACCATGGAGGGTGGCATCAACATGAACGGTCACAATTTATTCGGTCTCGATCACGATCCCGAATTCGATTCCAGTGCTGTCAGCAGAAAGTACGTGGACGACAACTCGGTCTGGAGAAAGGGCGACATCATGGAAGGTAAACTAGACATGGGTGGACACGCGCTCACGAATCTACCAGATCCTGTGAACATGACAGATGCCTGCAACCTGATTTCGGTGGTGGAGAAAGTCAAATATGCTAGACAATTGATCACCGTGTGGGCTGAAGAGTCCGATGCCTTAGAGGAGGGAAAAGCCGCGTGGTCTTTCGGAAATGGAGGTAGCGGATCAAAACACGGTCAGGTGGGATATCCCATGAAATCCTTCGAATGAGTCTGGCTTCCTCGGATTTGAATAACAGAGCAGTCGTCAATCTCATGGTGAATGGTGTGGAGAGCGATAAGAGATACAGCATCGAAAAGACTGAGAATCAACACGCGAATGTTAGCACGTTCGGCACGCCTCTCAAAGTGAACGCCGGAGACAGGATTAATTTCATCATGAAAACCAATAATCCCGAAGCCGCCACTTCCGTGGTGAGTCTACTGATCAAACTGGATTTTTGAACAAACAGTGAACGCGTGGAAAATAATGAATTAAAAAAAACAAAAAATAATGTGTGATTATTAAAAACAAAAAAAAACAACAACAAAAAAAAAAAAGTAATGAGATATAGAGAGATGTTCAATCTCTCTATATCTCATTACTTTTTATTTTTTTATTTTTTTTTTTTTTTAATTTTCTATCCATTTATGATTACAATTTATACACTTTGCGAATACGGTTGTTGGTTCATCACCAGATCTAGTTTGTTGAGATTCGATTTTTATTTGACGTTTCTTACATTTGCGACATTTTAAAATTGTATTTTTTATAATTTCTTCATTAGATCTTATGAGATCAAACTCTTCTTTTTCTTTTAAACGATATTCGTTAAAATCACAACTGTTCCATCCTTTTTTTGTGTTACGTTCTTCATATTCAATTTGAATCCATTTTTCCAAGTATTTTATTTTAACGTCGTAGTAATCTGAAGTGAACAGATGATTTGTTGTTTTCATGTCAAAAACATCCATTTTGTTTTCGAGATTTTAGTTTTTTTTAATTAATCTTACATCCACATTTTTAACGTTTATTAATTTTTTTTCACACACTCGTCTCTCATCGAATGATCGACATCTCATTTCCGTCCAATTCGAATTGTAATTCTCTGTCCGACAGGACCAGGGCAAAGGCTTCGGTTTTTCTCGGCACGTTCCTATCGAATTGCATCATGATCTGAATGTCTAACATGCTACTCTTGAGTCGTTCACTCTGTTTACTGACGTCGAACACGAACATGGTATACATCGACTTGTATTCGCCGGGAGATATGTTGGGATTGCTCATCAATTCGTCTAGACCGTGATACTTCTTTCTAAAATCAGCGGCATCACCGTACAGTCTGGAGAAATCGTTCTTGTCGAACGACGCATTGTAATCGATTGCCGGATATCTCGTGGCGTTCAGAAAAAATTGCATGTTTCTCAAATGGCAGTGATCGAACAGCGATGCATTCTTTTCCTGAGACCCGTCCCTATCGGTCTGAAACGCAACCACGATGAAACGCGGTCTCTCGGAAGCGGATTTCACCATCAATCTCCAATCGAAGTGATTCGTGGAGGGAGGAATGCTAGCCGTGTCGCACTGTCTCATTCTAAATCCCCTGGGTAATTTACTCTTGGATTCTATGATCTTGTAGAGATGCGCTTTCTCATCGATCGAAGGCTCCACATGCGGAACAAACCACGATATCTTGTGTAGAGTTATGTTACCCGCATCGGTCGCAGCGAGTTTCACTATTGCGTCGTCGTTTCCTTTTCGAATCAACGTCAGATTGTGTTTGAATCCGTACATGATCTTGTTGTAATCGTCCGCGAATCCGAAGATGTGTTTCAAAGGTATCCTGAACGAAAACGTTCCTTTAAGTCTGGACGTCTTGACGACGTAGTCGAATATCGTGGCGGCGCCGGCGCTAGCAGGGCCGACGGTGTCTTTCACCCACAACTGATTAAGTCCTCTGGATTTCGAAAAATCATCAGGATACGTCAAGAGTCCGAACATCGTGGTGGCCTGACCGGGATGAAACACAGATTCTATCTCTTGTCCGGATAGCATGTATTTTATGTTACTGAATAGATGCATGATGCCATTATTGGCAAGAGTAACCGTGTCGTCGTCGGCGTAGTCGCTCCCATCTTCCTTGGTGAGACGCCCCTGCACCACTATGTAACTCTCGCTAGGATGTACAAATAGATCTTGAGTTTCGACGTTGATTCTTATCTCTCCCGCATTGTTCAAACTCGTTCCGGTTACCGGTTTGTATTCGTGAACCTCATATTCTTGAATACTTTCATCTTCCACTATGCTTTGTGCTATATCTAGTATATTTGTCATTTTAAAGGATTTTTAGTTTGTTTTTTTTTGTTTATTAATTCACTTGCTTTATTTATCTAAAAAAATAGTTTTTAATTATTTTTTATTATTATTTTTTTTTCTTTCTTTTATATATATGTGTGTAAACAAGAAAATGTCAAAGAGAGTAAATAAAAAAAAAAAATTGTGTTCTTCATCAAAACTTCGTCTTCTGTAATTGTTGTTCGTAAAACTTTCTGATGATCTCTTCTCCATCCAAAGCTTCGATTTCGTAAGTCACTGGATCGGTGTGAAATATTTTGATGATCACGAAGATTTCCGAGGTCCATCGAGGAGTATAACCCTTTTCGAAGTGCTTCTTATAAGCGTAGATTCTCACTCGATCGCCGAACGCAAATTTCGGCGTTCTAGACTTCTTCCTGATCTTAGATCTCTCGGGATATAGATTCGCGTAGACCCGTTTTTCGTTTCGAGGATCGCTAGCTTCCGCGGGAGTCATCTTGATCGATCTGTGTCGCGTGTTGTTGTAATCTTTCACCAGACCGTTCAGAGCATATATGTATTTCTTGGTCGAATTCGCCGTGAAGTATCTGTGCATCTTCTCCTTCATCGTTCGATTCCAACGTTCCACCACGCTGGCTTTCTCTTCGTTTTCGATCGAGTAGAGGTCTACCAATCGACGAACGTCCTTGTTGTAGAATTCCTTTCCCTTGTCCACCCACAATTTACTCGGTTTTCGAGAAGACGAGTCGAACACGCTCTTCAGAGCCTCGGCGATGCAAGGTCCCGAATTATTCTTCAAAGCTCTGATCCAACCGTATTTGGAAAACACGTTGATGACCGTCAATAGATATTTGACGCCCTCGTTCCACCTCGAAAACGATCTCATGTCGACCAAGTCGGCAGACCAAATGTCATCCAGACCCTTCACGAACACCCTTCACTTTCGAAATTTACGCACTATGGGTTTGTGTAACTCCTCGACCAATTCGCTCGTCAATAATCGTTTCTTCTTCTTCTTTTCAGATGCGCTTTTTTTTTTGAACGCCCCATCCGAATCGACGTTTCGCACCGATCAGATTGCCGACCAGTGAACGTTCCATCTTCTCTCTCCTGGTCGGATTCGATATGCCTCTCAATCTCCCCAACATGTTTTTGTCGCAGACGTCGTTGCGAGTCTTGGTGTCGGGATGTCCGGCGAAGCACAGATCATGATCGTACGCGGCCGCGTCCACCCTATTCACGGGTTTGCTCCAAGATTTGGGTGCCAGATCAGCGTTGAGTCTCTTGTTCAATTTCGTTCCGGGTCCCGTGAAACTGTGACCGGGCAGATGCATTTTGAAAGGTAGATTGTTGATCATTTTATTCACGATGCCTTTACCTTTGCTCGCGTTCTTTTGTTTGACGAATCGAGTCTTGATAGAACCACACACGTCGCAAATTCCGCGAAGCATCCGTCTGTCGTTTTTAGTTCGCACTTCTCTAGAATTACTCGTCTTGGTAACTCTCTTACACTTTATGCAATACATTTTTTAAGAGTTATTTAAATTAATTTCGTTTTTTTTTTTATTTTATATATAAATTTAATATATATTTTTTTTTTTTTCAATCGCTGCTCTTGAGTTCTATCATCTTACTGAATTCCTCCCTGGCCTCTTTCCTCCCCTTTTCCATGAGAGAATCCTTCATCTCTTCCTTGATGATCTGACGAGTCTTGATTCTCACGGCTTCTTTCATGGCATCGTATTTCGTTTTCTCGCTCAATATCGCGAAGTATTCTTCGTCCGATATCCTACCGTCTTTCAACGCCATAGAGATCATTTCGGATATCGTGTCGATCTTGGAGTCGGCCAAGACGCGAATCTTGTCGTGTTTCCTCGCCTTCAGATATAATTTCCTACTCAAAAAGTTTCCGAGCGTGCTGAACAATCCGGCGGCGAGAGCCACTCCTTCTACGGTCAACACGATCGGAATGCCGACCGCGGTCGACAACAATCCGATGCCGGCCGCGTGTAAACCCATGGAAATCGTGATGAGTGTCGTGTCGATCGCGTTGACAAATGTCACGAAACGCGAATACTTCTTCTTGAGGGAACGACGAGAATCTCTCTCTCGAGTCAGATACAATTGGATTCTACTGATTTGATCGATGCGATACCTCTCTCCTCTTTCTCTTTCTTCTAGCGACGGCGCCGTCGGCAAAACGCCGTTCGGCTTCTCGTCCTCGTCGTCCACTAACGTCGGATACAATTTATTTCTGGTTCTCATTTTTGTGTTTTTTTTTCTTTCTTTCTTTCTAATACTAGATATAAAAAAAAATTATGTGTGTATTTATTTTATTTTCTACTCTCCCCTATTTTTATATCAACGAAAAACAAAACTTAGACGTATGCTTCGTTCAGCAATAATTTCTTGATGCATCCCTTGTCTTCTAAAGTCAAACTTCTACGCGCCAATTTCAGTTCTTCCGAATCTGTGGGCCTGTCTCGATTCTTACAGAAGACTAATCTCTTCCAAAACGTGATCACATCGTTGAATTTAACGCGTTCGAACGCCGGTTCGAAATACATGACGACCATATCTTCCCTTTCCATCGTCAGACACGAATGATCCTCGTGATCGAAGTCTAGATGATCCCGACATCCGACGCATCGTTCTAACAAGATGGGACGTAGTTCTTCGTTCACGCAGATTGCGTATGCTCTCATCAGCATGTTTAAAAGAAACCTCGCTCTAATAGTCTGAGAATCGCTCATGATTTACGTATTTTTTTTTTTTTATTATCTATTCGATTTGATATATTTATTTTTCTAAATAACTATTTATTTATATTTTTTTTCTCCCCTATATTTATATCAATCAAAAACGTGACCGCCTCAAAAACAAAAAAACGAGGGAGAGTTCTGGACCATCTGTACCAACGCAATTGCGGGTTCTGAATCGCTGATTTAGAGTTCCCGAAACTGTTTTTTGATGATGAGCCAGAATCTTTTGCCTTCGCTCGCGTTCGCCGACGATGGATCGGTGGTCTGATCTGCGATTCGAACGTCGACGAAATTCATGTACAAGATACAACTGAAGATGTACGATTTCACCTTTTTTTTAAAAAACGCGCGTTCACCACGAGTATTTGAACGCTAAAAGCGCGATCTAGGGAGTCGCGACTGTACATGGGCCGATTCAAGATCATGTACAGTTTTGTGAACAAGCGTGTGATTTAACACTGAATTCCACGTTGGTGAACGCATCGTGAACGTATGTTGTACACGTACATGTACAAGTGATAGTACATCCGCCTTTTATACCTACTTGCGTTAGATAAAGGGTTAAATAATATAATTATCGTTAATAATGAAAAGTAATAAACAGTGTAATCGCTTGACAGGACTGGTTACGAGAAATAATTCATTCGAGGCGAGGGACTATATTTGTTTGTACAACATCCCTCACCTCTCATGAATTATTTTACGTAACCAGTCCAGTCAACCGATTACTGTCTCTATTTTGCAAAGGTTGTCTTTAGTTGTCTCAGGAAAAGGGTTACCGGCGCAATGCTAGATATAATGCCCACAGCTTGAGTAATGATAGTGATCTGTCTCTATGTAATTCATAATATTATTTGGGATCAAAATAGAGAAAAATGTCTGGGGAAATTCAAATTAACCCTTTACCTAACGTAACGGCCAAAACCGGCCAGCGCTATTCTCAAAAATCGCCAATTAATTTTCATTATTTTTTTCATTTTTTGTCTCACAAACATAGGTTATGATCCCTCGTTGGAACGACCTCGTCGAGCTCGTTCCAACGAGGGGTCATAACCTATGTTTTTGACACAAAAAATGAAAAAAAATTAGTTATTCAAGAATTAATTTTGCAAGCGTCGTCTGCTTTTCAGGTTAGGTAAAGGGTTACTGTCTATATAGTCTATCATTGGAAAGAACTCCCAAACTGTTATGAATTGCATACCTATATGCACTCAAAAAAATGAAGGAAATTCATTCATGATAACTGTTACAATTATAGTAAGACGCAACTCGAAATTGGGGAAAAAAATAAAAGGTATCTTGTATACCTGAACGCATTAACATCAGATAAATTTGTTAGAGCTGTTGAAAGGTACATACACTACTCAAAGTTTGCTAAGCACCAAGTATATGCAATTACCTGTTTTACGTTTTAGTTGAAATATTGTTATGAAAAGTGTATATATTTTTTATTTAATTATATCTTTAATAATTTAAGCACAGACATTAAGATTTTGTTTGTGTTTGACATTATTTTTTAGCTTTTGAATACGATAGCCATGGGAAATGGATATTATCGGTAATAGAGGATTTTTTCAAATCTGCCAAAACGTTGACGGAGCGAACTGATATGGGTTCAAAATCGAGTATGAGACCCATTTTTTGTCAATTAAAGCATGACAACGCCTTCTTATGTTCCCAATTAGGTTTCAGATGGTCCTTTGTGGGATGTTGTTCCATTCTTGGACCAGCATGGCACCAAGCTCCTGGACACATCTTGAATGGATTGGATGGACTGACATTGCATGCTGCAACTCATTCCAGACATGTTCGATTGGATTGAGGTCAGGGGGATCTTGCTGGCCAGTCCATATGCTCAATCTCCTCCCTCTGTCGGTACTCCGGACAGCATGGGCAACATGAGGACGGGCATTATCGTCCATCAGAATGAATCTATCACCCACTGCATCTGCATATAATCTAACGTGGACATCCAGGATCTCATCAATATACCGCTGTGCAGTCAACGTACCACGGTCAAGGACACAAAACTCTGTACGCCCATCCCAGCTGATGCCGCCCCAGACAGGTACTGACCCTCCACCATAGCGGTCATGCTCAGCAATTTTGGCTGCACGAAACCGCTTTCCAGGTCTTCTCCATACCATAGAAAGCCTATCTGTGTTGTCTAGGCAGTACCTTGACACATCTGTAAAAAAGGACAGGTCGCTAATCTTCTCTGGTCCATCCAACGTGATCCATGGCCCATTCATATCGTGAATGGTGGTGGTTCTGGGACAGCTGAATGCGAATACATTGTCTTCTCGATCAGAGACCATCTTCTCTTGCAACCGTGCCTGGATAGTCTGCGTCGAAACATTTACCCCGGATGCATTATGAAGGTCACGGCGAAGCTGGGTTGCTGTGTCAAAGCGGTTCCTATGGGCCTGAGTGATCAAAAACCGGTCTTCAGCTGCAAATGGTGCCCTGTCTCTGCCACCACCATGTCGTCTGACTGCTGTGCCATACTTCTGAAATCTTGTCCAGGCTCTGGTGATCACCGTATGGTTCACACCAAGGGCGTCACCAACATGACAATGGGTAGCCCTTGTTCCACCATCCCTACAGCCCGTCACATTTCTCTTTCAGACAAATGTCTTCTTATATTTGCATTCGCCATTTTCAATCATTAAATCACAAGGGTTTGTGTTGAAACGAAGACGAAATACCCTACACATCTCATGTACATGTAGACAGAACACGAAAATATCAAATATGCTCGGAGACAGCCTTGGATAAGCTAAACAAGCTTACTGCTGAATCCACTTCAGTTTATGTACTTTTGTGTTAATATGTAATCTGTTCTTCAATACGTTTTCTGAAATAAATATTGTTCAAACTAAAATATCATGGAAATCAAGGGGAACATGCTTTCCATGACTGTCACGAAATGTCTGCCTGTCAAGAGAGCTAATGTAAACATTGGGGACCATCTCAACACATTCCTCAATCATATCCACCAAAAATATCGCAAATGTGTCACAAGAAAATTTCACAATGATGTGTCAAATATGTGGTGCTTAGCAAATTTTGAGTAGTATATAATGTCCACACATGACCGGCCAACGACGACCGATGAGAGAACAACAGCCGACGGATTGTCTATAAGGACGTTAACAATGTACATCACAGTACGTACAATTAGAAAAGGAAGTCCTGTCACGAACTAAGGTCTTATTTTGACATAATTCCGCATTGGAATTGCGCGACATTTTCCTATAGCATGACCTTTAAAAAAACGGGAGATTTCAAGTTCGTGCGCATTTTCAGAGCGGTGCATACCAGTGGTATATGACCACTGAAGCGTTTTTCTCTTTTTAAATACACTTTAAAAACGCCAACTAACCGACCATTTTTATGAAGCATTGGCGGATCGCATGCATAATTTAATGAAATAGTTCGAGTTTGGGGTATTTGTATTCATATTCAGTATTCAGTCGTATTCTATACACTTTTTCAAGTATTCGGATGTATTCAGTATTCATGCAATTTTAAAGTATTCGTATTGGAAAACAGTCAAAATTGAGGTGTATTCATGATTATCTATTGACTAAAGTGCATTTTTTGATTTGATTGGTTGATAGATACGTGGTATGAGACCATATTCATTGAAACCCACGATACGTCCGCCCAGCCACTGACAAATTTCCCATACCCAGTGGAAGCCTCGTTCCGAAATCTACAAATTGTCCATACCCCGTATAATTTGTTTGTACTAGACATATCGGCATATTTTCACAAACACTCTTTTGCACAAAAATTCCACAGAAACCTGTTTGGCTCAACAATGGAAGATAAAAGATGTCATGCTGTGTGTGTTCACACATGAAATATATTGTACTTCTAAAACGGAAAGTCAGTAGATAAATTCGTTACCCCGTGTCTGGTCACGTGGTACGGGTTTCGGCCGAATGGGATACGGCTGGCTTCGGGTAGGTAAAAACCCGTACCACGTGATCAGACACGGGGTAACTAATAATACCTTTGAGTAGGTTTTGAATACTTTTCTTATTTTTATTTTAATATATCGAGTATTTTGTAAAAAAATGTGATTATCCATATCAGAGAATAGTTAAGTATTAAACTAATAAATTTGAAGTGCCCGGTTTTTAAAGATATTTAAATAAAATTGAAAAACATTAAATTAAAATATTTAATAATAGAATATATTTATTTTTTATATTTGTTACAAGATTTTTAACTGCAGCAGGCTAATTATCTGCAAAGGCTGAATGATGATAGCCTTTTTTTTGAAATATGAACTACTGAGAACCCATTTCCTCCCTACTCAAGTGAAAAACTCAAGGTATTGTTGTTGTTAACTTTTGATGTTTATCCCTTTACCCAACATGAAAAGCAGACGACACTTGCAAAAACAATTCTTGAATAACTATTTTTTTTTTTCATTTTTTGTCTCCAAAACATAGGTTATGCTCCTCATTGGAACGAGCTCAACGAGCTCGTTCCAATGAGGGGTCATAACCTATGTTTTGGAGACAAAAAATGAAAAAAATCATGAAAATTAATTGGCGATTTTTGAGAATAGCGCTGGCCGGTTTTGGCAGTTACGTTGGGTAAAGGGTTAAAGGAGGATGTATGTTAGAGAGGAAGATGTTAACCTGTTGAGCGTCAAATCAGTCAGTGACATCGGCTACCAACTTTTCTATGCATTGCAAATGGTGTAGATCATACAGTTTGTATGTGTGCCTGTATGATGAAGAATATGCAGATGTATGTGGTTATTTTCGTGTAGATACTAGATGTGATTTACAAAAGTTTTGGACATATTTTTTTTTTTTGGGGGGGGGGGAGGGGAGGGTCCGAGTCCTACGCCACTGCTGCAAAGGCTGAATGATAATAGCCTTTTTTGTCTTGACTTCAAAGAGATGTTTCCTATATTTTGTGTTGACCTTCAAAGAAATATTGTGTTGTTTTAACCATACAGTTTTTCCATCCCCGAAGTATTAATGTCTGTGAAGGAAGACTGGCTGACCCCTCCGCATTGCACTTTCCGTCAGAACAGTGTTACTCATTGAGAAGGGTTTGGGGTTTTTGGGGTGTGTGTCCGTGAGTGTGAGAGGTGGATGTGTGCAGGCGGGTGTTTGTGTCTGGGGTGTGTGTGTGTGCTTATCAGGATGTATGTGTGCGTGTTTCCCCCCCCCCCCCCCCCACTACCCGATTATCTGCATCCGTTCTCCTTCAAGGCTGACGAATGACTCTAAACTTTCAAAAACACGCAGCTTTCAAAACACATATTGGTGGTTTTCTCCTTTTCATAATAGTTATGGATAATATGCTCGGGCTGCTTCCAAACCATTGATCTATTTGGTTTTTTTTTTCTTCTTTCTAAAACAAACCAGGAAACTGCAGTTTCAGGATTACTATAAATATCCCCACCTCTCTAAGTAAAACAACAAAGCACAATTCTTGTAATTGTGCACAAATCCTAGTAACCTTTCAGTTCGAATTGTCGAGGGTCTGACCCCACTACACTAACACCAGTGCGCACACTCAAATCAAATAAGTTTCATGGCCGTCACTCCGATCTTTCGTGGCTTCTTAAACAAATAAAGTTATTCGGGTCGCAGGGGATTTCAAATCCCTCGTCGTCTCTGTACGCCATCGGTGCGCTGAAACTTTCATTTATGCATATTTTGCTCTCTCTTGATTTACTCATTAGAAATGTCCAAAATGTCATCCAGAAACAAATCGCAAGTCTTTAGCCATTACAAAAAGGCCAGATAATTCATCTGGTAGTATAAAAGTGGAATGTGAACACGGTGCAACATAATCTTTCGTGGGATGATCACCTCCCCCGCTAGTTACCCCCAAGCGATCTAGATTCGCTGGACAAAAATTTATCAACCGAAAGCCGTACACAAGAAAAGTAAAAGAAAAAGAGGAAAGAACCATCAGCCAGATGCCGCGATGCCCGTCGACTGTCGGGGTTTCTGGAAAGGAAGAAGACTGAAAGGGGAGAGAAAAAGGCAGAGAGAAACATCACAAGGCCCATACCTTGCACTCCTGAATTGTCCATGTCTAGCCCCGCACACTCCTCAGAGGGGGGAGCAGTCGGAGGTCGCTGGGTCGCCAGGAGCAAGGACAATCTCCAGCCCAACTTATCTTTCTTCGGAAAGTGAGATAGCGATGGGCGACCTTTCCTTTGTGTAGGATGTGGTTCCGTGCGTTGTCTCTCAAACCCCTCCAACTTTTACTGAACCGCCGTCTCCTACCCAGTGCACTTCCCAGGAGACGGAACATCCGGTCGATAAAACGTTTGAGGAAAGATTGGAGAGACTCGAGGCAATGATAAAGGCAGTCCCAAAATCAAAAAAGAGTTCAGATCTCTGAACGATGGATCACCGAAGATACACCTAGACGACGACATGGGCGCCGCTAAGTACCTTGACACTTCCCTCATTTGATACGCTCAGACATGAAGGAAATTAAGCTACAGTTATCGAGGGCCAAAGGGGATCGCCCTACAACGTTCCTGCTCGCCTTCACTGTGCGAATCCATTCTTTAGGGCCGGTTTGGCTTTGTATACCATACATATCAAGTCCATATTGTTTCATTGTGAACTGTGCACTGTAATTGTACAGATTATCCTAAAGACAATGGGTATCAGTCTGGCCTCTGTACAGATTATTGATCCTTAAACAACGCCAGTAACACTGATCTCATATATTTTTCTACAGTACTAGCAGAAATAAGGTGTAGACTGATGGAGCTGAAATATGATTGTGGCTAAAGTACAACTTAATTCCAACAATACCCGTAATTGCGTAACTGATAAAATGTAACGTCAGTTATCGCCTATATTACACAATACAGTGTTCAGGATAAACAAAAATCATTAGCTTGATGAGCCTGTGGCAGTGAAGGCCTACAGGCTATATTTTAGGTAAAGCCGAAATATTATTGCCGACAAATTACAACATAATTCCAGCAGAACAGTAATAGGATAATTGATTAGGTATAAACTAAGTTAACCCTTTATCCAACAAAGTGTTCGAAGAACAAAAATCATTTTCTATTTGTTCATATTTTCATGTATATGGATGTCATTGGAACCAGTTTGAAGAGCTGGTTCCACATGCATTGATATATGTGTGATTTTAATGACAATGTTCCAAGGTATTCTAAGTTATTTCAGTCGATTTTACTATCATCTATTCAGGAGAAATAATTTAACCCTTTACCCAACGCAGACGATATCAAAATTTATTATTTTAAATATCATTTTTTTTTTAATTTTTCAAAAAAGTTCAACAAAACCATATCATGTGACCCCTCGTTGGAACGAGCTCGACGAGCTCGTTCCAATGAGGAGTCACATGATATGGTTTTGTTGAAATTGTTTGAAAAATAATATTTTTTCAACTGCTGAATTTGCATATTATGCGGGCGGGATGCGGCCGATTCGTTGGGTAAAGGGTTAAGAGTATTCAAGTATTCATATTTGTATTCATGAATACATTGTAAAGTATTCGGATTTGTATTCAAATACATTTAGAATTTGTATATTTGTATTCACATTCAATACTTTTGCAATATATTCGCCCCAACCCTGAAATATTTTAGGTATTATAGTTGTAACCAAGTCTTTCCATTTAAGATTGTAGGTGCTTAACAAAACTGGTTTTGCGATGTAAAAAAAAAAAAACAAAAATACAAAAGAAGCGAAGAAGACAAAGAAAGCGAAAAATGGATAGCATTTTGTTCAATGTCCAAATCACACCATTTAACACACTGAACTCGTAAGACCTATTTTTCTTCCCAATGCATAATTTTCTCCTTTTTCTGTCTTTTTATGAAAGGTCTGTACATGGGGCATTGATGATAAAATAATGTCTGCAGCCAGACGTATGCATACTGCAGTTATCATGTTATTCTCCCTGTATATTGATATTGGACTGACCCATATCACTGTAAGTGTACACAAAGACGATACCATTCAAGGAAACGAGGGTTCAAAAGGTTATATAAGTAGGTTTTCATTCTATCATATAGTAATTTACACGATTCAGTGTCAATGCTTTTATATTATCTCAGCTGTTTGTTGTTTTTCAATAAAAAATTAAGAAAAGGAAACTTAGCTTTATTTTCTACTTGTGTCATAGGTGTTTTTTCAACAATTACTTGCTTCTTAAATTAGACCTTCCTCGCCTGTCTAATAATTTAATGTGAGATAACTTTATCGAAAGTTGATTTTCAGGATGAGATAAGTCAGGTATGATAAGACTAGTTGGGAAACCTCTTGCTGTGTTCAGGTAAACATATGTAAAATACCCATTACCACGCAACCAGAACCAACACCACCACCACCAACACCACCACCGCCACCACCACCACTGATGTCTGAAGATAGTGGGGGCCATGAAGGTGAGAAACCACTCCACTCCAGTTAAAACTAGAAGTCCTGTCACGCCACTCTGCGCGTTGATTTTGAGTGGAATGACAATAGTAAGGCACACAAATTCTGTACATATATCCTGTGCACATTGGTTAAAATATTGCTTATGTTTTCTATCGTTAGCTACAGTTAAAACTAGAAGTCCTGTCACGAACGGTGCGCTTATCTAGGCTTAATTGCGCGTAGGAATTGCGCGAAATTGCCATATGGAATGGTATCCAAATCACGGCAGGTTCTCCTGGTTACTCAGAGCAAACACAAGCAATGTAACCCGGAGGTCCATTGGCTGAAACATTGCTTGTGCACAGGCCATTTGTACAGAATTTGATAGCCTTGCTGTGGTCATACCGCGTAGATTAACGCGCAAACCGACGTGCTATTTGAGCGCATTTCATGACAGGACTTCCAGTTTTAACTGTAGGAGAATCTACCTTGCTTTGAATATCCTTTGATAGGAAGATTTCGTGTAATTCCTACGCGAAATTATGTCAAAACAAAGTTCGTGAAAGGATTTCTAGTTTTAACCCTTTACCCAACGCAGACGATATCAAAAATTATTATTTTAAATAGCAATTTTTTAAATCTTTCAAAAAATGTCAACAAAACCATATCATGTGACCCGTCATTGGAACGGGCTCAACGAGCTCGTTCCAATGATGGGTCACATGATATGGTTTGGTTGAAATATTTTGAAAAAAATAATTTTTTAAACTGCTCATTTTGCATATTACGCGGGCGGATGCGGGCGATTCGTTAGGTAAAGGGTTAACTGCTCAAACCTCTGAATTTCCGACACTTGTGGTGGGAACAGCCATGTGTCCGCCCCTAGACAAAATCCAAGTACCTCATTTTTTTCACTCTGGAAATTGACTGTTGTGTCAAACGATCATTTCTCGGGGGAGTGATTATTATAGAAAAATATATGAACCACCAATACACCGGGAGAGAACCTCTTAGGCTGTTTCTGCATGTAAACAGACTATTGTTTGTGTCTGGTATTTTTTGGGTACCTGTTCTTCTTCTCCTTTCCTCCTTATGCTGGTTCCTAATTGCTCGGTAACTCGAATACTAATAACTTATTGCAATACTTTTTGGCGCATACTCTTGGTTACAAGTACTCGGTTGTCTATTTTTTTAATTCTTCTACAGGAACTAAGTATTCCCACGTTGGCCACAATTTTCCAACAGCGGAACAAAATGCGGGCGGGAAAAATACTTTGAACGTGGATCACGATTGTATCTCAAGTCTGATGTGATCAATCGATACCAGACCAACACCAAATAAGTCAAATGTCATTGGTCTAGATGATTGGTGTTACCGTGGGCCAATGGGAGCATTTGTCAAAACGCTTAAAATTTCATGTCGAGGCCTCATATTGCACCTCTGAAGCTCATACATGGATTTTAGTGGTGAAAAAAGTGGGTGGAGCCAAATGTGTAGAGTGTGAGCCATGTTTATATTACATGGATGATATGACATCTGGGACAACACTTAACATATAATAACTCACTAGGGGTTCATTCTATGGTCATGGCGACTGCGGACACGTAGACGACTATGTTGACATCTTCAAAATGTTTAAAATCATAGTTTGATAATTCTACTGTATTCAAGGTCCTTGATGCTCGTATGATAATTGCAATCCTTCAAACAGAAAACGGAACAAAATTTTAAAACAAGGATTCCGCTAATACAGTTAAAACTAGAAGTCCTGTCATGAAATGCGCACAAATAACACGTTAAGATGCGCGTTAATGTACACGTTATGGCCCAAGTAAAGGTATCAAATTCTGTGCATATGACCTGTGCACAAGCAATGTTTCAGCCAATGGACCTCCGGGTAACCCGGAGGTCCATTGGCAGAAACATTGCATGTGTTTGCTATGAGTAACCAGGAGAACCTGTTGTGATTTGCATCTCATTCGATATGGCAATTGCGCGCAATTCCAACGCGCAATTAAGCCTAGATAAGCACACTATTCGTGGCAGGACTTCTAGATTTAACTGTATGTCAAACATGGTATTGTCTTAGATGCAGGGGCCACCAGTGGTAAAACAATCCTTTAAAACACCAATCAAGATCGTAAGTGTCAACACGACTCACTGTCCCCTGTGTAGAATGAATATTTCTAATTTATTTAGAAGTATTGTACTCCTACTTCCGAAAAATACTTATTTGTTAATTCTTCATTCAAAGAATCTGGAACTAATGCCTTCATAAATTCGCACGCGGACTCGGGATCGCGAGGGCTTATTGGTTAGATCGTTGGACTTCAGATCGAAAGGCTGTAGGTTAGATCTTGGCCGCTATCAAAACACCTAATCTCAAATGGCCAAGAGGGAGAATGGGATGCAATGTGCTAAGTGATGCAATGGGCTAAGGCGTACTTCTCTGCATCACGCTGATACATATGACTTCGATACTAAACAAGCTTGTTTGAGATGTCGTCAGTTATCCAACGCTGCTCGATAATTTTGTTTGGGTATACCGCCTTCTTCCATCGTAAAACTTTTCAGATACGATATACTCCTGGTCGCAGAAAATGTCGTGAAATTCCAATAAATGAAAAAGTACTCACAGACTCGAATTTGCTGATTATGTAAAATTTTGTTTCGCTGGTAATTCTCCATTTTAACCCTTTGAACCCAAAAAATCCGATTTTCCGGGACAGAAACACGATACGTCATAATTTTACCGTGTAGGATAACAGTTCGGTTGTTGTTTGGGGTGATGACCAATACATATTTTAAGCGTGCAGCCTCCGGGCTTTAGGCTGAAAATATTGAATGATGTACCCCTAGATAATGAATATATACTCTTCCAGTTGCACTCTCGTTGCTTTCCTGGAAATGACTTTGAACCCGAGCGGCCGCTTTTCCGACCACGAACATGAAACGTCATAACGTCATTAAAGTAGGATGGCTGTTCATTATATGTGTGGGGTAGACCAATCAATATTTTCACCGTGCATCCCCGAGGCTGCCATGAACATGATACGTCATAACGTCATTAAATAGGATGGCTCCTCAGTAAATGTGTGGGGTAGACCAATCAATATTTTCAACTTGCAGCCCCGAAGGTACCAGGAACATGATACGTCATAACGTCATTAAATAGGATGGCTGTTCAGTAAATGTGTGTGGTAGACCAATCAATATTATCAACGTGCAGCCCCCAGGCTGCGCGTTGAAAGTATTGATTGGGCTACCCTTAATAATGAATATGAACTCTTCAAATTGCTGTCACCACAAGAGTCCAGCGGGTTAGATGTCAGTCTTCAAAGAGTTAACACTTTAATTCAAAAACAAACAAATCATGGTGATAGATCACACCACAAAGTAGCGTGGGGTCAAGTGTCTAGATTGGTATTTTATCTAAGCGATCGGCTGGTATTCCCCTCACATATGTTTTTATGTACAAAACCCTCAGGTCATAAAATATATATTTATATATTTTTATTGTTTGTTTGTGTCGCGGCACAGTTATTCCATATATTCAAATATTTGAACTCGTCCCTGAACACAACACAATTTTCCTCCAACGATAAAGTAGATTCCGTGAGGATATGGCTGTCGATTAGATAAATGAAGCAAACGCAATAGATGGTTTGATCAAGCCGCCATCGAAGTTTTCCCCATACTCTCTGCTTTACAGAATCTCACTTGGATGAAGGATTTTGATGTGCAAAGCATACTAATTCTATTAAATTTATAGTATTTCGATCTCGGATAACAGAATTTAGTACAGCGGGGAAATGTCAGTGTACGTCTCCGACAGCTTCCTCTTTAGCCATACTGAACATCTGTTATCTGTTCTGTTTAAAGTAGGAAAAAGAAAGAACAACAACAGATTTCTGTAGTACAATACTGCGATGGCCGATTAAGAACATGGAACACTTTAACTTATCTCGACATAATATCTTTGGATCCCACGATTATACTTTGAGATTGACATAGTATCAGGAGATCCCAACATTGGAAATAATATCTCGAGGTCTCGATACAACTTTCTTACCTATCAGAGTTGACATATATCCTGTTCGTAGACTGCAGATATTGTGTGGCATCCTCTATAGGCGTGGATGAATGGGGGTGAGAGGTTTTACGTGCACCCGCCTTCTGAACAAGATCGATAATTTTTCATATCGTTTTGCCATGTGACTTGCGTGGGGGTAGTCTTTAAATATATATCGGACAAAGCATAATTATTAGTTTGTCGGTTAGCCTTTACCCAACGAATCGCCCGCATCCACCCGCGTATAATGCAAATTCAGAAGTTGAAAAAATATTATTCTTCAAAAAATTTCAACAAAACCATATCATGTGACCCCTCGTTGGAACGAGCTCGTTCCAACGAGGGGTCACATGATATGGTTTTGTTGAAATTTCTTGAAAAATTTAAAAAAATGTTATTTAAAATAACAAATTTTGATATCGTCTGCGTTGGGCAAAGGGTTAGACTTCAACAGCTTCAAGATGTTTTCAGATGACATCCTTCAGATGAACACTCGGGCTATGAAATTATGCTGCTCTCCCGGTTGGTGTACGCTTTTACAAGCTTTTGTAAGCTTTTGCGATTCTATTCCTGTCATGTACCCTGAAACCATGTAAAGATTGCACAGCTCAGTTTGGACGGGTTCTCCAGAGTAACTTAAAAGGGAATTGTATTTCTTTCTTGTCTATTCTGCACCGATATGACAATTCCATCACCTATCACCGTTGAGATATGCTTCAGTTCTGAACTATAACAGTAGGTAAGTGTTTCCCTTCTCGGAGATTGCGGATATTGTGTGGCATCCTCTATAGGCGTGGATAAATGGGAGTGAGAAGTTTTACATGCTCCCGCCTTCTGAACAAGATCGATAATGTTCCACATCGTTTTACTATCTTTGTGTGGCTTGCGTGGGGGTAGTCTTGAAATATATTTCGGACAAAGCACAATTGTTGATCTTACGGAATCTGTTTCACTCACTAAGCTTCGGAGTGCGGTGAAACATGTCCGTGTTGGCGGCGCTCTCCCTCTTAGATTGAGGTCGCAAAAGACAAACACTAACAGCGATGTTTCCTTTGCATATGCGCCGTGTGTCAGGAACATAAAAGGAATAAATGATAAACACATTATTACAACACTCAGCCAATCTGGGTAGTCATATTCCGTTTCCCAGACGACACCTACGGCGTTTTGTTTGATCTGCGCGATCTGATCTCGTCAATCGAATGGGACAACTCCGATTAATTGAATGATATAATAATCTGTCTATATTCCTACGGTTTGATTAAAACCACGCGTGATACAGGGTCCGAGAAGCAGAGAAACAGATGATTTTGTATATTTAAATTAGGGCCAATCGAATCACGATATTTTGGCTCGTGTTGAACCTCGGATCCAATGAGAAAGAAGATTCCAAACCCAATAGAAACTCCAATCGAATCCACTTCCGAACCATTGCAAAGAGAGTAATCACTTGACTGGACTGGTTACGTGAAATAATTCATGAGAGGTGAGGGACGTTGTACAACCACGAGTGCGCGACTATAGTACCTCGCCTCGAATGAATTATTTCATGTAACCAGTCCCGTCAAGCTATTACTCTGTTTAGTACTTTTCATTATTAACGATAATTATATTATTTAACCCTTTTACCTAACGTAACTATCACAAATCGCCAATTAATTTTCATTATTTTTTTCATTTTTATCTCTAAAATATAGGTTATGCCCCCTCATTGGAACGAGCTCGTATATATATATAAATAATAAACCCCAATGTTTTTGAAACAAAAAATGAAAATAATAGTTATTCAAGAATTTCTTTTGCAAGTGCCGTCTGATTTTCATGTTAGGTAATGGGTTAAAAAAACAAAAAACAATGAAGTCCCCATTACGGCCTCATCCACTGTCGGAAGCGATGTGACTTTGACTGCTGAAAGAGTTGTTAATCCCCCATAAATATAACTACACGGCTCCGTGCATGAGCTGATCTTCGGAAAGAGTAGGAGGCGATTTGGACTGAATTGTAGTACCACTGCAAAACAAATTCAGATTTTTGCTCACTCAGTTATTGATGTTAAGACAGATTAACAGTCACACTAACATGGATGAGATATTTTGGATAACAGAGCTGGGTATCTAGATGTTGATAGTATTTGAAACATCTGTTCTTACTGGGGAACACTTTTGTTGGCCTGTTCCCAACAGCGTACCACACTGACTCGTTTTCCAGGGGAACCAGACACCGCAGATACAAAGGGATGGCTTAACATTTGAAAAAAACACCCTTTAATGGTTAACTGGGATTGCGATACCCTCTATATATCCAGTACGGCCGCCGTGGACTCGTCCCTTTCCACGAGTCGGAAATATTTTCACGGACGAAATAATATTAGATTCCAAGCACTAATTATAGGAATAATCATAAACAATTTAATTAATGAAGCACCGGGTAGGACCCGGTGCTTCTTTACGTAAAGTTGTGCTGCTTGTGATTTTTATGACCAGGTAAACGCATGCGTGGGCATTACCGCCCACGCGAGTATTGCAACCAGTCCACGGCGACTGTACTGTATCTAACCAAACCAAATCCCACGTTGGCCATTCCCAACCAGTCGGAATATGAATATAATTAATATTCGATCAGTTATTCAGTTTCGCTGCTAATGCTTCGTTTATTCGTCGTCACTTTTATGGTTACCAGATATGCGGGATAAATACGTTAACGGCAGTCCTGCCGGCATTTAGATGATGATTAGATTCAAGTCAGGGCATTTACACATCAAATGTATTTTGATTTTTCATGTTGGCAACAGATTGTTCTCAGTAATCAAGGATTAGAGAACAGACCCGTCACCTTGTCGCATTGGACGGATTTAGTAGTAAATCTGCGACTGCTGTTTGTGAGTTTTTTCTTCGTGGTGCAAAAAACTATGTACATGTTCTCTGATATATCAATGGAAATAATTCATCCCATGTGTCGTTCAAACTACGATTTATACAAGCTACATGTCTAAAGTCTTAACAAGATTAAAAATAAGTGATGGGAAATTAATGTATAGCCATGTACATAACTGTTTTCAGATAATGTGGTGGGGTGGGGTGAGTAGTTAGTTTGAGACATGTTTTTACATGTCTGTACGACCATTATTGAATATGTCCGGCGATACTAATGTATACAGTGCGTGGAGAGTGTATTATCACTAAAACACCTGCAGAGTGGCAATTCCACCCGAGGAATAATTGCAAATTTGTTGCAAAGCTTAACCAGCACCAGCAAAGTTTCAGCCAATGGACCTCCGGGTTAAACCCGGAGGTCCATTGGTTGAAACATTGCTTGTGTTTTTTGTCGATATGTACAACATTTGAAAGTTATAGCTTGAGTGATAACTCCACTCCGCGGGTGATTTAGTTACAATCCACTCTCCACGTACTGTACATACAATGTAACATCGCATCTCGGAGCAGTTGAGAAGTGTTTGCACGACAATGACTTCAGTATGTCCGGCTGTACTAGTGCATACATATAATACAGCATCATGTCTCGGAGTGAGTAAGAAAGGTTGCACGACCATGACTTGGTCATGGTCGGAGGTAATAATGTATACAAACATTGTACCTTCACGTCTCAGAGAGGGTATAACATGTTGCACGACCATGACTTGAATTTGACCGGAGGTCACAATATACACATTCAGTGTAACCTCGCGTCACGGAGAAAGTATAAATGTTACACGACCATGACTTGAATTTGACCGGAGGTCACAATATATACATGTTACACGACCATGATATGCAAATGAATGTCTGGCTGTACTAATATAATACAATGTACCATCGAGTCACGTAAAGAGTATAAACGGTTGCACGACCATGACTTGAATTTGACCGTCGGTAATAATGAATACATACCATGTACCCTCGAGTCACGGACAGCGTATAAAATGTTGTACGGCAATGACTTGAAAATGACCGGAGGTATTAATGTATACATTCAGTATGCCTTCGCGTCTCGGGAAGTGTGAGACAAATTGCATGACCATGACTTAAACATGTCGGGCGGTAATAAAACAATACAATGTACCGGCGCGTCTCGGGGATGGTGAGACACGTTTGCACAACAGCAAGTGTCGCCTCGTGTCGAAGAGTTTTTCGGGTGGAGGAAGCCGGTGTACCCTTTAGAGAAACACCCAAGAGGGGCGAACAACAATCAAAATTACTGGCAGAGTTAGCAGCTATTGAAGGCAAGTGAACTATCGACGTGTAAAACGGCAACGCCACCGTGCCCCCACGGGTCCTGCCCAAGAACACAACGCGGTTACGCTGGTCAGGATCGCACGGCGACCTTTCTGTTTAACGGCCAATGCTCTAGCCACTGGACGACAACACTCACCTCTTATTCATCATACAAGCATTCTCGGAGAGGTTTGACCCATCCAATAAATCGTCGCCTGTGTGTTAGAATGTCCTATGCCCTATGGGGCATAGGACATTCTAGCACTCGGGTGACGAAATAGCGTGATCCAAGTGTTATGTCTATCTTATAATTACAAAGTAACTTAATTCAAAGTTTAGTGTTTATCTGATCGAGAGGAACATACCAATTAACAATATTAAGGGTAAAGGGTGAGAGGTGTCAGCAGGTTAACGAGTGTCTTCTTGGCAATCGTTGTTAATCACCATGTCTCCACACACCGTTTTTTTGTATGTTTCCTGACCCGAAAACTTATTTCAGCAGATCCTATCCTCTTAGGTATTGCACTCCTAGACAAACGTCGTAGGAGAACACTGTGTGACGTAAATGTACAATAAGAATATCCATTGGAATGAATTTATGGACCCAGTATACAGTAAGATAAAATAGGAACTGATAAAATAGAAACTTTGCGTTCATTGACTCTGATAATAACATGGGTGAGCTTCAAACAGAGGCGACAGCTGTTAACTGAAAGTGAGAAAACAGTCTAGACGAGGCGCACCTGCCACCATCTGTAAGAAAGCTGGAAAATGGTTCCAAAGAAAAGTATTTTATCACATACTCGCAATCAAATGGCTCATTACGGAAACATCGTCCACAATACCTATAATAAACTCTTGACGTCTGTGGTAAACGTCATCGTATTAAGTTGATTTCAAAAGTAGAATTCAATTAATCGTTTCTTACCTTTCATTAGCTGCTTACATAATACGACCAGCAGATGATATTTTCTAAACTATTCACCAACTAAGTAAATATTTCCATTTTTTTACCTCGAAAACATAGCTCAAGTCCCAACATTAGCTCCACCCAACGAGGATTATAAGTCGTGTTTCGTGGCAACAATTGAAAAACAAAACGTTTGTCGTTTATTAAGAATAGCGTCGTTCGATTGCTGAAAATTTAAATTGAAAACTTTATTTGCAGTATGATTATTATACATAGAGGTTTTTCTCATATAATATTTATGAAACGAGTCTAAGAATTTTCCGTTTTGGCGAGCCTCGGACGAGTTTCATAAATGTTATATGAGAATAACACTCATTTCGTATTCTATTTATCATATGACACACACACGCACAGATTAGCCACTTAGTAGGACTTTTTAACCCATCACCCGACTTGAGTTGCAGACGGCACTTGGAAAAAAACATCCTCGTAAAACTAAAAATTTTCATTTTTTGCTTCCAAAACATAGGTACCTCCAATGAGACCTTCCTCAGCACTTCCCTTGTACAGCAGCCAGCACGTTTCACATTTTCATGTAGCACCCGTAAGGACAATGGACCAAGTAATAATGAGAACCTCATCTAAAATGCGAAATTCCAGCCATCGATTTTGCTGATGTGCAATTGCCCAGTGGTTTAGGAGTTGGACATTCGATTTTCAAGTGGTTTTGCTGATTGTTTCATACCTGGCGGCAGATCAATAAATACAGTACAGTCGCCGTGGATTGGTGGGCAGTGATGTCCACGCATGAGTTGTCCAGGCAATTAAAAACATCACCATCAGCAAAATTTGAATTAATGAATCACCATGTTGTACCCGGTGCCTCATTAACCCTTTACCTAACATGAAAAGCAGACGACACTTGCAAAATAAATTCTTGAATAACTAATTTTTTTCATTTTTTGTCTCAAAAACATAGGTTATGACCCCTCATTGGAACGAGCTCGACGAGCTCGTTCCAATGAGGGGTCATAACCTATGTTTTTGAGACAAAAAATGAAAATATAATGAAAATTAATTGGCGATTTTTGAGAATAGCGCTGGCCGGTTTTGGCCGTTACGTTGGGTAAAGGGTTAATTAAAGGTTTGATGGTTATTGCTACGATTAGTGTTTGGAATCTGATATTATTGAGACCGTGGGAAGTGACCTGTCCATGGCTGCCGTATTGCACTTCAAACATTTACAAAAGATAAACACTGAGCTTCAACATATCACTGAGCGGTATTCTGCAAACAAATTAGTGCTCAATGCTAATGCAACAAAGAACATTTTGCTACATCCAAAGAATGACACACGTAACATCTGTAACAGGCATTTATTTCTAAATGGTGCGAACATGGGACCAATCAGTAAGCAACAAGAGAACTCCTCAGTGAAGTTTTTAGGTACTTACATGGAAGAAAATCTAAGTTTTAGACACCATCTATCGACAGTTTGTTCCAAGCTTACAAGAGCCATCTACGCAATGAATAGAGCAAAATTATTCTTCCGCAAAAAGCATTAACCCTTTACCTAACATGAAACGCAGACGACACTTGCAAACAAAATTCTTGAATAACATTTGTTTTCATTTTTTGTCTCAAAAACATAAGTCATGACCCCTCGTTGGAACGAGCTCATCAAACTCGTTCCAATGAATGCTCATAACCTATGTTTTTGAGACAAAAAATTAAAAATTAAAAATTTTAGCCGTTACGCTGGTTAAAGAGTTAAAAAACTCTTTATGTTTCTTTGGCCCATCCTCATATACTTTATGGCATCCACGTTTGGAGCCACGCGCCATCTGCCAACAGAATGTGTTTCTTGCAAAAAAGATTATCCGTATTGTTAGCCGGAAAAATTATACTACCTCGCACACAGATCCTCTTTTTTTTAAAGAGCGGCATTCTAAAATTTAATGACCTTTATAAACGTCGTGTGCTGTTATTCCAGCGTATCTGGCGGAATAAAAGATTACACGTACGATGGCCGTAGCCTTGGAAAATATGTTCACAGTAAACAATAATCCCTCTTGTTTGGATACCAGACAATCAGAGACAATACTAACATCCAGACCAAGAACAACATTCGAATGAAATCCCGCAAGTTATACAAAGTTATAGAAGACATCAGTTCAAGAAAGCCATAACTGGGTGATATTTGCATAATTTCAGAAGGGAGAAATTACGTTATCTGTCTTATTCCGGGTAGGTTATAGTGTATTAATCTTTAACCAACAAGAAAAACGCCGTGTGTGTCTTTTCAAAGACACAAACATGTTTTGAAAATAGATGTGAAAAAAGTTGGCTTATCGCGTATTCTAATGTACATCATTCGGTTCGGGCATGGGTAGGTCATGGATCGGTCCATTTCTCCTACAGTACAGTCGCTGTAGACTGGCGCGGAGAGTGGCGTATCCACGTATGCGTTTACAAGGTAATATATATCATCAGCAGCAACATTTTAATTAATGAATCAGCGAGTTGCACCTGGACCTTCATTAACTAAATGTTTTGATGATTATTCCTATAATTAGTGTTTAAAATCTTGTACTATTGTGTACGTAAAAATATAGCCCCCCCCCCCCCCCCCCACCCCAACACACACACACACACACAAGCACGACAAGGCTAGCGTAGCAATTTCAAGACCTGGAATAGATTCATCTTCACAAATATTCAAGATAACGATCACTCGCTGATCATGCTTACCGCACTGGACACAGTTTAGCCGTGTGTAACTAGTACATCCTCACCCGGAAGGTTGAAGATTGCTTATCGCACTGAACACAGTTTAGCCATGTGTAACTAGTACAGCCTCGCCCGGAAAGTTGAAGGCTTCAAAATTTTCCTCGACTCGATCCAAACTAGTTTTTGTTAGATGGAGTGGTATTCTAACATCTCACAGCAGATATACTCTTCTCATTTTGTCTTTTGTGTATTAATGTCAATGTTGTGTTGTTCTTTCTCTCCACTACTTCAAACTTTTCCAAAGGGCTTCGTGTACCAGGGTCGTCAAAGAGAGTACCCCTTTGCAGATCATTACAACTTTCCAGGTTTCAGAATTATTTTAAAAATGAAATATGAAAAATGAATTTAGGGATTTGAGGCAGCAGGACTATGACGTAGAAGGAAACAGGTGTAAATATCTTTACCTTGTGCAACTCATATTTATCAATATATTGTGTAATACGTCATAAATATACTGTATAGTACGTCAAAATATATTGTGTAATACGTAATATTGTGCAAATACGTTATTTGTTATTCGCATATGAGTTGTCAAGGGAGGGGGGGGGGGGGGGCTGTGGCGTTACGGTAACCGGTTCTCGTCAGGTCACCGAAGTTAAGCAACGTCAAGCCCGATTAATCCTTGGATGGGTGACCGACTGAGCGATCGATTCGGACTCCTGCGTTGTGTCCTTTGGTAAGGTGCTTAACCGCGATTGTCAACATGGAGGCACGATGACGCCGTGTACTACGGCGTACTGCATGTCGATGGTGCTCATGTCTTCAGCCAAACTAACCCTTCCTGTGCTGCAGTGCGGTGTTACAATGTTGGGGAGCTGGCAGCTGCTCGTCGTTGCTCGGTGGTTCTCTCCGGGAACTCCGGCTTCCTTCACCCTCAAAACTGGTATTATTTTGGCTGTTAGTGTGTCGTAAATCTTAATAAATAATAATAATAATAAATAATGTATCGTCAAAGTTATTGCCATATTTTTTGTATTATATATGTATATGTATGTGATTTATCTCCAGTCTCATGTGGGTTTTATTGTCAAAACAGTACGTGGAGAGTGTATTATAACTAAATCACCCGCAGAGTGGAGATTTCACCCAAGCAATAATTGCAAATTTGTTGCAAAGCATAACAAGGACAGGCAAAGTTTCAACCAATGGACCTCCGGGTTAAACCCGGAGGTCCATTGGCTGGGACATTGCTTGTGTTTTTTTGTCGTTATATATAAAACTTGAAAGTTATAGTTTGGGTGATAACTCCACTCCGCGGGTGGTTTAGTTACACTCCACTCTCCACGTACTGTACATCTCATCCTATCGTATTTTAAAGAAAAACAACCTTAAAATATGGGGAAATAATAGAAACCATGTCACATCGTCGCCCGAGTGCTAGAATGTGCTATGTCCCGTATGGGAGTACGCTGTCCCCTATGGGATATAGACGCTCCCCTATGGGACATAGAACATACTAGCACTCATGCGACGACATGTTGAAGTAAAATGGTAATTTTCCCGTTTGTTGGAGAGAGAAGAAAACAAGTTAATATCAACTTTAACACTGTCACTGCTTAATTGTTGGTTTGTCTTCTATTTTCCCTTTTCATCTTATGAGTGAAACGTTTTTACATCAACCCTTTGACTCTGGTGGTATATTTCATGTCAGTTTAATGGTTATAAACTATGTTTTGGGGGCCAGTGCGGGAAAAATAATACAATTTAAACGTCGGTGTTTGTCAGTATTTTCGAAGCATTAATGCCCTTGCGTTGCATAAACGGCTGGACAGCTTCTAAACAATTATAGTGCATAAAATCCTTTCCAATTGTTTAATTACCATGTAACTAAACAATTATAGTGCATCAAATCCTTTCCAATTGTTTAATTATCATGTAACTAAACAATTATAGTGCATAAAATCCTTTCCAATTGTTTAATTATCATGTAACTAAACAATTATAGTGCATAAAATCCCTTCCAATTGTTTAATTATCATGTAACTAAACAATTATAGTGCATAAAATCCTTTCCAATTGTTTAATTATCATGTAACTAAACAATTATAGTGCATAAAATCATTTCCAATTGTTTAATTGTCATGTAACTATCACATATACAGTACAGTAACCGTGGAGTGATTGTGATCCACGCTTGGGCAGTGAAGTCCACGCATGTGATTACCATGTAATAAACATCGTCATCAACCAAATTTTAATTAATGAAGCACTGGGTTAATTAAATTTTTGGTGATTATTCCTATAATTGGTGTTAGGAATCTAATATTATTGCGTTGGTGGAAACATTGCCCACCCATGGAAAGTGATCAGTCTACGGAGGCCGCATTGTACTACATCTTACCTCCTACAAGTATCTGGAAATTTCAATGGTTCAAAGACGTCACGTGCACACTACATATAAAACCATATACTGCCTGTCAACATCAATATACGCTGAGAGCTATGGGTAATCTCCCCTTTGTTCATTGATTATTCAACATGGCGACGGCCGATAAACGCTCTCGTTGAAAGATTGAGTGTCGGAAGCAAAATGAAACTGTTTGGTATGAATGAATTTGCCTTGTTATAAATTATGGAAGAGTACATGTAGGCACTCTCCCATAAATTGTAACAAGGCAAAGACACGTGAACACATTGTGAGAATTCTCTCATTTAATTTTGATCGCTGTTGTTATTAGTTCTATGCATCGATGCAGCAGTCGGTAAGATATATTCGTTACACAGTTTGTTGGTGGCCTAATATGGTATATATGGTGTCAGTTAATTTCATATTGGACGAGAGCTTCGCTCTCGTCCAATATGAAATTAACTGACACCATATTCGCTCTCGTCCAATATGAAATTAACTGACACCATATTAGGCCACCAACAAATTGTGTAACTAATAATATTCCCAAACTTACCACCACCACAACCGCTTCAACGTGTGCATGTGAAGGGTAGATAACAGGGGGACGTGAATCACATTTTATTATACGCTAAACGATAGATAATCGGAAAAAAAAATTGCGGAAAGTTAGAAATCGTTTCCCCCGCTGTAAAGAAAGCGACATTTTCCTTTTCACGGTATCAATCAAAAGGGTTGCCTTCGAAGCATCGCTTCAAGGTGAATACGAGTCAAATTATCACTGGAAATCATAATTTTGTTCTAAAAACGTACAATGAAAAGAATATTTAGTGTTTTTGAGTGGATGTATTTCCAGCAATAAATCAAAACGTATTCATCTTGAATAGATGCATGAAACCCTTCGACTGAATCAGATTGCAGGAAGCTACCCGTTGTGAGTATCGCTCAAATAACTTCCGCGTTTCAATGCGTGTATTTTCTTTCATGCATCAATTCAAGGTTGAAATGAGTTGAATTATTGATAGAAATGATGGGATTCTTATAAAAGCAAAGCGTATAATAAAAATAAAATCTAATGTTTTTGAGTGGAAGCGCTCGCGAAAAATAAACATTTCTCTCGGTCACGTGAGATAATTTTCGTTATCCACTAAAAAACAGTAGATATCCTATATTTATCTATTTTTTCATGCTTGTATCCAATGAGACTAAACCTGTCTTGTTTGATATAACTTATCTCACCTACAGAGTACTACTTGTGACGTCAAATCAATTTACTGTAGTTTTAATCCGTATTTATATTAACTGAATATGAAGATTTAAAAACAAATATATTGATTTTTTTGCGAGGAGTTTATTAGCAGTGACGCGTGCATGGAATCGATAAGTGAGAAGGGCCGGTACACAGACGAAACTTCGCTATCTATGTGTGCGTGAAGTTGTTCATCAAATGTGAGTAACGTTCTGTTATTTTAATAATTTTCTTTCAAATTTAAACACTAATAGGTTTAGGTATAATGATGTTAAAAACGTGTGTTGTCTAACCCATACTCCTATATACTGCAGTGCCGAACTCGGCCTTTGGAGCCTGGGGAGTGTTTGGATTGGAAAGCACCATAAATATCGTTCCGAAAGCCATAGGGCTAATAGAGCTAATACCATTTTCCTTCAAGGAACAAACCATTTTTTTTCTGGGCTGGTTGTGTGCCAAACATATCTTTATAATTTGTTTATTTATTTAATGGAGTTTAACAATACATTCGACAGACAAACAAATAGACCAATTTGTAACTCCCATAATTCTTCACATCAGCATCTAAAGCTATATCATGGAGATAATGCAATATTTATCGCTGTAAATGAGATCAGTATCTGTTATGTTAGGAGGAAGCCGGATCACGCGGAGAACCACCGTGCAACGACGAACAACTCCAAAGACTCCCCAGAGTATTAACTCCACAGAAGCAGGGTTAGTATTGGTTGAAGACAGGTGCTATATCGACGTGCAGGACGCTTTAGTGTACAGCGCGACCACCACTCACGTGGGCAATTAGGATAAAGTGCTTTGCGTCTTAATCGCCACTATGTGAAAACAATCATATTCCAGGTCTAGGATGTTTTAAAAAATACTCTTCATTCTGTACATGCAGTCGAATTTCCATGTCCATTCACATCATTACATGTACATGTGTCCCAGTAGAGGTTAGGAATGATGCTAATGATCTCTATTTACTGATATAAAATTGAAGAGAATTTGACGCTCTGTTTCTACAGGAATTGGTTTACGCTAATGGTACAGTATGACAGGGACAAATGCACACTTGCCCTGCGCGCCATTAATTTAAAGTAGTGTACAATACAGTGACATGGCTTCTAGTTTCAATTGTTGAGAACAACAATTCAGAGGAGGTTTATTTGACTAATAAAGATGAGTTATTGTGAACATTGTAATTTCTATAAGGAACTGAAAACAGTTATACAAATCGTCGCCTGGGTGCTAGAATGTCCTATGTCCCATAGGGGACATAGGACATTCTAGCACTCAGGCGCTGAAATGATAAAGAGAGAAAAAGCATAATAATGCTGACATAATTTGTTTTCTGTCAACCCTTTGAAACCAAAAAGGCCGCTTTTCCGGCCCAAGATTATCATTCAACACAATCTCATTAAGTGGGATGGCTGCTAAGTAAATGTGTGCGGTAGACCAATCAATATTTTCAACGTGCAGCCCAAAGGGCACCACGTTGAAAATATCAATTTGTTGACCGCTGAATAATAAATATGGAACCTTCCAATTGCTTCCATTGAACTGACATGGAAGATACCACCAGGGTTCAAAGGGTTCTGGAAAAAACTATCACATACCAGTTGGATGTTATATTACACCCCTCTACTCTTGCAAACACGACCTGACGAGAGAAATATTCATCACGGAAACGTCACCATGCATCATCCGCAAAGACTTCTCAATTTCATTCCTCATAAACATCTTCTCACAGAACTTAATTTGAATACAAAATATGTAGTTGCTGTAATGTATCACCCAAAATACAGCCCAAAGCAGCCTTCGATTCGTTTCTGAATCACCTGTCAGATTTACTTTGCGAGATTAACAACGAACAAAAATCAGCTTTTCTGAGGAGAGATTTCAATCTTGATTTGCTTAACGTCTTTAACCACAATAAAACTAATTAATATATAAATAGTGTGTTCCGTGCGGAATTTCTTCTGGTCATGGCAAAGCTAGGCCAGGGTCGCATATTATTATGCAATGCTAATGTAACGCGTTTTATGTAATAGTACTGGGAAAGCATTACCGCCAGATATTATAATCTCTGACATAAGTCATTTTGCCACTTTTGTAACAGATGATTTCCAAACGATACTGACGTATTTCATAGAGTATTCGAGGAAGCTTGTCCTTTAAAATGACCAATACACCAAAGGAAAGGATTAAGAGAGAACCCTGGATGACAGCAGGTTTTCTTGAATTCTCACTCCATGAACATAAATTTCACACGAAAGAACTAAGGTCCAATCTGATCACACTTCTGAAATTTATCTTACAACAAGAACGTATAGCACCCCCCCCCCCCCCCCCCACCACCACGCACACAATACAATTGACTACGTCCAGATAAAATACAAATCTGTATTGAGTGTAGCAACCGCAGAGCGATCATTGGATTCAGAAAGAGGACGCCTTTTGCCCGCACTCTTCGAAAACCTATCACACATGTCGAGGCCACTCTTCTTCAAAATAGCAATTAAATGGCAAATAACCAACCAAACGAAATAAATTGGACAAGACCATTTTTTGGCAATGATGATATTTTTATATAGACCAACCAGGCGTTAAACCTGAGAAGTAAAACAAAGAAACACAAAGATGAACCATTGCTATAAACTTCAGCGGCTATAGCAAAATTAGAAAAAAAATGAATGGGGATTATGCCATGCACAGCACAATAATGCAATACCATGACGTCATTTTCATTCATAGAAAAATGAACTCATGGACGCTGAAGGATTGTCAAAATATATGCGAACAAGTCAAGAAAGGAGGAATATTGTAAGATAAACTGATTATTACCATCCAGTGGATTTTAGAGATGATATATTGAAGTGGAGACCTCGTCTCTGCGCATGTATCGACGAGTTCGTCGATATATTCCCAGAGTCGAGGTTCCTAAATGGTCGTGTTTTGTAACATATTACAATTCCAACAAGACCAAACGCACTTGATTTTCAGTGCTGTTACATTAGAGACAGCAACGAGAAAGGTTTTTTGTGACCGAAAACGTAACGAAACGATTTTTAAAAATCGTTTCGTTACCTTTTCGATCACAAAAAAAACTTTTTCGCTGGTTTTAGTTATACAATTCATCTGCAGAGTTCGAGTAGCATGCTAGTGGTGAGTGTTGTGATATGGACATTTTAACAAAAGTGACACAATCCGCGTAGTTTGACGTTGCAAATTTCGATAAACTGATTACGATACGATCTTGAAGGGAACACATGCTAAATGTCATGATCGAGAAGTGAGTGGAAGTGTCCGAAATGGAGTTGAGAAGAAGGAAAAGCGAACGAAAAAAAATAAGGACTTAAATTTCAATGTGACCTTTCAACTTCATTAACCCTTTACCTAACGCACAGTCTATCAAAATTTATAATTTGAATTATCGTTTTTTTTTTTAAATTTCGAAAAAAAACCAACGAATAAACAAAAATAAAATGCAGCATTCCTCTGTATGGCAGTTATTAACGCATAAAGGCCAGACAGTTGTAGGTTTGACTTTTGTATTCTACTCAACACTCTCTGCTAAATTTTTGAAACTCTGAAATTTGTCCCTGGGCGTGATGTTTTTGCGTTGCGGATGACGCTTTGTTGCACTCAAGGGACTATCTGTAGTTCATCATCTTGCTCGCTTTGAGACCTTTTAGAATAGCTGTCGGTTACTCACCTATATTTTATTTCAGGCGAATTGCTCTTACTGGCTACCATTATTCTTATGTCCAAGACTGTTATTGTGTTGTTATGACAGTAACTGATCGTGTGTTCTAAATTCCGTTGAGTAGACGAGTGCAGATCAGTCATACGAGTCAATAAAGCCGACCTTTCTACATGTTACTATACACTACATAATGTTTGTACTTGCAACATCATAATTGCCCCCTCCCCTGACCTTTACTCAGTATTATATATGTATATAAATATAGATATTCCAATCGTGATTAAGATAGTCGGAACTATTACAGATATATATATTGTATTTTGTCTTTTTTTATTTATTTTTTTTTTTTTAAATTTAGAGTGTTTTTGTAATGTTAGTTTTTTTTTTTTTGTTCCCTGCAAGTTTGAACCTCAGACCTGTTTCTGCTATACACTTACCGGTATCCTGTAGCTTTTATATTTCACGTATGTGTTAAGTGCATCAATACAAGACAACGCTATCCCTTGACTGGACATGAGTGATTATATGGTGATGTACTATGGAGGTTTTTCGAATCAAAAGTGCTTGTCTTGTAATAATCCGATGTTTATTGCATGGTTTGCATTGATGAGCTGATAGAGGGGGAGGGGGGAGGGGTCACACACAGAACTATAGAAAATGCATATTTATACAAATAAATTTATAAGTTCAAATTTAAATTTATTTTATCTTGAAAATACAATACGCCCCCAAAACCATATTGTTGGTACAAATCAAAGCCTTCATATCCTTTCGATGCTCTTCATATTATCTTTGAAGCAAAAGTAGTTAATCTATGAGGATTTGCCTCATTACATTTTATGGGAGAGTCTTCTATAAATTATAAAATGTCAAATTACCAGTGAATATGCATCAATTTAAATAACGTAAAGTCTTCAGGGTCTACTAATTTTGGAAGATACTGAAACGAGGAAAAGAAATGTCTAGTGAGGGGTTCAAATTCAATTAGGAATTGAAACACAGCATTGCAGGCACAGTAAAGCACGTTCTTTACTTCTGAGTTTACTTCAGGTAAAGTTGTTGAGTAATCGCCGCTATCCATTTGAGACTGATTATAGGCATACATGTGCCGCTATGTACGGCTATCTATTGTTCTATTTTTACACATTTTTCATAATCTGGAGTTCTCGTCGAGCAATGCTCGGCTATGATCAGTCTTGCTCTACTTCTAGCTACAGTGATGTAACTACTGAATTCTTTCACAAGAAGTTAAATTTTAAAACATAATGTCGCATTTGACATTGCATTTTTTTTTCTTTTTAAATAACTGTAATGATCAAACAAAACTTAACGATACAATATTTACATCATTTGTACAAAGTAAGTTAATTCCTTTTCTTTATTTCATTTTTGTTTCTACTTCCAAATAATCCCTTCTCTGACATGCAGATTCTAGTGGTAATGAACGGATTTCATTTTGTCAGCAAGTGTGTCCTGAGGTACGTATGCGTCCCCCGCGGTCTGTTATCCCTGGTCTGTTTTAAAGTGGTATGCATGGTATATATGACGCCGAGGATGCCTACCCAAAAGCATACGCTATATTCCAGTTCCTTAAAATTCTATGGGTACATCAATACAACAGTATAGAGCCACAGCAGGCATCTTCCATGGCGGTCTAAAATGTATACCAAGAAGGCTTACCGCTTCAAGACATCCTCTTTTCAATATCTCTTGTCATATGACTGTGCCTCTAATTTTATGAACGGTCTTGCTGATGCTTGCCGGAGACATCGAATCGAACGCAAGCTCAGACAATGGAACTGAAAAACGTCCTCATTTGTTGACTATTTTCCACCAAAATATCCGTAGTATTAGATACAATCTTTCAGAGATTCCTGAAGTAATACAAGAATTCAATATCATAGGTTTCACAGAGACACATTTGGATGGGAATTTCTGTTCTAGTAATATCCGCATTCCGGGTTTCTCAGATTCTGTTAGAAGTGACAGCAGTAGACTGCGAGGTGATCGCCTCACATTCCTGTATTTGCTTATAGATACCAGTGGAGGTGGAATCGCCGTCTACTTTGATCGAGGTTTATCGTACAACTGTAGACAGGGCCTGGAATTTGATGGCTCTATAATGTGTTTTGAAGTAAATTCCAAGTTAAAAACGTTTATTCTGGGGGTTTCATACAGACCAGAACACTAAGCGCTTTCGACTTGTTGGGATCTCCAAGACATTTTCACTGAAAAAGCACTAGACATCAACCAGTTCCTAATTTTCATCGGGGATTTTAATACGGACTTTCTTTAGACCAAAGGAAAATATTATGAAATTATAACTCATTATAATCTAAAAGAAATATATAGATAAACCCACACGAGTTACTGCTAGTACCAGCACTCTTCTTGATACAATATTGGCCAGTGATCAAATCGACATAATGGAATGTGATACCCTCGATCCTGAGGTTTCCGATCACCTCGCAGTGTACTGCTGCATTAAATTTGACTATCCGTTAAATACACCCTATACTAGAGTTGTTAGGAATTATAAAAGTGCAGATTTCGATCTAGCGAATGATCTTATTACCCAGGTGAATTGGGGTGATCTAATTCAAAATACTGAAGACAGCAATGTTGCCACTGAAAAGTTTACTCACACATTCTTGGATATAATAGATAGATGTATCCCAAAATCTACAGTTGTTATCCGCCCGAAAGATAAGCACTGGTTTTCATCAGAATTCCGATGTAAAATACGTCAGCGAGACAGATTAGGAAAAGGGCCATGAGGTCTTTGCTACAGGAAGATTGGAATAAACACAAATCAATACGAAATTCAGTAAATAATATGACAAAATATGCCAAACGCCAGTATCAATCCAGCCTTGAAAATTTATTATTGGCTGATATATCCTCAAAGAATTTCTGGCACGTTATGAAGGAACTGCTCAATAGGAGAAAATCATCCGGGATTCCACCCCTATACAGATGTGATAAAAGCTCGCCCAGTAACGTAGAGATAACAAACGAAGACAAGGCAAACTTATTAAACGACACCTTTATAAATAACGGAGACATTGAAGACAGGGATCTCAAACTTCCGAAATTCGCTGCTCAATGTAGTCTTAAATTTAACGAAATTTCCTTCGACATCGAAGACATTGTCTCGGCTATTAACTCTTTGAAAGCTAACAAAGCACACGACCACGATAACATCAGTGTGAGAATGTTAAAAGGTACAGTGCTAAGTATCTCCGCTCCCCTGTATTTACTATTCCAGCTTTCATTCGGTTCCTGCAAGTTCCCTGATAGTTGGAAGAAAGCAACTGTTATACCTGTGTATAAAAAGGATGACCCAGCCATGTCTTGGTAAAGTACTGGAAAAAGTTGCCCTGAAATATATCTTTTCTTACTTCCAAGAAAATAATCTCCTCAATCAATATCAGTCTGGTTTACTTCCTGGCCATAGCACAACGTATCTAATAGAACTTTATCATTCTTTGTGCGATTCTCTGGATAACAGACTTCAGACCCGTTCTATACTTTGCGATAGTTTGAAAGCATTTGAAAGCGTTTGGCATCAGGGACTGATCTTTAAACTTAAAGAATATGGGGCGGTCGAGAAAACGATCTTGTGGATTGAAAACTACCCACAAGGTCGTCAACAAAGAGTGTTGATTAACAATGCTTTCTCTCGGTACAAAACATTAACAGCTGGTGTCCCACGAGGATTAGTGTTGGGCCCATTTCTCTTCTTAGTCTACATCAATGACCTGGCCAATGTCCTCGATTCATTAGCGCGGATGTATGCTGACGATACATGCCTGACCTCATGTAGAAACGAAATAGAAACTCTGGTAAATACTATGAACCACGACGTGGGGAAAATAAATATATGGGCCAACAATGGCTAGTTTCATTTAACCGCCATAAAACGAAGGTAATATTCTTCTCGTACACACCAAACCCCGACCTTCCATATATTACTTTTAATAATACCAGTATTCGCCCATATAACTCTCACAAACATTTAGTAATATCTATCCAAAGCAATTTAAAATGGGTTGTTCAAATTAACGAAATTTGTAAAAAAGTTGCACCCGGATTATCACAGTTAAGGAAACTTAAATTAAAACTTTCTCGTAAAACCTAGGAAATGTTGTACCTATGAAACATATTACCTCTTATGTACTATGGGGATGTTCTTTGGGACTGTGCGCCTAATTACCTTCTCAAATGACTCGATAGATTACATGTGGAAGCAGGACGCATTGTCACAGGGCTGACAAGATCAACCTCTACAGAGTATATTCTTTTGGAGTTAGGCTGGTGTAGTCTAGCACAGCGTCGTGAAATACACAAACACTGCACAATGTATTAAATAGTAAATCAAAAAGTCCCTGATTATTTATTTAACTTATTACCTTCTCGTGTTGGGGACCAAGGGACCTACAACCAATGCAACGCAGATCATTTTACCATGTATCAATCCTGAACTGAATATTTTAAAAGATCCTTCTTGCCATCCATGGTAGTGGCTTGGAACAATTTAACCCAATATGTGTCATCAGCTGAAACTGTAAATGAGTTCAAAACTAAAATCAAGCTATTAAAATTAAATCCTGTCGTGAAACCTCTGCTCTTTTTCTCCTTCGGAACAAGGAAACTGAACATTCTACATTGTAGGTTAAGGAATGGTTGTAGCGAACTGAACGGTAATAAGTATGCAAATTATACATCTGATACGCCCAGGTGTAGTTGTGGACACGTACTTGAAAACAGTTTTCATTACTTCTTCGAATGTCCTCACTACGTAGTCCAGCGTGAAATCCTCTTTTGACGACTTTCTCATTATAACATTACCTCCTCGGACGATGTTCTTTTCGGAAAACCTAATTTATCACAAAATGAAAACAATCTGATTTTTGTGTTAGTACAGTCGTTTTATTTCAGGTAGAATAGTTTTAGTTAACTCTCATCCCTCCCACTTTTTGGTGTGCCTTCCCTCTAACATCAAGATAAGTCTTGGAGATGACTTGCGATGGCCGCATCCGTGCGATAACGACACAACACCCAACTCTCTGTTTTCTTTTGCTTTCTACCATCTTATCCTATACCAGCATGCCGTGTCTTTCACTTCTCTTCAGCTACTATGAATTGGTTTCCTGTTACCTCATTTGAAGCATGTTTATTGTATTGTAGATATAAATTGTTTTCTTTGTTTTTTTGTTTGGTTTGTTCCTATATATTTTTGTTAGCTGCCATTGAATGTTGTTAGGAGAGGAACTTATACAAGTTTAATAACTTGTGTTCCAATCCTTTTGTCAGTTTTCAATCTAATAACAATAAAATGTGTTTAAACTAATAAAGCCAACGAGTTCGTTGCAATTGATCTGCTCTCATTATTAATACGGAACACAGAACACCAGATCCGTTAATGTCATAATAATATTTTTACGGTTCATGCCCATTAGACCAATTTCCACGAGGCCAAATCCCAAAAGACCAATTCTCCTTAGACCAACTGATGTGTTCTACTTTTAAAATAATTATGTATCAATAATGTATCAATAATATGATATATTTATAAATATTTATAAATGTATTTAGTGTTGATATTTAAGCCTGAACATAAGCAGTCTGTCATTTGCAGAATGAGGTCCCCAGAGGGTGAATTTGCTGATGTTATCCCATACAGTGGGCCAGATTACCCTGTGGGTACCTCTTTCTGTGTATGTTTGTGGTCTTGATTTAGATTGAGGTTCACAGAGGGTAAATTTAGTGATGCTACCATGCTGTGGGACCTCATATTTTGTAAAATGTTATATGTACTGAGCTATGCTGAAATGTTATCAACCTATATTTTTTGTATGTTATGCATATAAATATTTTTTTTAACAAATGAAGTGCTTATCAGTAAATAAATGTTTTCTGAATTATCCTTAATCAACCCTTAATCAATAACAATATGTAGTTGGTCTAAGGGGAATTGGTCTTTTGGGAATTGGCCTAAAGGGAATTGGTCTAAATGGAATTGGTCTAGTGGGAAGACACCTATTTCTACAGCCAGATAAAACACATGAAATATAATCGAAATTGGTCGACACATGCAAGTCAACGAATTTACGTTGTGCGAATAGTATTCTATTGTGTCACTATCTGCACGTCATCCATTTTTTAAGCAGATGAAGCAGTAACTAGAAAATGTCATCCCAATACGTCATCCATTCTTTCGTGAATGTACTTTAATGTTCAAGTTGTTTCTTGCCGTCCAAGCTTTCACAAATAATACAAACTGTTCGTATTGTATGCGATTTAAATGGATGGTGCTGTATTTATTGTTAATATTTACGCCTGTTTTTTTAACGTAAATGATAGTTTTTCAGCCGTTGACCCTTTGTAAAATGCTGGTATCTTCCATGTCACTTTAATGGCATCAGTTGGAAGAGTTCATATTCATTATTTGGGGATAGACCAATTAATATTTTCTACGTACAGCCTTGGGTGGTACGAGCACAGTACAGCCTTGGGGCTGCACATTAAACATATTGATTGGTCTTCCCCACACATTCACTTAGTGTCCATCTTACATTATAAAATTATGACGTGCCATGTTCCCGGGTCGGAAAAGGCTGTCTCTCGAGTTCAAATGGTTAAAATATCTGCCGATTGGAAACAACTAGGTATTTCTGGAACATTTCTCTTACTCCACAGAACCTTCTTGGAGTGGAGAGTAATCATAAAATAAACATAATAGCCTCTTTTAAGAGGGTGGGAAAAAAGCTTGGAGAATCACTTTCTCATTGTTCGTCAGATTGGATAGAACGGGTCCAAAATGGTGTTACGTATATAATAAATTGACTTAGTGTGGTCAGTCATGAGAGGACGCTTTATATCAACAAATCAATGTACTGCGATTTTCTGTTGGAATGACCAGAATAGCCACGAATTCAAATTTCCAAGATTGATCACATTTTTTTTTTGAAAATTGCCCCAAATCGGCTTCCCTCACGATCTTACATAACCGTCACACGCCCTTCAAACGACCTTGTACGGTTCACGGGGACTGCAGTAAAAATCAACTAAGATTTTCTAAGCTGTTTCAGTACTAATCGACACGGCACTGGTACGAAATAGTGTAAACTATATATATATATATATATATATATATATATATATATATATATATATATATATATATATATATATATATATATATATATATATATATATATATATATGCAAGCCCTAACAAGAATTGTATCACGGTTCAATACCTTAAAATGTCTTACCAGTTCTTAAGCCCCGTCATTTCTTTGCGATTTTTTGACACGATGTTCTTCGACATGAAAATCTTGGACAATCATGGATATCCGTATTGAGATCCGTACTGCTTCGTAATCCATCATGTGAGTTTTCAATTCCGCACAGCATCGAATCGCATTCGTACCCGAGCGTACTAAACCGTACGGGGTATTCTCGGGTAATCTTGAGTGCTCGTGAGTGTTCGTGCGCACACGGCCAGTACGGTTTTGTCAAGATTCACTATGCGCTAGTAAGATCTTGTAAGGTATCAGATCGTGATGCACTTATTGATAGGCCTTGCATCATCTTACTAGTTCGTACTAGTTTGTACCGGTGTGGTACGACCACCGTGCAGGCTCGTGTCGATTCGTACTGTATCGGCTTGCAAAAATGTTAGGAGATTGTTACTGCAGTCGGGATGAACAGTACACGGTCATATGGAGGTCGGGTGATGGTTGTGTAAGGTCGTGTGAGAAGCCAAATCAAGACGATTTTTTTTAAAATGTAGTGGTCAATTGTGGACATTTGAATTCGTGGCTATTCTTGGACATTCGTATGAGAAAGCGCAAATATGTGACAAGGGCTTGATTAGTGCATCTAAACGCAGCCACACTGGCCAAGTGCGCAGGAACAACCACAAACACTCAAGAGTACCCAAGAATACCCCATACGGTTTTAGTACTGTCAAGTACGACAGTGGTAAGACGCAGTACGGAATTGAAAAATCACATGATGGAGTGCGAGAGTTTTAAACAGTTTATGCGTATGCTGACCAACCAATGATACTCTGGAATGATTATGAAGCAGTGCGGATCTCAATACGGATATCCAAGATTGCCCAGAATTTTCATGTCGCAGTAGATCGTGTCAAAAATTCGCAAAGATGTAGCATGGGCATAAAGCACAAACATTTCCCGACGACCAAAAACATATCGGTAATTTAGCTTTAATTTACCAGGTCACATTTCCACAAGGTACATCTACAGTATTACTTCTATTAACATTATTAACCCCCTGCACACTGATGTCAAAACACCAAACTTTTAAGTAGCCATTATTCCCATAAAACAACTAGAAATTTAATCAATTCAATCTTGTTTGACAGAGCTCAATGAGCTCTGTCAAACAAGATTGAATTGATTAAATTTCTAGTTGCATCATGGGAAAAGTTAGCAGCCTGAAATTTTGAGATTTTTGCATCAGTGTGCAGGGGTTAATATGTGTTTAGTGGTAAGTGTGGGGATGGGGAATGAATATTCAAATGCAGATTTAACACTTTACCTAACGAATCGACCGCACCCACCCACCTAATTTAGAAATTAAGCAGTTGAAAAAAATAATTTTTCCCTGAAAAATTTAACAAAACCATATCATGTGACCCCTCATTAGAACGAATGCGTCGAGCTCGTTCCAGTGGTGGGGTGGGTCGTATGTTTTCGTTTTGTGGAAATTTTTTAAAACATTTAAAAAAAAAAACAATAATTAAAATAATAAATTAGATATCGTGTGCGTTGGGAAAAGGGTTAACATTCGAATATTGCCGTACATATTTTTGTTTAATATACGTTTCAGCTCTGTTTACTGGTGAACCACTCTCGTTTTCTTCATTTCAGGTCCTGTCCGTTAGAGTAGTAAGATGGGACAATTAAACCGCCAACTCTGTTCATTTTTAATAATTTTCGTACTGGTGAATGTGTGTATTCAATTAACTTATTACCTAACGCTTGGCAAACAGACGTTTTCATTACATACCCTTTTTTATAAACATCACAAACGTACGCCTGATGGACATGCGACGGAATCTTCTCCATTGACACCAAAAGTTGTGCACTATGTCACAGATTACCAGTATCATGCACTGGACTTCCGCTTTTATATAAGCATCATGAGTGTATTAAAGTATATAGAACCAGACAAGATAGTATGTCACTGTGTGGTGGAGCCACTTGATACCATGTGGTGGATAAGAGCAAAAAGATCAGCTGGAGATAAATTGGAAGTAAAACTTATAGAAAATGAAAACTTAATCGATTCCACCACTCTTAACTTTAAAAGTGAACTTCATCGTCGTTATTTTCGAATGGATTTATTGGCGCAAGAAGGAGGTGTATTATTGGAACTAGACGTAATTGTTGTCCGATCTGTTGATAAATTACGGAAATATCCAACAGCGCTGGTCAATACTTACTCAATTGTATCTGATGAGGGAATTATGTTGTCTGTACCAAACAGTACCTTTGCAAACCTGTGGATCGCCAAACATACTAATTCTACAACTTCAGAATTCAAAATTTCAAACAAATCTCCGATAGAAACAATGGAGTCGGTAAGAAATAACAGTAGCGTTTTTAATTCGTTGTCAAAGTATATACACTTTTATCAGGAAAGCGATTACTTTTCACGAACAAAGCCATGGCACAGGGACATAGACAAATGCTTGAAACCTCGAAGTGATATACGTAAATTGGTTGAGAATATATTGTATGGTACAGTTACTAACAACGCTCGTATTCCAGGCAAGTATCATTACATCTGGGAAGCATCAGAGTCACGGGATCTGAGTTTCGTGGAGTACCAAAGCATAAAAGGTTTGTATATGATTGTAAATCCAAGTAGAATATATTTACACTTTACTTCAGAGCCAGTAGGACAGAACTGGAACAAAGTGCTTTCCATGAAGGAATTGGAGTCCGTACATCATCCTAATGCTGATATGAAAACAATAAGAGACGCTTTATATAACATTCTATGGGACGAAGGAGGAGTGCTATTAAAGTTTGGCGTATTATTCATCAATTCGTGTGATCCCATCCGGGGCACTAACACTGTACAGTCTAAAAACAATGGTTATGTCACAAACAATGTATTGATGGTACCGCCCAAATTACCACGATTACGTCAGCTTCTGTCAGTGAACAGTTTGTTTAACTCAACAAAACACCAGAGCCCGGCAGATATTGTACTAGAAGATGAATGCGTCAGTAAATTTGAAACCATAGAAGAGGCAAGGAATACTACTGGGTGTAGACATTGGAGGTATAGTATATGGGTAACCATACAAGATGTTAATAATGTTATAACGAATGTATCCATAATTAATGCAATGGATAGTACGGTTGGAGAAGTATTCCGTTATGTGTTGTATGGCGTCTCTGGGGTAATTAAACCCCGACTATTCAAAGTTCCTAATATTGTACATTACGTTTGGTTTGGTAAAAACAAAAAACTTGAATTTTTCCACTTCCTTAGCATGATGAGTGCGCACTTAATTCAGAAAGCTGATAAGATATATATCCATTACGAAACTCTTCCAACAGGTGTATGGTGGGAAAGGCTAACCAAAACCGTATCAAATATTGAGCTGGTACAAACTAGACCCAATTCTACTCTTGGTGAAAAGACTGTCAGGTGGATTCAACACAAAGCAGACTATACACGTATACGTGTATTACGAGAATACGGAGGTATATATGTTGATACTGATGTTTATTTTGTAAACACTTTAGATCCTCTTAGAGTATATGATTGTGCTATGTCTCAGGCAGTAAAGGGATTTCTATCGAATGGTTTAATACTATCAACGAAAGGCTTGAATTTCCTTAAACTCTATGAGGAAGGATATAAGCATTATAAAGATAGAAGCTGGAATTATAATTCCCTTTTTTACCCATATATGTTGTGGATGAAAAACAGAGATTCCATTCAATTTGTGCCAACAAAAAGAACCTTTATTATTTCATTTAACCGTCTCTATGGTAACAACAGACAGTATTACTGGAAGGATAACTATATTGTACATTTATATTTTCGTGGTCGGCTTCCTCGAAGCATGCCTATGGAGGAGCTTATATATTCTGAAACATTCTACAACACCACATTTGGAGAGGTATCTCGCAGAATTTATGAGATGTACCAACACAAAAAACCCTCAGGAAATATTCCAAACTCTACAGCCACCAATCTAAATCGGTGAGGAGTTCGATATTGTTATGGGCTCTTTGTTATCCATGGAGCATGCGCGCAGAGTACCGTTTATGTATTGTGATGTCATTTGACTCACAAATATATACGTATAGTCTTCCGTGAACCAGTTATATTCAGAACGGCAAGCGCGTGTGAATGGATTAATCGATAGGGCACTTGTGCCATCGCGGAAGGATAAACCTCAAGACCTCAGGCCTCTCGTTTTATCCTTTCACGCTGGAACTCTCTCCATGTCGATTAACCCGCACGCGCATGTCGTTTTGTGTTTATTACACATGTTCGCGTCTATAAATAGAGGATGCAAAATGAATGTTTTTCTCATACAATATTTATGAAACGAGTCTAAGAATTTTCCGTTTTGGCGAGCCTCTGGCGAGCCCAAGAGGAACATTTGGACGAGTTTCATAAATATTATATGAGAAAAACACTCATTTCATTGTCTATTTATCATATGACACACACACGCACAAATTAGCCACTCAGTATGACTTTTTAACCCATCACCTAACTTGAGTTGCAGACGGCACTTGGAAAAAACATCTTCGTATAACTAAAAAAGATTATTTTTTGCTACCAAAACATAGGTTATGACTCCTCATTGGAACGAGCTCGTCGAGCTCGTTTCAATGAGGAGTCATAACCTATGTTTGGAAGCAAAAAGTGAAAATCTATAAAAAAAACATGAATGGCGTTTGTCTTGTAGGTAAAAGATTAATAGAATGTAGCCCACCCGACAAAGGACAGATAACGTAAATTCTGCCTACTGAAATTATGCAAATGTGACTCAGTTGTATTTTGTTTAGCCAATCAAATTGTCCAGTTTTGAAATTGACCAATGAAAGCTCCCAACTCTAATCATGCAAATTATGAAAATGTGGCCCAGTTGTATTTTGTTCAGCCAATCAAATAGTCTAGTGTTGAAACTGACCAATGAAATTGGCGGAAGGCTTTATTTATCACTGATTAATATGAAAACAAAATATGAAATGTTTTAAAGTGAACAAAACGGACGAGTCATATGATAAAAGAAACTATTAGAAATACACTCAGCAATTCATTTCACAACTATCAACAAAAAGAACAAATTTTATCGCCAATCAAATACTCTTTTTCTTTTCTGGATATTCATTATACCCTTCATATATCGACTATCGATGCAGGCTGCAAGCCGAGATGTCCTCGGTTCGAATCCCACCTGCGGCAACCGTATTGTGTCCTTGGGCAAGACACTTCACACCCATTGCCCCTGTGGGGGCACGGTGACGCTGTCTACTAAGGGGTACTGCACGTGGATGGTGCGCATGTCTTCAACCAATCTAACCCTGCCTGTGCTGCAGTGCGGAGTTACGATGTTGGGGAGCTGGCAGCTGATCGTCGTTACTCGGTGGTTCTCTCCGGGTACTCCGGCTTCCTCCACCCGTAAAACTGTCACGGTCATGATTAGCCATTGTGCATAAATATGTGACCTTAAACATAAATAAATAAATAAATAAATAAATAAATGAATAAATAAATAAATAATAATATCGACTATCGATATCTATTTCTTCTACGCAATTTTCGCACACATTAAACTCACCATATCCTTCACTTTTAAACATTTTATTTAGTTATATCGCAGTCGGTTCAGTTTCGGGTGATCAATCGTGTGCGCAACGATTTCTGTTTGGCACATGTGAGCGGAATGGATTTTCATTTTCCTCCTGGTTTTCCTCCTGGTTTTCCTCCTGGTTTAGTGTTGTTTAGTGTTGCTGTCGATGGGGATTTTATAAACCAGGCGTGTAATAATGTATATATCCCTGTCAGCAAGCATTAAATTCAGCTTGCCAATAACAAAATATTAACACAGTTCGTGGAACAACGCAGCGTGAATAAAAGTACGGCTGTGGTGAGTCATCATAATTAATGGTTATTTCTTTATACATTCGATAAAATCAAGTATCGATTGAGTAATATTTCTTGAGCTGATTTAAAGAAAATGAGTGTTTATATTTTTTGTAGATTCAATCGTCTAGGATATATCGATTGGCCAGAAATGGTAACTGTGGGTTCGCTTTTCCGACCAACAGTGATATTTCAGACGAATCAATCTAAACATAGGCGATGAACTATCTAAAGGATGGTCAGGTTCCAGGCCACAATAGCACCGAATTCCTTACAGAGAGTCTGAACTATCTAAAGGCTGTACAGGTTCCAGGCCATAACCGCGCCGAATTCCTTACAGAGAATATGAATTATCTAAAGGCTGGACAGGTTCCGGGCCATAACAGAGTCGAATTCCTTGAAGAGAGTCTGAATTATCTAAAGGCTGGGCAGGTTCCAGGCCATAACAGCGCCGAATTCCTTACAGAGAATATGAATTATCTAAAGGCATGAGAGGTTCCAGGCCAAAACAGCGCCGAATTCCTTACAGAGAGTCTGAACTATCGAAAGTCTGGACAGGTTCCAGGCCATAACAGTGCCGAATTCCTTACAGAGAGTCTGAACTATCGAAAGGTTGGACAGGTTCCAGGCCATAACAGCGCCGAATTCCTTACAGAGGGTCTGAATTATCTAAAGGCTGGAGAGGTTCCATGCCATAACAGCGCCGAATTCCTTACAGAGAGTCTGAATTATCTAAAGGCTGGAGAGGTTCCAGACCATAACAGCGTCGAATTCCTTACAGACAATCCGAATTATCTAAAGGATGGACAGGTTTCAGGCCATAACAGTGCCGAATTCCTTACAGAGAGTCTGAATTATCTAAAGGCTGGACAGGTTCCAGGCCATAACAGAGTCGAATTCCTTACAGAGAGTCTGAATTATCTAAAGGCTGGAGAGGTTCCAGGCCATAACAGCACCGAATTCCTTACAGAGAGTCTGAACTATCGAAAGGCTGGACAGGTTCCAGACCATTACAGCGCCGAATTCCTTACAGACAATCCGAATTATCTAAAGGATGGACAGGTTCCAGGCCATAACAGTGCCGAATTCCTTACAGAGAGTCTGAACTATTGAAAGGCTGGACAGGTTCCAGGCCATAACAGCGACGAATTCCTTACAGAGGGTCTGAATTATCTAAAGGTTGGACAAGTTCCAGGCCAAAACAGCGCCGAATTCCTTACAGAGAGTCTGAATTATCTAAAAGTTGGACAGGTTCCAGACCATAACAGTGCCGAATTCCAAATGCCGAACTATCGAAAGGCTGGACAGGTTCTAGGCCATAACAGAGTCGAATTCCTTACAGATAATCTGATAACTTTACAGTATTCGTTAGCAAACAATATACAGAACAGTGAAAATAAAGTGTAAACTATGCATTTGAATTAGATGTTGGGAATTGAGTCTTATAAGAGTTCTGAATGGAGGAATATCACTACTTTTCCACATTCACTCAGTTTCCATGCGTGCTCGTGTAAAAATCGAATGCGTGAAGAGTAAATGGAACTGTGCCTCTCTTTCTGAGATTTTTTTGATCAACGAGGTAATTTCTTCAAAGCCATGAAGTTTGATGACGTGGAATCTTTTGCGCCACAGCTTTTCGGCTTTCATTTCGTCAAGCGACACGGCGTTTACCTTGCACTAAAACAAATAACACGTATCAACTTCCTAAACTTGTCCTAAAATTAATGTCAGCAATTAGAAGAGCCCATAGTCATCATTTGGGGCTGGCCAATCAATATTTTCAACGAGCAGCCTCGGAGCTGCAAGTTCAAAATATTGATTGGTCTACCACACACATTTACTGAACAGCCATCCTGTCTGATGACGTTATGACGTACTATGTTCTTGGTCGGAAAAGCGGCCACTAGGGTTCAATAGTGTAATTCTGTTACGAATTCAGTTTTGTTATGGCCCGGAACCAGTCTAGTCATAGTTCATCTCAACTGCAGTTAAAACTAGAAGTCCTGTCATTTACCACCATAGCATGTCACTCTGCGCGTTGATCTGCGGGCTATGACGATAGTAAGGCTACCATATTCTGTAAATATGCGTTTGCACAAGCAATGTTTTAGCCATTGAACTTTCGGGTTTAACAGGCTTTCTATTGATGATCGGGAGAATCCGTCATCCATTGGTTGCCATTCGATAGAGAAAGTTTCCGCAATTCCTTCGACAAATTATGTCGAAATAAGCGAACATTTCGAGACAGGGTTCGTCGATTTAACTATATGCAGGTGGATTAGATTTTGGCGATTTAGATCAAGAGTTAGGTTTCATAAGAATTCTATGTTAGGGCTTTTCTATGTTTGGAGCAATGCGTTGAAAGATCATGTTTTCACTATATTTAGGTGTGTCCTAAACGTGACAGACAAAATCTGTAAATTCTGAAAATGGTGTAAGTTAGTATTAATGTAATATTATTATTTTTAATAGCGAAACTATACTGAACTACGCAAGTAGTATGTCTCGTATGTTTCACCTCTAGGTTGGGAGATCACATCCCAAAAATGGGATTCCATGGGATATGGCCATTGGATATAGAGGTGATGAGAATCGGATAGGAGTTCGTTGTAATAAGGGGAGATAACTCTGCATACAGGTTGTGGGAAATCAGGCAATCTGATTGGTTAGTTATAATTTAAATAAATGATCTAGATAAATGAAACAACAAGAGTACACGGAATAGGGTGAGAAGTTGCAAGAATAGACTAGACTAGCTAAATTTAGTAATAATAAGCAAAACTGTTCCAGTTAATAGGCCCTTCTACGCTACTGGAGTATACTCCAGAACAAAGGAACATGCCTAGGTAGACGAAAACTATTGCATATATAGATAGAAGCAAAGAATTCTGAAATAATTCGAAATAGTAAAACTTGTCGGGTTGTTTGTGGTAATTCTACGAATCGGGAAAATACTCCGATTTAATCGAACATACCCTCCGAACATACCCCGTCCAATTGTAGGACATTAAGTCACATAGCAACCACGCGCTACCATAGAAACCAAGATGGCCGCCTCCAGTATACAAAATGTACGACGGAAACACGTATCACCTTAACACGCGTTGCGCATGCGCACTAACAACACGTATCACTATGGAGATGACGTCACAACATAGCCGCTCACGCGGGTTACCATGACAACTAAACAAGGCGCCACTGGATCACTTGACTATGACGTCACATGAGATCCCCCGATGAGATCCCCAAACCTAGAGGTGAAACATACGAGACATACTACTTACACACACCACTCGACCACCGACAGACCCCAAAAGGGAATGCTAGTTAACCAAGTATATACGAGGCGAGTACAGAACACACGGAACACTCAATTATTTAATCATTCATCAGATAGTTGCTTCTAAGTACTTAATTCTACGAACTGGCCTCGTTAGAATTAACGGTTATCTCTCTTGTTTTACTTTGCAATATCAAGAAATTTCTTGATCTTACGCACCAAGCTCTCAGGTCAACAGTTTACCCCTTTGAACTGTGGTAGTATCTTCCATGCCAGTTCAATGGCAGCAATTAGAAGAATCCATATTCATCATTTGGGGTAGACCAAAAATATTTTCAACGTGCAGCCTCGTGGCTGCACGTTCAGAATATTGATTGGTCTACCACACACATTTACTGAACAGCCATCCTATTTAGGGACGTTATGACGTACTATGTTCCTGGCCAGAAAAGCGGCCGCCAGGTTTCAACAGTTTAATTCTGTAACGAATCCAAATTCTGTTATGGCCCGGAACCAGTCTAGCCATAGTCCATATCATATATTTACATTCACTCGTTTGGAATATTTCAGTTGGGTGCAACTATGATTCGCTTTTTCACCCATCTGATATGTGCCAGATGATTGAATCTGTAATTAAAATGATAAAGGTAGTCTTATGGAACACTGAATAGCATAGTGCAAGTACTGGGACAGTATTGGACAATATATACACAGAACGTCGCGATGAGTGAATGCCTTCGTCAATACGGCACATGTGACATGGAAATAGTCATTTTAAATATTAAAACCTCACGCAAAGAAAATTTCAAACTTTAAGTTCTGACTCCCGCCTGAAACAGAACGAAACACAAAACTCGGATGTGATTGCCAAACGCGTGTGAGAAATCGATACCGAAACAGAAAAATGTATATGGAAATTGTGTCCAAATAGATTATTTATTCATGTTTATGAGAAATCAACTGCCGTTATCTAAGAGATATTCGCTTCAAGTCAGAAATTGTGAGTTATAAAATCACTCACCACTTATAGAATAATTGTAATTTCGTTAATTTGGGTGGATTTGAAGAAAAACATTATTCAATGGGCATTCGATCTAACAGCTGTCACTCCAGCTGATCAGAGTGCGACATTTCGATTACGAAATTTTGCGGTGTTTGGTTCCGTTGATGGACCCATGATGTCAGGTGGAAAAATAGTCCGTCAATGTAAATAGTATGGAACACGTGTGCCTCACGGGATAGGGGTGGGGGAGTGATGGGCGTGTAAATTTGGCAATTTGGAGTAGCATTAGGCAGTAGGATATTGTCTGTTTGGGAAAGTATTCGTACAATTAGGTAAGTATTGGGTAGTAAACGGTAATGTAACTAGGGTGAGGTAGTATTGGGTATGTATCAGGTAAGTATTAGTTAGTATAGGGTAGTATAGTTTAAAACGTTTTAACTGTGTTCTCCGAAAAGTGGCACCTGAACCCCACCCACAAACTTTGTCTATCTCGCTCTATCTCTCTCACACTCAATTTCCTCCCTACCCCCCTCTCTCTATCCATCTCCATCCCTCTCTCCCTCTCGCCTGAACGGTAGTAGGGCATAGTATTGGGTAAATAGGCGTGTCGTACTAAACCCAAGATCATTAAATGAAAACAGTTTCCTGCGATAAAAAAAAAGTATTTTCTATACAGTACGTTAAGCTTAGTGTTAAATTATGGTTTTATTGTTCATAAACTATTATAGTATTTCCATCGCTCTGATAACATTACAGTTTGAAATATATTACTGTACTATGATGATAAAAGTGATACTTTTCTCGATTAAATCATGATCGGGTCGCGTCACACTAGCACGCCATGGGTTGCAATATCATAAATAAAATATAGCGGACTCAATACGAAATCCAGAAAAAACAGAAGTGAAAATGGCATCTCTGCTTAAAAGATATCACATTTTATTTCCGACTACTCTACAGTAAGACTCTACAGTGTGACTCTACAGTGAGACTCTACAGTGCAGTGAGAAGAAAAAAGGAAAGATAATTTTGACCAGATCGCGACTGTGTCGCGATTCGGTCATAATTCTCTGTCCATCTTTGTGATCACAAAACAATATTTATTCGTTATTTTTTTTAAATTTTTTTATTCATGGGGTTTAACGACAAGTTCGACAGTCAGGGTCAAATCGTGTCTGACAGTTTTACGGTGGAGGAGAACCACCGAGCAACGGCGAACATCTGTCAGACTCCCCAACGTACTCCACACATGCAGGGTTAGCATTGGTTGAAGACAAGTGCATCATCGACGTGCATTGCGCCTTAGTACACATCGCCACCGTACGCCACGTGGGCAATTGGGATTAAATGTCTTGCCCAAGGACACAACGCGGTTGCTGCAGGTGGGATTCGAACCGAGGACCTCTCGGCTTGCAGCCTGCATCCCGACCTACTGAACCACCGCGCTTCCCATAAAATTATGTATGTATGCATATAAATATACTGTTTATATTATATTTGTTCTATTAGGTTCTAATCACCGAAGGGTCATTATGAACGGGTATTCTTTATCATAATTTTTGTGGTTGAAAATATATACGACACGAATATTTCATCATGCCATGTCCAAGATAATAATGATTCTGGATCTAATGTGAACTTATGTATATGTTCAGGGTTTTAATTATTATTTTCAAATAAACTATTATAGTGGTTGACCCTATGCTTAAGGTCACTTCTGAGGAATGATGAATCCCGATTACAACATTATAACACACGAACAATTGCTATAATACTCTAAGTATCTGTCACCCAAAGGCGGCTGTCCGTTGCTGGTCAGCTATTTATATAGCTAGTACTGGAATGTGTCGTCACCAGTCCCTTCGGATCCACAGCTATAAAAAGAACAGAAGCTCAAGGCGAGCCTAACAAGTTCCACGAGTGCCAGTTACCCAAATGGAAGTAAACATATGCCACTCATAAGGAACACATAAGGAACTACTGTTTTAATGCATTGGGAAGGATTACTCAGGTTCCAATCATAACTTGTTCCCTATATACATAAAGTTCCCTAAAACAGAACTTGGTTTTATTTGGTTTTAAGGACGCTTTGAACAGCCAGGGCAACGTCGTGTCGGTCAGTTTTAAGGCTGGAAAAACCTGGAGTATCCGGAGAGAACCACCAAGCAATGGCGAGCAACTAACAGGCTCCTCATTTACTAACTCTGTCAAAGCAGAATAAGCAGCCGTTGAAGACAAATGCACCGCCTTAGTAAAGAGTGTGCCACCGTGTCCCAAATACACCACCTTAGTAAACATTGCGCCACCGTGTCCCCAAATACAACACCTTAGTAAACAGTGTGCCACCGTGCCCCCAAATACACCGCCTTGCCCCCAAAGACATCACCTTAATAAACAGTGTGCCATTTTGCCCCCAAATACACCACCTTAGTAAACAGTGTGCCACCGTGCCCCCAAATACATCACCTTAGAAAATAGTGTTCCACTGTGCCCGCAAATACACCACCTTTGAACACAGTGTGCCACCAATACACCACCTTAGTAAAGGGTGTGCCACCGTGCACCCAGATACACCACCTTAGCAAACAGTGTGCCACCTTGCCCCCAAATACACCACCTTAGTAAGCATTGTTCCACCGTGCCCCCAAATACATCATCTTAGTAAACAGTGTGCCAATCGGTACCACAATACATCACCTTAGTAAATAATGTGCCACCGTGGCCCAAATACACCACCTTAGTAAACAGTGTGCCACCTTGCCCCCAAATACACCACCTTAGTAAACATTGTTCCACCGTGCCCCAAATACACCACCTTAATGGACAGTGTCCCAACGTGCCCGCAAATACACCACCTTAGTAAACAGTGTGTTCATGTGCCCCCAAATACACCACCTTAGTAAAGAGTGTTCCACCGTACCCCCAAATACGCCACCTTAGTAAACAGTGTGCCACCAAACCCACAAATACACCACCTTAGTAAATAGTGTTCCACCTTGCCCGCAAATACACCACCTTAGTACACAGTGTACCAACGTGCCACCAAATACACCGCCTTAGTATACAGTATGTCACCGGGCCCCCAAATATATCACCTTAGTAAACAGTGTGTCACTTTGCCCCAAAATACATCACATGAGTAAATAGTGTGCCACCGTGCCCCAAATGCACAACCTTAGTAAACAGTGGACCACCCTGCCCGAAAATGCACCACCTTAGAAAACAGTGTGCCACCATGCCCCCAATTACACCACCTTAGTAAACAGTGTTCCACCGGACCCCCAAATACGCCACCTTAGTAAACAGTGTGCCACCTAGCCCCCAAATGCACCACCTTAGTAAACAGAGTGTTACTGTGCCCCTAAATGCACCATCTTACACAACATTGTGTCACTGTGCCCCCAACTACACCACCTTAGTAAACAGTGTGCCACCGTGCCCCCACGAGGCTAATCGGAAATAAGTGTTTAGCCCAAGGGCACAATGCAGTTACCGTTTGTCAGAATCGAATCGTTAACGTTTCGGTTTAACCTTTTACCTAAGCAGACGACACTTGCAAAAACAAATTCTAGAATAACTAATTTTTTCATGTTTTGTCTCAAAAATATAGGTTATGACCCATCATGGGAACGAGCTCGTTCCAACGAGGTGTCATAACCTACGTTTTTCAGGCAAAAATTGAAGAAATAATGAAAATTAATTGGCGATTTTTGAGAATAGCGTTGGTCGGTTTGGGCCATTACATTGGGCAAAGTGTTACAATTAAGTCTCACCACTGAGTCATCGCACCCCCTCCCTGAACCTCAGTAATTAAATAAACGTGTACATTGATGGCCTTAACCTAGATGCTGAAACGTTGCAGTGAGTTCAAATAAATTATTTCATGCTGTTAACACACATATAGTTTCATCCAAGTTAGTAATGTTAATTTTCTGAACATGTATGGTTCAAAACATTATACTACAAATGACATCGCACTAAAAAATAAAAACTCTACATTCAAATCTGTCATTTAGACTAATTGAAGACACCAGTCTGACTGGAGACCAAAAACAATGCTTCAAATAGATCAGTCGGGTTTACATGAGGAGTAGCGCCCTGAAAAACTTCAAAATTCGTTTCGAAACAGTTCTGATGATTCCAGTCGATTTCTGTCTTGACGATTTGGTATTTTTTGAATAGCTAGTGTTCTCAAAATCTTATCAAGTGTCTCGTTTTTGTTAACTGCTCTTCTATCATCAGGTCTCCTGTACAGAAGACCTGACATTAGAGAGTCCAAAAGAGTTTTTTTTCAGAAACTATGATAATTTAATTTACATGATATGCCATTTTTTTATTGACTCGCCATGACAAAAAACGAGTGGCCGTTGAAATCTATACTGCATTACTCAGATTAACTGCAAAAACGAATACCCAAGTGGCGGTTGTTAATTTTTGACATATTCAATTGTATTACTTTTCAAAGTGTGATTTACTGGGATTTCCTGGTTTGATTATAAACGATAACTTCACAAGTGAATTATGCAATCAATAATTGGGCCATGTATCCGTGCGCGCAAACGAAGACACTTTGCCGTGAGTGTAATGGGAACTTCATTGTTTTTTAACCCTTCATTTAATATAAAACACAGACGACACTTGCAAAACAAATTCTTGAATAACTATTATTTTCATTTTTTGTTTCAAAAACATAGGTTATGACCCCTCATTGGGACGAGCTCGCCGAGCTTGTTCCAATGAGGGGATCATAACCTATGTTTTAGGGACAAAAGTGAAAGAATAATGAAAATTAAATGGCGATTTTGAGAATAGCGCTTGCCGTTACGTTAGGTAAAGGGTTAACTAATATAATTATCGATAATAATGAAATGTAATAAACAGAGTAATCGCATGCCTGGACTGGTTACGTAAAATAATTCATTCGAGCTTTGGACTATATTGTAAAACACTCGTGCGCATTCGCGTACTCGTGTTTGCACAACGCCCCTCACCTCTCATGAATTATTTCACGTAACCAGTCCAATCAAGCGATTAGTCTCTATATAATAATAAGATACAACATTCACGCTTCACTATTTGAAAAAGTGTATAAATTCGATTCTGATTCCATACGATGCGAAATCGTCTGCCTAATACAATTCCAGATTAGGTTTCAATCGAGATTTGATATTCGCAGAGCCGCCCATTGATGTTATCAAATCAGATTCATGGATGCAATCAACACCTAGCACTCTGGTAGTGCAACATAATTTTATCCAATCACTTTGTTTTTTTCTTGTATAACTATGAATTTACCCAATTAAATCTTGGTTGATATGCCTCATTGAGCTCTGTCAAACAAGGAATATTTGGTTAAATATCAAACTGCATTATGGGAAGTACTTACGGCTGAAAACATTGTGCCGTTTTGATATCAAAGTGCAGAAGGTCAAACTGACTCGCTAGATATTCCATTTAACCTAAATATATATCTCACTAAAATAAGATTCACTGATTGCTTTCTTCATTATAAATTTATAGACCTGTGTATTACAGGTAAAGGAAATGTTCGTCCTTTGTTGTGCCTGAAAGAGGTTGATTTGAACTAAAAACAAATATATCACTTTCCCCGATCAGTCAAAAAAACCTTTACACAAGTAGTGAAGGATAGCACTATGGCGACTAATGGGAAATTGACATCGGATTTCTTTTTCTATAGTAAATTTCCATTACCCATTAAGAGGGAGGGGCGGTACTCTGGGGACTAATGGCAGTTTACTATTGAAAGACACTCTGGACGACAAAACAGTCCATACTGTCTACTATTATATCATCCAGGAAGCCTGTCTTTAGTAAATTTCCACTAGTCGCCAGTGTGCCCCCACACACTCTAATGGATAATGGGAATTTATTATAGAAAAAAAAATCCTACGTTAATTTCCCATTAGTCGCCATAGTGCCGACCGTTTAAGGGGACTAACACATTTCATCTCTCCCATGTCTTGCCTGCGGGGTTGTCTATGGAAAAATGCAGTGTTAAATATAGGGGAATGCATTTTATGCCAGACTGTTTTTTAAGGATACCGCTGATTGATACAACAAACATTCACAGTAAGGGTGATGGAGCTGAGTCTCTTTTTCTGCGACTTTTGTTTAAAAAAAACAAAACATCTTGTAATGTGATCAGGTAATTCTCTTTTTAGAATATGTGGGCCCTGAAAAGGACCCCACGGGGTATTTTGTGAAAACACTGGTTTTATGATACCAACACGTTACAGCGATGTGTAGAGATAAGAAAAGTGATGATAAAATCAGATTACCTTGTATTCTGAATGTATGTCAGGGTACAAATCAGGGCTCAAAATAAGCGGTGTCGCGTCGCTTTTTGCTATGCAAAACTTGCAAAAAGCTACACAAAGTTTAATTATGTATAGCATTTTGCGATACAAGATAATATAGGCTGCAGTTGATTATCTTGCAATCTATCGCAAACTGTAAATGAAAATTTGCAAACAAACTTGAAAACTAGTTCACTGATGCTTTACTTCTGATTGTGGAACATTCTAGGCACAACTCTCCATCAAGCATAATTGGCAACTTCATATGTAAGATACATTCTATTGGTTTAAATTCTTCCTGTTTTTTACATAAAATGTCCATTAAAAATAACTTCAAGCCCATCAAATTAAAAATACCAACTTCCATTTTGAGAACTCTGTTAAACAACCAAGACGTCGTTTAAAAATATCCAAGTCCTTGCAACCCTTAAAGGCAGTTCAGTTAAAAAAAATAGTAAATGTTTCATGTGTTGCAGATTATATGGAAATGACCAGAAATGAATGGAAACTATTCTATCTACTTATTCATTTATTTTTTGGTGTTTAAGGTCATATAGTTATGCACAATGGATAATGATAACCGTGACAGTTTTGCGGGTGGAGGAAGCCGGAGTACCCGGAGAGAACCACCGAGCAACGACGAGCAGCTGTCAGCTCCTCAACATCGTAACTCCGCACTGCAGCACAGACATGGTTAGATTGGATGAAGACATGCGTACCATCGACGTGCAATACGTATTAGTACAGCGTCGTCGTACCCCCTTCTATCTACGTAGAAGAATTCAATACAAAAGAGCATAACATAACTCTGGTATATAAAAATAGCTATGCAATTTTTATAAAATGCTATTCATTTTTTGGAAATGTGTAGCATTTTGCTACGCATAGAAAAAAAGTTATTTTGAGCACTGGTAAAAATATTTAATAACCTCTACTTGGATTTTCGGAATTCTCATAGAATTAACTCAAATTCGGGTGTAGGTTATTGAATTTAACTTCCTATTTTTTATAATTTGTTCAAGGTGTTAATTAAGATCAGAATACAGATCAACCTTTTTTACCTGGTACTTCTCCAGTTCATAACCACGTATTGCTAAGAACGGTCTTATTCCTTCACGTCGTTCCAATTTGTCAATAATTTGCTGGCACCACTGATGGGTATATTTCAGAGGGCCGGTATGACACATATTTCCAAAACAATCTGATAACTGTCTTCGCCTTATCTTTTCTTTCTTTATTCTTTTATGGTCGTCTTCCAATCGCTTATTTCATTCCTTATCAGATATTTCCCCGGTCCTCCACTTTCTGTACTCCTCTTGATAGAGAAATGTACATTCATTTTTCATAGAAGAAAAGATGAGCACAGGAAATGATTACTGCCCTTTGTACCCAGAACGAACTGTCATTCGGGTCAAAATCTCTTTAAAGGACTCTTTAGTTTTCCACCAGTAGCGTAGTTCAACCCTGCCCAATGGTGAATGTAAGGAAATGATGGAAAGGTTTCTGCAGGGGAGCGGTGAGACAGCCGTTTGGTGAGATATAGTTTCGGGAGAGAGATAAATACATCTTTGATTTCCCAACGGCATCCAGGAGGATGATGATGAGGAAGAAAGAAGATTGGGAAAAAGAGTTATTCACTGAAGAGGCGATGAGATCGCCTCAACGCCGCTCATTAGATGGGTGAACTTCACCAAATTAACTTCGTACCGGCCCTTTTCAAGGCCCACATATTCTCGAAAGAGAGATAACTGATCACATTACAATACTTTTTTTCATATTTATTTATTTATTTATTTATTTATTTATTTATTTATTTATTTATTTATTTATTTATTTATTGGTGTTTTAAGGTCACATATTTCTGCACAATGGCTAATCATGACCGCGACAGTTTATGGGTGGAGAAGGCCGGGGTACCCGGAGAGAACCACCGAGCAACGGTGAGCAGCTGTCAGCTCCCCAACATACTGACTCCACACAAGCAGGGTTAGCATTGGTTGAAGACAGGTGAACCATCGACGTGCAGTACGCCTTAGTACACAACATCACCGTGCCCCTACGCGGGCAATGGGGTGAAGTGTCTTGCCCAAGGACACAACGCGTTTGCCGCAGGTGGGATTCGAACCGAGGACCTCTCGGCTTGCACCTCTACCAACTGAGCCACCGTCACCACCACCCCTCGTTTTGCATGAAAAGAAAACAAAACGGTACCTTCCCTTTTATTTCCCATCGAAGATGTCTACAGGAAAGTCCATATTGTTTCTGGACTGGGGGATGCATTTTGTCAAGCTTGAAGGAAAGAAAAATATTATTTCTTTATGGTTCATAAAGAAATAATGTTTTTCCCCCTCAATGCTTCAGAAAAAAATCTCAATGGTACGTATTTTGATTACTCTGTAACGATTGTTTTCGGAGGAAAATATTTATGATTAGAGGATTGTCTGTCGTCTTTTCACATTTTGAGAAGAGTGTTTCAAAATATTAAATTTGACAGAGATGCATACAATATTATCCTAGCACTGGCAGTAGAAATGAGAAGTGACTCTTGGCGTTATTTTACTGATGGGATGGGGGGGGGGGGGAGGGGGCGGTGATAAAAAAGGGATTATAGGACCAACCTAATGATTCGACAAAACTGTCGCAGAAGTTTTAACAAATCACCAAATTTATTTCAAGTTAATTCAATATATTGTCATGAACTGAACTTATGTACGTCGAGATCTGCATTTACCTATCTATGAAAAAAAAAACTATTTACTACGAGATGTTTGAAAAAAAAAACTGAATGAAAGTATTCCGTCTCTCATTTACTGTCTGATGAAATGAAAAAAATGAGAAGGAATTAAAAAATCTAGTTGTGTTACATAATGGACTTCAATGACATTAATGTCATGCATGACTGACTTTTTACTATCTAACAAAAAGCTTAGAGAACATAAAAAGGTATAATGGAAAAAACAAAATACCTTTGGAGTTTTGTTTTGACACCTGAATGAGAAAAAAAATGTAATTTTAAATATTGTGTATAGTTTTGCTCAAACCAATGTACAGTTAAAACTAGAAGTCATATCACGAATAATGCGCTTGTCTGGGCTTAACTGCGCGTTGGAATTTCGCGCAATTGCCATATCGAATGAGATCCAAAGCACGGCAGGTTCTCCTGGTTACACATAGCGAACACAGGCAATGTTTCTGCCAATGGACCTCCGGGTTACCCGGAGGTCCATTGGCTGAAACATTGCTTGTGCACAGGCCATATGTACAGAATTTGATAGCTTTACTTGGGCCATAACGCGTACATTAACGCGCATATCGACGTGCTATTTGTGCGCATTTCATGACAGGACTTCTAGTTTTAACTGTAGAATATCTCTGTCGTTTTCGTGGAAATGTCTTGGATGAAATTGTATAGTATGAACTGCCTCTCAATCATATCCTTTTGCAAGATGATCTAATGCAGAGATACAGTACATTCCACACACAGCAGTACGATCACTTTGTAGTCTCAATGTATTTATTCTTCAGGAATCTGTGTTTTTCACTATGAAATTACATATGGCTTTATCCATTGGTGGTAAACCATATGCACCAAAGTAGAAAGCAGAATGATTGTTTTTAAAATATATAGCTATCCAGTGTTCTCCTGGTTCTTTCGATGAATCTGTGTTTATAATATATGCTTGTCTCTGTTTAGGTTTTCGTTTTCGTTTTGGTAACAAGACTTTTAAAAACAATTTTCCGTTTATGGATGATAACCTTTAAGAACTGCCATGTATATATTGCATTTATTACTTTCCAAAGTGTGATTTACTGAAATTTCCGGGTTTGATTATAAACGATAACTTCACAAGTGAATTATGCAATCGACACTTGGGTCATGTATCTGTGCCCGAAAACGAAGACGCTTTGTTGTGGATGTAATGGGGTCTTCATTGCTTTTTTTGTGTTTACCTATCATGAAAAGCAGACGACACTTGCAAAAAACATTCTTCAATAACTATTATTTTCATCAAAAACATAGGTTATGACCCCTCATTGGAACGAGCTCGTAACAATTAGGGTCATAACCTATGTTTTAGCGCCAGACAATGAACAATAAGTAAAATTAATTGGCGATTTTTGAGAATAGCGCTGGCCGGTTTTCGTCGTTACGTTAGCAAAAGGGTTAAATAATATAATTATCGTTAATAACGCAAGGTAATAAAGAGTAATTACTTTACTGGACTGGTTATGTGAAATAATTCATTCGAGGCGAGGGACTATATTGTAAAACACTCGTGCGCATTCGCGCACTCGTGTTTGTACAACGTCCCTCACCTCTCATGCTTTATTTCACGTAACCAGTCCAGTCAAGCGATTACTCTCCATATCTTCTTAGTCCTGAAAAGGGCTGACACGGAGCCGTTATTTAGGTATGACCACTTGTTCACGAGATCTGTCCATGTAACACTGTCTTTGGGGCAGTCTATTTCAAAGTCTATACCAGCGCAGTATTCAAATAAGTTCATTTTTCTTGATTTTTTTTATATATTATATAGTATAGTCACTGGACGCAGTTTCTGTACATATCTATTATCCCTTTACTTAACATGAAAAGCAGACAACGCTTGCCAAAACAATTCTTGAATAGCTATTTTTTTTATTTTTTGTCTCAAAAACTTAGGTTAAGACACCTCGTTCGAACAAGCGCGACGAGCTCGTCCCAACGAGGGTTCATGACCTATGTTTTAGAGATAAAAAATAAAAAGAATAATTGACGATTTATGAGAATAGTGCTGGCCGGTTTTGGCCATTATGTTGGGTGAAGGTTTAATGTTCCTGTGTGTACCTGACATTTTTCTCAGAAATCTTTCATTTTCTCTTTAGTAGCTTGTGTCAGTTCTATCACTACACATTCTTGAAATAATGTTTGTATTTTTTCTTGCAATGTTCACCATGACTCATCTTTTTAATAGTCAAAAATTACTTCTCTAAATCTGTTGATCTGTATCTCACGATCAAATTCGGCACAGACAACAACGTTGATCACCTCTTGAAGAGCTGGAGCAAACTGAAGTTCAATTCGAAGATTGCCACACTTTATAGGATGAGCCAATGGCCCATTACTACACTGATCAGGTGTCAAATCAATTCCCCCAAAGAGTATACCCTCTTGCGGTGCTCAAAATAACTTTTTTTCTATGTGTAGCAAAATGATGCACATTTCCAGAAAATGAATAGCATTTTGGAAAAATTGCATAGCTATTTTTGTATACCAGAGTTATGTTATGCTGTCTTGTATTGAATTCTTCTAAGTAAATAGAAGGGGGTACGATGACGCTTTAGTAAGGCGTACTGCACGTCGATGGTACGCATGTCTTCAACCAATCTAACCCTGCCTGTGCTGCAGTGCGGAGTTACGATGTTGGGGAGTTGACAGCTGCTCGTCGTTGCTCGGTGGTTCTCTCCGGGTACTCCGGCTTCCTCCACCCGTAAAACTGTCACGGTCATCATTAGCCATTGTGCATAACTATATGACCTTAAACACCAATAACTAAATAAATAAGTAGATAGAATAGTTTCCATTCATTTCTGGTCATTTCCATATAATCTGCAACACATGAAACATTTACTATTTTTTTTTTAACTGAACTGCCTTTAAGGGTTGCATGGACTTGGATATTTTCAAACGACGTGTTGGTTGTTTAACAGAGTTCTCAAAATGGAAGTTGGGATTTTTAATTTGATGGGTTTGAAGTTATTTTTAATGGACATTTTATGCAAAATGTTGAAAAAACAGGAATAATTTAAACCAATAGAATTTATCTTACATATGAAGTTGCTAATGATGCTTGGTGAAGATTTAATCTGGGTTATGCCTAGAATGTTCCACAATCAGAAGTAAAGCATCAGTGAACTTGTTTACAAATTTGTTTGCAAATTTTCATTTACATTTTGCGATACACGATAATCAACTGCAGCCTTATAGGCTGCAGTTGATTATCTTGTATCGCAAAATGCTATACATAATTAAACATTGTTTAGCTTTTTGCAAGTTTTGCATAGCAAAAAGCGACGCGACACCGCTTATTTTGAGCCCTGTATTCTTCCATAATCCTGAAAAAATAAATCAAATGTTTGATTTTGTCCAAAGAACCCCGTAGCTTCATTCAATAATTAATATGAATTTAGATAAAGTTCCCCTTCAAAATTTGGTTCAAAGGGTTGTGATTTAATGGATTGTCAATCTACGTTTACTTCCAACTTATTCGAATTGAAATGTTGCAAATTAAATGAAGTTGGGTCAGTATCTCCATTTATATATCTGTTAGATTCTAAGCCAAGAATAATTTGTTTTTGTAAATTTTTGCATGTTCACCACCAATCAGACAAAATTTAGATAGAGTACGATACAGTTTAATTCTCATCTCTACTTCATTTGGTAAATATTTTTCTTGCACAAATATATCTAAGTGTAATTTTCCTCTTAACTGTACAGCTTTACTAATACCAATTAATTTTGCACGTTCAGTCAAACCTTCGTTAGAGGAACTTTTAAAAGGTTTCAGTATATGTGCCAGAAGTATCTGAATACCACATTTCACTTGTAGCCATTCGTGATTTTTTTTTTCTTTTGAATAATTAAAAAATTCTCCAAAACCCCTCGACAAGGATATAGATTTGTATTGATGGTGATAATATTGCCATTCGATGTGGCATCATTTTTTTCTAAATATGCTATGAATAAAATTATTAATGGGAGCAATTTGTTTATCTGGTGCCAAAGCACCCCCATCTTGTTTTGTTATTTTAAATTAAACTTCAAGTGTAGATGCTGCAAGAAGATATATCCACTTGGTTGTTTATCTTGGAATTAAAAATTATTATATTGCTAAAGAATTGTTTAAAGATGCTATTGAAAATTGTTCAACTTCACCAGTATTTTTACACTACTTGATGTTGCAGAAACATTGTCTGGATCACAACTACTTCCAAACTGTTCCCATGTAACATCATCATTTAATCAAATATACCAGAAAATGTATGGTGATCTTGAGGTTTTGTTAACTATGAAGCTTGTGCTGAAAATTTTCGGTTTATATCGCATAAACCGAAGGAAAACAACAGTTATTTCTTAAATGTCCGAATAAATATTTAAGTCTATATTATATTTAAATGCTTCTCTTTCCATGTTAGGAAAAATGACAGGACAAAATATTTTTACAATCCAGTTTTTATAATAAATTTAGTGATACCCACAATGATATATCAAATGTTTTAAATATATCACCAAATTCTTCATGAATTTCTGATTTCATTGCATCTATGACATGGTCACCATTTGCATAGGCACATGGTAAATACTTAATTCGACAGCATCAACAATTTTATTCTTTTTTGTCCAAATTGTTAAATACCCTTTTTTCAAATGTATGTTTTATTGTATTAATGCGTTCCACATCCCCACTTGAAAATGTATTTTTTTTTCTTTTGAGTGTTTTGTCCATACAAAAGTTGAGAACTTCTACTTTAATTTGTATAGAAACAGAAGCAGGAGTTATTTGAATACTCCGATGAAACCATGGATGTAACAATCCACTAAACACATCAAGATATTTTTTATGTAGGCTTATGTGTGAAATATTTCAACGTGTTTTCAATGTTTGTTGAAATCGTCCTACAATACTTGCGTTTGTTTCAGGATTTCCTGCCATGAAAAAATGAATATTTGTTCTCTTTAAACATTTCTGTACCACCTTATTTTTAAATTCAGAACCTTTATCAGATTGCCACGCCAATGGTCTTCGTCCAGAGGTTTTCAAAATAGTCTGAAATGATTTTGTTAATGTCTCCTCAGATTTATTGTGGACAGGAAATACCCATGCATATTTTCAAAATACATCAATGACACAAACTAAATAACGAAATTGATTGTTATGGGATTGTCAACTTTGGAAATTTGTGAAATCAATTTGCCATTGATGATCAATACCACCTAAAATAATTTTACGTCTGGGAAATTTTCTCCAGATAGGCTTATGTAAAGTATATGTTCTTTCTCCCTTCAACCAATCTTTGACTTGTTTGACAGTGATGGATTTATGTTCCGTACGGGCTGCATTGTACAACTGCTGTACACCACCATGGCCAGCAGGATATCTTGTGTTGTAATGCAATTCACTTAATAAATCATTCAATAGGCCTCCCATTTGTCTGAAATTTTATATTTAGATAATTTATGTTGTAGTAATGATTTTGGTGTATCATCACTCCACGGGCTTTTTCTCCATCTATCTTCAGGAGAAATCTAATATTTACTGCTAGGTTTATGAATGTGTTGTCTATCCATCCATAGCCAATGATCACGATGACGTACAAAATCTAGTAGTATATTTATATCTTTTAATCCATGACAGAAAATTTCCCAACCTCTGGGTTTGAAACATTTTCGATGTCTAAGTACATCATTAATGAAATTAATAATGTTTGAAACTTCCATGGTTTCACCATCATAACTTAATACACACTGATTATCCAACCTCTTATTTGGAGAGCTGATACAGCAGACAATAACGAACTTGCTTTAGGTCTCATAGTAACAGGGACACTTTCTATAATACCATCTCGTAAAGATAAAGATTGTTTTTTGTTCTACTTGGGTATGACCAGTGAAGGTTGTGATGCTTTCTTATGTGTCATTTGAAATTTTTGCAACGTTTTCCGATAATTAAGTCCAGTCTCACTTTCTGATAACTCCAAATTGTCTAACACTGATGATAAATTATTCTGAAGCTGTGCAATATTTGTAACTTGTGGGCTAGGTGGTAATCTATGACACTGAGATTTTTCATTTCTCAACTGTTGCATATCTTTTAATAATTGATAAGGTAAAATAGCCATTTTCTTCATATTGTACTCACTAATTTATTTCCAAGATTTGTTGCAAGTCCAACCACTATGGCAAGTAGTGCAAGTAATAGCAAAAAACATTTTTGATTAATATTTGTTTTTTTGTTTTTGTTTTATTAACAGAAACTGCTTTACAAGCAAGTGTTCTTAGTTGTTCACGCTTCGGATACAATTTCTGTTTCTGACCAGCTGTCAGATGTACAGTACGTGGAGAGTGTATTATCACTAAATCACCCGCAGAGTGGAGCTTCCACCCAAACAATAATTGCAAATTTGTTGCAAAGCATAACCAGCACAAGCAAAGTTTCAGCCAATGGACCTCCGGGTTAAACCCGGAGGTCCATTGGCTGAAACTTTGCTTGTGTTTTTTGTCGATATGTACAAAAATTTGAAAGTTATAGCTTGGGTGATACCTCCACTCCGCGGGTGATTTAGTTACAATCCACTCTCCACGTACTGCACATTGCCTTTTAAGAGATTATGACAACATTCTGACAAGCAATTAATTAATTATTTAGGTGCATTTCTTATTGTTTCTTTCTGAAATGCTGGAGGAGGTTGACTCAATGCCAATAACATACCACCATATATTTTCGATAAATTATTTTATGTTTCTTATTTTGTCTCATCCTTCTCTATCTGTATCAGTGGATGAAATGAATCAAATAAAATGTATTGCTATTTTGTATTGTGAAGGGTGCACTTTATTTATTAAAATTGTTTACTTAAAATAAGACCTTATTCCACGAGTAGGTTTTGGAGAATTTAAAGCTGTAAAATGTGTCATTGTGGGAATATTTTCTTTTAATGGTACATACCCTGTATTTTGTACAGAATGCATTGATTTATTTTTTTCCACCAACTTTCATTATTGACACTACACATGTTAACTTAACTGGTAGTACTTTTTTTTGTTTTTGAAGACTTTTCACAAGTAATGCTTTTATTATTGTATACTTGGTAGGAGGAGGATTATGAGCTGCAATTTTAAAATTTGTATACACGAATTAGGTACCTACTTTCGTTGATTTTTTATCTGTCTATAACTTGAGGAATTATTTTATATTTTTTTAGGCGATTTTCTTTTCTTATGTGTTTTCTTCTGAAATGCTGACAGAAAGTTTCTAGTTCTTTTTTATAAGAACCCCATCGAATTAAATTACGAATTATAACACCATCAAAAAACCCATCACCATCTGGTTTTAAAATAATGTTTCTTTTTGTTGCAAGATCTACTCTTGGATTTTCAAGATGTTCAAGATCTTGTTTATGTTTATCTATATGGGTTAAAGTTTATTTGGGCAATTTAAGTTTCTTATTAAGTATGATTCTACTTTCTAATGTGAACTGTACTACTCAAAGTTTGCTAAGCATCAAATATTTGACACGTCATTGTGAAATTTCCTTGTCACATATTTGCGATGTTTTGGGTGGATATGATTGAGGAAGGTATTGAGATGGTCCTCAGTGTTTACATTAGCTCTCTAGACAGGCAGACTTTTCATGACAGTCATGGGAAGCATGAACCCCTTGAGTTTCATGATGTTTTCGTGTACTGTCTACATGTACATGACATGTGTAGGGTATTCAATCTTCATTTCAACACAAACCCTTCTGATTTAATGATTGAATATGGCAAATGTAAATGTAAGAAGATGGTTGTCTGAAGCAGAAATGTGGCGGGTTGTAGGGATGGTGGAGCAAGGAGCTACCTATCGTCAGGTTGGTGAAGCCCTTCTGTGCACCATACGGTCATCACCAGAGCCTGGGCAAAATTTTAGCAGTATAGAAAAACCAGTAAAACTGCATGGTGGTGGCAGAGACAGGGCAACATCTGCAGCTGAAGAACGGTTTTTGATCACTCAGGCCCGTAGGAACTGCTTTGCCACAGCAATCCAGCTTCGCAGTGACCTTCAGAAGGCATCTGGGGTATATGTTTCCACGCAGATTAGCTGGGCAAGGTCGCACGAAATGGTCACTGATGTAGAAGACCATGTATTCGCATTCTGCTGTCCCAGAACCACCGCCAGGCACGATATGAATGGGCCAAGGACCGCGTTGGATGGACCAGAGAAGATTGGCGACCTGTCCTTTTTACAGATGAGTCAAGGTACTGCCTAGACCACACAGATAGGCGTTCTATGGTATGGAAAAGACAAGGAGAGCGATTCCATGCAGTCAACATTGCTGAACATGACCGCTATGTTGGAGGGTCAATCATGGTCTGGGGCGGCATCAGCAGGGATGGACGTACATACCTCTGTGTCTTTGAACGTGGTACATTGACAGCACAGCAGTATATTGATGAGCTCCTGGATGTTCACGTCAGATTGTAAGCAGGTGCATTGGGTGATACATTCATTCTGATGGACGATAATGCCCTCCACATTTTGCCCATGCTGTCAGGGAGTACCGACAGAGGAAGGGATTGTGCGTATGGACTGGCCAGCAAGATCCCCTGACCTCAATCCAATCGAGCATGTCTGGAATGAGTTGCGGCTTGCAATTTCAGCCCGTCCTGTCCAGTCAAGACGTGTCCAGAAGAACAATATCCCACAAAGGACGCACAGGAGCCAGATTGGGAGCATGAGAAGGCGTTGTCAAGCTGTAATTAACGGTAATGTGTCTCATACTCGATATTGAACCCATACACGTACCAGTTCGCTCCGTCAACTTTTTGGAAAAATTGAAAAATTTTCCTTCTTTTAATAATAATATCCATTTTCCATGGTTATCGTATTGAAAAGCTAAAAAATAATGTCAAACACAAATAAAATCTTAATTTTTGTACTTAAATCATTAAAGATATAATTAAATAAAATACATATACACTTTCCATTACAATATTTCAACTAAAACGTAAAACAGGTAGTTGGATATACTTGGTGATTAGCAAACTTTGAGTAGTATATTTTTAAAAAAAGAAATCCTTTTTTAAGTTATTTTCTCTTTCAATGGATTGGTCTGATATTTAAGTATTTCCAAAGAATGTATGAAAGAATACATGATGATGTTTACTCATTAACATATTTTTAAACATGTCATAACACTACCCTTTTATAGTTTCGCATAGATGATGGGTTCACGTTCATCTTGTGTCACTCATGAATGAAAAATATCAGCTCATAATCATAAGTAAAGGCATAAAATGTGCATCTAACCTCATGGTACGACTTGTGAATACCAGTTTTGAGTTATGTAAATGACACTTGCATTTCGATGATGTCCTTCACAGGTAAACCATAATTTAATATTTTGTTCATCTTTATGTCTTAACATATCACCAAAGACTACAAGATGTGGTATCATTAACAATGTCATATTCATAATCTGGAATGCCTATGATAAATGTTGTATCTTCAATCTCTTTAATTGAATATAACACCAGTTCAACTTTAGTGGGTCATTTTGAAATAAATCATTTTTCATATCAATCTCTCAGTTTTTTAACAAATTCCCTTTTCCCTGAACCACTAGGCCCTGAGTAGGCCATGAGTAGGCCCTGAGTAGGCGATGAGTAGGCCCTGGGTAGGCCCTGGGATGAAAATATTACAGGGGTGTTAAAACAATAAACACTCACACGATGCCATGATTGTTTGTTTTTATGAAAAAAAATTCTATCAGTGTCAGTAGTATAGCAGGGGCTTTTCGTGCCCCATTACCCGGAGCTTTGGGGGAGCAACTAGTGTTAAATTCCCATAGGAACCGGAGCCGTTTGGGGGTGCAGACATGAGACGTGTTTTTTCGTGCCATGCAGCTAGATCCACCAAATGGTGTACGCACTACATATATAGTATTCTATGGCATGTACCGTGATATAAGTACGCACGGGGATATAGGTATATGTTATAGGTAAGTAGTTGAAAGATGATGTGAAAGTTGGGTTTTATTGAAAGTTTTCCCTGCAAAACGGTTGACGTTGCTATTGACGTTGTGACATCATGATGCGTACGAGACATCATAGAGACGTTGACCACTGTTGTTGTCCATTATAGAATCGGACATAACGTTATTCGGGTCATGGGGTGTCGGGCTTCGCGATAGGGGCAGGGAGGGGGGTTGGTGATCTGGTAGTACTGGTGTACATCCATGTTGGTATATCATTAGCCCTTGGGACTTCATATTATGCTATGTCTGGTACAGCTAGGTCAAGCAGTATTGTGGGCATGGGTAGTGTGGTATTGCGAGATAGTCATTGGTGGTTTAAATTGGACAGTATGGGATGAATGATATGTTGGTCTATTACCCCCTTAGTACTATTAACCTACCGAATCCTTTGTATTATCTTATGGCTGGTATTGGTAGTATGGAATTCCAGACCAGGCGGTATTATACTAGGTTGTTTTGAACAGTAGTAAAGGATTAACGACCTGTTGGTCTATTATCCACTAAGTTCTAACCTATTAGCTCGTTTCGGGATGGGGGTGGGTGGAGGTTGTATTGGTAGTACAAAATATGGACTACTAATGAAATGAGGTTAGCCTTTGTGGTGGTGTGGCTCCTGAATCCCAGAAAGGCCTTCAGGCCTCTTACTTCCAAACTCCTACAAAACCTATTTATGGCTCCTATATGGCTCTTATTTCTATAAGCGTCCCATACAATAGATAACAGAAGGCTTTTCAACATTCAATACATTTTATTCTATGCAACATAATAATATTACAATATACATTCATTTGACAAAACACGATTTAATTGCAGTTTTCAAATATACACGACTAATGAATGACATATAACACAGAAAAATGAATTTTTCACATCAAGATTGCAGTGACAAAACAGCTGATCGTCAGAGTACATTAATGTCTATATATCCAGTGGTTTGGTCGAGGTTCCATCTTCTTGAACTTTTCTTTTCGGGTAAAAATATGGCAGTCCAGCTTTGATCTGACTATAAGTGTACATGTGATTATTGTTCACCACAAATCCACGGTTAACTCCTGTTCCACTCTGTTGCGATTTCAACACATGCATATATTTGTTCTTCGTTAGGTCGTTTTGGCGTTTATTTATTCCTTTGGAACTAAACTTGCTACTTGGGCCAAAACAGTAGTAGGTTTTGCTACAGAGACCCACAATTCCATCTCCGCTCCATTCAACCTTGAAAAGGCCAGGTGTTCTTTTATCGAATGCTTTCCGGTCGCTGCAACATGACCCCTTCGGTGACCATATATCTCCTCTAATCTTTGTTTAAACAAAGTCTTCTCTGTGCTCATCGCATGATTCTGACGGTAACCATTGATGATACTCTCTATAAAACTGTTCTTTCTTTTCCGGTTTTATTACTTCTTCCAGAGTTGATTTGGAGAATGAGATGTATCCAGAATCTGTATCCATGAGGCAGTACTGAAAATCACGTCTATCCACGAAGGTATCATTAAAATCATAGTAAAACTGCAACATCTTCATCTTTGCGTATTGGTTCACGAAGAATCTGATATAAAGTGGTAAGTTCAGCTTGATGCGGTTCTTATTCATTTCCAACTCGTATACTGTGTCGCTCAAAGGGTTCATTTGTCGGAAGTGCACGTTGTTTATTAAGCGAGAAGCTTCGTCGTCATTACAGTAAATAATATTTCTGTGTTTTTCTTTGTTGGTTACTGTCTTTCCGTACACGCTATTCCCAAGGAGTTTCATTGTGTCAGCAACTATTGCCTTGTCAGGGTCAACATAACCTTCTCTTCTAGCCTGTGATACCTCTTCTCCAAATTTCTTGAAGCACGCTTTTGGTTCGTATTGTATGACTTGGTAAATTTGTGTCACCTCGAGGCCGTGATCAAGGTACCATTTCAGGGGTGGCGTTGCAAGCAATATCCTCGTCGCATGGTAACTCCCGATCAAACTTCTTCTCGGCTGGCGCATGACGTGGTTTTTCTCTGCAAACTTTCCCATGTGATCTCCAATGTCGTCTGTACTAATGGTGGTATTTTTAAAGATGGGTGTCATTTCTTCAAAGTGCTGTCTGAAGTGGTCTGGAACATGAATGTCACACTCAACTAATCCGAATAGATTGCCCGAAATCACATGCTGCGTTACTTCACTCTCGTTCATTGTCCATGTTAAAGTGTTGCTCCCAAGTTTCTCTAGGTAACATTTTACTGCAGGATCCTTTCTCATTTTCAACCACTGACATTCCCAAATTTCAACAAGTTTGTATCCTTGATCAGCAATGTATTTGGCGTTCTTCATAGTCTCTTTGTGAAGATCTTCCATTTGTTTTTCTCGAACATTGTTGAAAAGAATTACTTCTCCATTTCTTTTGGTGTTTAGTCGACAATTGTGGACATGCCAGAAGCAGCCGTGAAATTGGTACACCGTCTGCCTTTCTTTGCACCAGCCGACTACGGGCAGATGTCTCCTTCCAATCTTTTTCTCTTCTCCATTGAATTGATGCCGAATTTCAAGACTGTCTCTTCTGGAGATATAGTTTAACCACTGCTGCGTCATTCTGCCATATTTGTGAGAATACTTCGGTTTGAAGTCATGTTCTTTACGTCTTCTTATATACATCCCAGTTGGCATCTCTTGCATTAAACACCACAAGTAAAGAGCGTTTGCATCATAACCAACTACACCCCACACGTTTTAGCTTCCTCTCCATACTGATAAGATCTAATTTTTGTTAGTCCTTTTTCTTGATGACAGTCAAAAATTATCGAAGGACCTCCCACGATGTTGTCTTTTACCAGGTGATGTAAATATTTGTTCTTCTTGTTGAAAATGGTAAAATGGGTTTCATTGTCGATCGTGTTGAAGAAATACTTCAATGTCAGTCCGGGTACACTCATTCCATCTTTCATCATATCAATCCCGCGCTCTTTGTAGAAGGCAAATTGTTTCTCTAGTGCTTCTAGGAATGGATGGACATCACGATTGTTGTACCAGATGAGAAAATCGCGAAAGGTGTTCATCTCGTGGTCTTTCCATACTTTCTGACAGTAGATGTATTCTTCTTTAGATATATTTTCCCCTTTGAGCGAACTGTAGAATGTATCGTAGTCCGGCAAGTGGTCTTGTTCCAGTTTCTTCGAATCATCAATCCACTCGTATGGCAGGTAACCTTTCGTCACTGAACAGCCAAATGCTCTAAGAAATTTATCATACGAAAAACCAGGTGCCAGATAATTCACAATGTCGAGGAATTTGAACTGTTCTGTTTTAAGGCACAAGAAATTGTTGTTTCTCTTCACAGTGAATCCAATGTCCTGTTTCGTTTCCAAGAAAGTAAGTAGCTCGTACTTCACAACATTGAAATCATACTTTCCAGAGTTGAATCCAACAACCGGCATTTCTTTCAGATAAGCAACAAACTGGTGATGTAGCTCCTCCAAGGGACGTGACCTGGCACGTCCTTCTTCATTTAACAATGGGTCTCTCTCAATTACTTCTGTGATCTTCGTATTGAGTTCATAAATGTAAGGTTGATATTCTGACTTTAACAGCGCATAGGCCCCGTTTGAAATCTCTTCCAAGTAATTCATCATACGGCTCACCAATTCTTGTGCATTTCCTTCTGTAATAAAGCAGACCGGTTCTACAAATCCTGGTACATTGCTGCTTACACTTACGCTCAATGGAACGTGTCGGGTTTCCCAGGTCTGTTTTTCACTTGTTGTAGGTATATGAGTTGTATCAAAATAGCATTCGAAGTCAAAGGTTGCTCGGTACGGGTAATATCTATTTTCACTTGGAACTGAGATGCCTTCATCTTCTAAGAGTTCAAAAACTGTTTTTGGAACATTAAAAACACCGCCAGCATATTCATAAGATACTTCTTTTGTACATGTTCTTTCATGGCGATTGAGTCTGTAAACCTTTTTCCACAATTTGCCACACTTCCGACAGGTAAATGACTTAAATAATGATTGATGTCTCTGATGTAACTGAAATGTTCTTCGTGAATGTTGATATACATCGTCTCACTAAAACGGCAGAGTGATCGTCTGACTAGACTAGCATTTGTTTCTCCATCTTCATTGTGTTGCAACTGATAAACGTTGATGTTCAGTTTGAATAAGTTCTCTATTTCAGGTAACTGGTTAAGATTCACTCCTTTGAAAGTTTCCGTGTCTTCATTTGTATACTGTCGAAACAGGTGTTTAGTTTCTGTGTTGAAGTTGTGGTAGGTAGCCCCTCTTGAAAGGGCTAAGCATCTGAATAAACACAGGTTATCGTCGTACTTGAAGTTGTGGTGCTGGTCTTTCACTAAAGCAATTATGGCTGGATTGTCCATGATGTACGCAGGTAAATCTGTGGCGCCTCCAATAGGATGATCTTTGATTTTATTGATGTAGAATGTTATGTTTGTCACTTTATAAACAGTCCATTTAGAATCGGGTCGCTGTTGTCTCGCCCACTCTAATACATCTTCTTGAGAAACATCTCTCATAAACTTTTTAAAATCTTCTAGATTCGAAACAAGACGTGGTGTATCCAGGAATCTGGCATTGTTCTGGGATGCGTGATAGTATCGGAGGTCGTCAGTTTCATTATTTCTTAAGATAAATCCGTAGCTCAGGTTGATTTTGAACTTCCACTCTTGTTGAAAAATTGTTTCTGTACATTCCCTGGCCATAGCTGTTATGTTGCCGGTCTTGATGCGAAAATTGTAAGTGTCTTGAAGTTTTCTGTTCGTGATATGGTGGGTCCGTATAATGTCCCAGTTCACTTTGTAGAGAGCTTTCATTTCATCACATTCCTCTTCGTCTAGTAGTTCAGGTGAAAACTCTGCAGGATCACACTCCATGAATGATGTTCTGGATTTCTTCGTCTTCCCACTTGACTGCTGTTGGTCGTCATTTGATTTTCGTTTTACGGCTGTTTTCTTGTCAGATTGGTGATCTACTTCCATATGTAGACTGGTTTGAGACAGTTCACTGAATTCTTGCCGACGCTTTTCACATTTTTTCAAGTGATGCTCGAGATCTTCATTCCTGGAATACTTCATGTAGCAGTTATGGCATCCATATATCTTCTTCTTCATATGCAAAGTTCTGATATGTCGCTCCACGTTGCTTCTCTTGTGGAATATTCTTTCACACTGTTCGCATTCTAATGAAGTTAATGTCTTTTCATCGTCTCTTTTATAAGACTTTTTCTGGAGATTTCTTGTTACACCTTGTATCTTCTTGTCTTCTTTCCCCTTGGTTTGGTACTGGTGATCTGTTTTCAGATGCAGTCGATAGGGTATGAGATTGCTGAATTCTCGCTGGCAGTCTCCGCATTTCCATTCACTTGTGCAATTCTCTAAGTGGTGCTCCAGTTTTTTCTTTCCGAGCGAATTTCTTGCAGCATCTCTGACATTAGTGTCTCCTTTCTTCTAGGTGTACAGTCCTTATATTTCTCTCCAAATTGCTTTTTCTGCTGAACGATGTTTCACACTGGTGGCATACAAAGAAGGCTGGTGGCATGTTTGTAGCGTTGTCGGTGTCTCTTGCCTGAAATAATTGAAAATTTCAAATTAGCAGAGCTTCTCACTGACGATGTGTTCACCTCGGCTGCTGAATGGCGAATGACCGATTGCGCAGTGCACGTCGCCTTTTATACCTTCTGGAAGCCACTCTCCCCACATCAGCAGCAACAAATGGCGCTGAAGCACAGACCAACCCACCCCCGACTTGTTCTATAGTTATACTTAAGAAGCAACAGTCAGTCTGTACAATTGATGCATCATGTGAAATACCACGCCACGGCATTTTATCAGTCCAGTGAGATGTCCTTGAATTTTACTTCAGGTTATAATCAGCTCATTCCGCTGAAACACACTATGGTTCCAATCAAAGTGGAAGTGCCTGGAATTTAAACCGAATGCCCGTGGAAGGCTGATCTTGCTCACTGAACTGGGCCGAAAGATGCGTAATCTATAATAAACAGTAAAGACACAACTTATCATATGTTTTTTTTTTTTTTTCAAATTTAATAAAACTCACCGTGTTTTTAGAATACAAAGTGGATCGACAGAAATTTTTATACGATTCTAAATATTTACGCAAAATCGAGCTGGCGACGGACTTATATAGGAATCTGTACATATACCCCAAAGGTGTGGTGTTGTGTTATGAAAATTTTACGCATGAAGATAATTCGGAAATGGAGAGGTATCGAAATTTGTACTTTAATGTAACAAATAATCGAACTTGTGTAGATATTGATCGCAAACAACTTGTGATATAATGAAAACGCACGAGGGGGCGCGCTGAAATTAAAAAAAAAATTATATCTCTTTTACACAGAAAAACGTTTGCTGCCCTTATCGCGCTTTTCCTTCAGAGTTTTCGAAATAATAATTCGAGGGCCAGTGGCTGAGAGCAGCTGTAACGTCGCATGTAGGATAGAAAGTCTACATACTGAGCGTTTTACATTTTCTCTAAACAGATTGTCATCCGTGCTGCAACATGTATATTGTTATGACCCAATTCAAGTTTCGGAAGCTTTAGAAAATATCCGTGAACTACAAAATAATTTGTTGAGTTTCTATTCCTATTCCCGATTAGGAGATAGATGAATGCAGACATGCAGCCTGCAGAGATATACGGCATGGGGAGGGACAGCTAAAAATTACACTTCTAGGAAAAATGCTATACACACAGATTAGAGATGGGTTTCAGTAGTATGTCGCGTATGTTTCACCCCCGGTACCCTCTCGGTATTATAACACTACGTGCTAAGCCGATCAATTGGGGAAAGAAAGTCAATTTCGGTGATTTCGGGTGGATCATGCGCGTGTTGTTAGGGTGATACGCGTTTCCGTCGTCCATTTTGTATACTGGAGGCCGCCATCTTGGTTTCTATGGTGGCACGTGATTGCTAAGTTACCCAATTGTTCTGCAATAGGACGGGGTATGTTCGGAGGGTGTGTTCGATTGTAGAAGAGTAAATCTAATTACCACAAACAACCCGACAATCCTTCCAAATCACCCAAATCCACCCGAAATCACCGAAATTGACTTTATTTCCCCAATTGATCGGCTTAGCACGTAGTGCTATAGTACCGAGAGGGTACCGGGGGGTGAAACATACGCGACATACTACTGAAACCCATCTCTAATCTGTGTGTATAGCATTTTTCCTAGAAGTGTAATTTTTAGCTGTCCCTCCCCATGCCGTATATCTATACAGGCTGCATGACTGCATTCATCTATCTCCTAATCGGGAATAGGAATAGAAACTCAACAAATTATTTTGTAGTTCACGGATATTTTCTAAAGCTTCCGAAACTTGAATTGGGTCATAACAATATACATGTTGCAGCACAGACGAAGTCAATTCGTCAGCAACACCTGAAAAATGTTTCGTTTCTCTCAAAACACCCACGCAGTTGACTTTTCCACCCAGACAGAAATTGACAATCTGTTTAGAGAAAATGTAAAACGCTCAGTATGTAGACTTTCTATCCTACATGCGACGTTACAGCTGCTCTCAGCCACTGGCCCTCGAATTATTATTTCGAAAAGTCTGAAGGAAAAGCGCGATAAGGGCAGCAAACGTTTTTCTGTGTAAAAGAGATATCATATTTTTTTTTTTAATTTCAGCGCGCCCCCTCGTGCGTTTTCATTATATCACAAGTTGTTTGCGACCAATATCTACACAAGTTCGATTATTTGTTACATTAAAGTACAAATTTCGATACCTCTCCATTTCCGAATTATCTTCATGCGTAAAATTTTCATAACACGACACCACACCTTTGGGGTATATGTACAGATTCCTATATAAGTCCGTCGCCAGCTCGATTTTGCGTAAATATTTAGAATCGTATAAAAATTTCTATCGATCCACTTTGTATTCTAAAAACACGGTAAGTTTTATTAAATTTGAAAAAAAAAAAAACATATGATAAGTTGTCTCTTTACTGTTTATTATAGATTACGCATCTTTCGGTCCAGTTCAGTGAGCAAGATCAGCCTTCCACGGGCATTCCGTTTAAATTCCAGGCACTTCCACTTCGATTGGAACCATAGTGTGTTTCAGCGGAATGAGCTGATTATAACCTGAAGTAAAATTCAAGGACATCTCACTGGACTGATAAAATGCCGTGGCGTGGTATTTCACATGATGCATCAATTGTACAGACTGACTGTTGCTTTTTAAGTATAACTATAGAACAAGTCGGGGGTGGGTTGGTCTGCGCTTCAGCGCCATTTGTTGCTGCTGATGTGGGGAGAGTGGCTTCCAGAAGGTATAAAAGGCGACGTGCACTGCGCAATCGGTCATTCGCCATTCAGCAGCCGAGGTGAACACATCGTCAGTGAGAAGCTCTGCTAATTTGAAATTTTCAATTATTTCAGGCAAGAGACACCGACAACGCTACCAACATGCCACCAGCCTTCTTTGTATGCCACCAGTGTGAAACATCGTTCAGCAGAAAAAGCAATTTGGAGAGACATATAAGGACTGTACATCTAGAAGAAAGGAGACACGAATGTCAGAGATGCTGCAAGAAATTCGCTCGGAAAGAAAAACTGGAGCACCACTCAGAGAATTGCACAAGTCAATGGAAATGCGGAGACTGCCAGCGAGAATTCAGCAAGCTCATACCCTATCGACCCAAAACAGATCACCAGTACCAAACCAAGGGGAAAGAAGACAAGAAGATACAAGGTGTAACAAGAAATCTCCAGAAAAATTCTTGTAAAGGAGACGACGAAAGGACATTAACTTCATTAGAATGCGAACAGTGTGAAAGAATATTCCACAAGAGAAGCAACTTGGAGCGACATATCAGAACTGTGCATATGAAGAAGAAGATATATGGATGCCATAGCTGCTACATGAAGTATTCCAGGAATGAAGATCTCGAGCATCACTTGAAAAAATGTGAAAAGCGTCGGCAAGAATTCAGTGAACTGTCTCAAACCAGTCTACATATGGAAGTAGATCACCAATCTGACAAGAAAACAGCCATAAAACGAAAAACAAATGACGACCAACACCAGTCAAGTGGGAAGACGAAGAAATCCAGAACATCATTCATGGAGTTGATCCTGCAGTGTTTTCACCTGAACTACTAGACGAAGAGGAATGTGATGAGATGAAAGCTCTCTACAAAGTGAACTGGGACATTATACGGACCCACCATATCACGAACAGAAAACTTCAAGACACTTACAATTTTCGCATCAAGACCGGCGACATAACAGCTATGGCCAGTGAATGTACAGAAACAATTTTTCAACAACAAGAGTGGAAGTTCAAAATCAACCTGAGCTACGGATTTATCTTAAGAAATAATGAAACTGACGACCTCCGATACTATCACGCATCCCAGAACAATGCCAGATTCCTGGATACACCACGTCTTGTTTCGAATCTAGAAGATTTTAAAAAGTTTATGAGAGATGTTTATCAAGAAGATGTATTAGAGTGGGCGAGACAACAGCTACCTGATTCTAAATGGACTGTTTATAAAGTGACAAACATAACATTCTACATCAATAACATCAAAGATCATCCTATTGGAGGCGCCGCAGATTTACCTGCGTACATCATGGACAATCCAGCCATAATTGCTTTAGTGAAAGACCAGCACCACAACTTCAAATACGACAATAACCTGTGTTTATTCAGATGCTTAGCCCTTTCAAGAGGGGCTACCTACCACAACTTGAACACAGAAACTAAACACCTGTTTCGACAGTATACAAATGAAGACACGGAAACTTTCAAAGGAGTGAATCTTAACCAGTTACCTGAAATAGAGAACTTATTCAAACTGAACATCAACGTTTATCAGTTGCAACACAATGAAGATGGAGAAACAAATGCTAGTCTAGTCAGACGATCACTCTGCCGTTTTAGTGAGACGATGTATATCAACATTCACGAAGAACATTTCAGTTACATCAGAGACATCAATCATTATTGTAAGTCATTTACCTGTCGGAAGTGTGGTAAATTGCGGAAAAAAGGCTTACAGACTCAATCGCCATGAAAGAACACGTACAAAAGAAGTATCTTATGAATATACTGGCGGTGTTTATAATGTTCCAAAAACAGTTTTTGAACTCTTAGAAGATGAAGGCATCTCAGTTCCAAGTGAAAATAGATATTACCCGTACCGAGCAACCTTTGACTTCGAATGCTATTTTGATACAACTCATATACCTACAAAAAGTGAAAAACTGACCTGGGAAGCCCGACACGTTCCATTGAGCGTAAGTGTAAGCAGCAATGTACCAGGATTTGTAGAACTGGTCTGCGTTATTACAGAAGGAAATGCACAAGAACTGGTGAGCCGTATGATGAATTACTTGGAAGAGATTTCAAACAGGGCCTATGCGCTGTTAAAGTCAGAATATCAACCTTACATTGATGAACTCAATACGAAGATCACAGAAGTAATTGAGAGAGACCCATTGTTAAATGAAGAAGGACGTGCCAGGTCACATCCCTTGGAGGAGCTACATCACCAGTTTGTTGCTTATCTGAAAGAAATGCCGGTTGTTGGATTCAACTCTGGAAAGTATGATTTCAATGTTGTGAAGTACGAGCTACTTACTTTCTTGAAAACGAAACAGGATATTGGATTCACTGTGAAGAGAAACAACAATTTCTTGTGCCTTAAAACAGAACAGTTCAAATTCCTCGACATTGTGAATTATCTGGCACCTGGTTTTTCGTATGATAAATTTCTTAGAGCATTTGGCTGTTCAGTGACGAAAGGTTACCTGCCATACGAGTGGATTGATGATTTGAAGAAACTGGAACAAGACCACTTGCCGGACTACGATACATTCTACAGTTCGCTCAAAGGGGAAAATATATCTAAAGAAGAATACATCTACTGTCAGAAAGTATGGAAAGACCACGAGATGAACACCTTTCGCGATTTTCTCATCTGGTACAACAATCGTGATGTCCAACCATTCCTAGAAGCACTAGAGAAACAATTTGCCTTCTACAAAGAGCGCAGGATTGATATGATGAAAGATGGAATGAGTGTACCCGGACTGACATTAAAGTATTTGTTCAACCCGATCGACAATGAAACCCATTTTACCATTTTCAACAAGAAGAACAAAGATTTACATCACCTGGTAAAAGACAACATCGTGGGAGGTCCTTCGATAATTTTTGACTGTCATCAAGAAGAAGGACTAACAAAAATTAGATCTTATCAGTATGGAGAGGAAGCTAAAACGTGTGGGGGTGTAGTTGGTTATGACGCCAACGCTCTTTACTTGTGGTGTTTAATGCAAGAGATGCCAACTGGGATGTATATAAGAAGACGTAAAGAACATGACTTCAAACCGAAGTATTCTCACAAATATGGCAGAATGACGCAGCAGTGGTTAAACTATATCTCCAGAAGAGACAGTCTTGAAATTCGGCATCAGTTCAATGGAGAAGAGAAAAAGATTGGAAGAAGACATCTGCCCGTAGACGGCTGGTGCAAAGAAACGCAGACGGTGTACCAATTTCATGGCTGCTTCTGGCATGGCCACAATTGTCGATTAAACACCAAAAGAAATGGAGAAGTAATTCTTTTCAACAATGTTCGAGAAAAACAAATGGAAGATCTTCAAAAAGAGACTATCAAGAACGCCAAATACATTGCTGATCAAGGATACAAACTTGTTGAAATTTGGGAATGTCAGTGGTTGAAAATGAGAAAGGATCCTGCAGTAAAATGTTACCTAGAGAAACTCGGGAGCAACACTTTAACATGGACAATGAACGAGAGTGAAGTAACGCAGCATGTGATTTCGGGCAATCTGTTCGGATTAGTTGAGTGTGACATTCATGTTCCAGACCACCTCAGACAGCACTTTGAAGAAATGACACCCATCTTTAAAAATACCACCATTAGTACAGACGACATTGGAGATCACATGAGAAAGTTTGCAGAGAAAAAACACGTCATGCGCCAGCCGAGAAGAAGTTTGATCGGGAGTTACCATGCGAAGAGGATATTGCTTGCAACGCCACTCCTGAAATGGTACCTTGATCACGGCCTCGAGGTGACACAAATTTTCAAGTCATACAATACGAACCAAAAGCGTGCTTCAAGAAATTTGGAGAAAAGGTATCACAGGCTAGAAGAGAAGGTGATGTTGACCCTGACAAGGCAATAGTTGCTGACACAATGAAACTCCTTGGGAATAGCGGGTACGGAAAGACAGTAACCAACAAAGAAATACACAGAAATATTATTTACTGTAATGACGACGAAGCTTCTCGCTTAATAAACAACGTGCACTTCCGACAAATGAACCCTTTGAGTGACACAGTATACGCGTTGGAAATGAATAAGAACCGCATCAAGCTGAACTTACCACTTCATATCGGATTCTTCGTGAACCAATACGCAAAAATGAAGATGTTGCAGTTTTACTATGATTTTATTGATACCTTCGTGGATAGACGTGATTTTCAGTACTGCCTCATGGATACAGATTCTGGATACATCTCATTCTCCAAATCATCTCTGGAAGAAGTAATAAAACCGGAAAAGAAAGAACAGTTTTATAGAGAGTATCATCAATGGTTACCGTCAGAATCATGCGATGAGCACAGAGAAGACTTTGTTCAAACCAAGATTAGATGAGATATATGGTCACCGAAGGGGTCATGTTGCAGCGACTGGAAAGCATTCGATAAAAGAACACCTGGCCTTTTCAAGGTTGAATGGAGCGGAGATGGAAATGTGGGTCTCTGTAGCAAAACCTACGACTGTTTTGGCCCGAGTAGCAAGTTTAGTTCCAAAGGAATAAATAAACGCCAAAACGACCTAACGAAGAACAAATATATGCATGTGTTGAAAACGCAACAGAGTGGATCAGGAGTTAACCGTGGATTTGTGGTGAACAATAATCACATGTACACTTATAGTCAGATCAAAGCTGGACTGCCATATTTTTACCCGAAAAGAAAAGTTCAAGAAGATGGAACCTCGACCAAACCACTGGATATATAGACATTAATGTACTCTGACCATCAGCTGTTTTGTCACTGCAATCTTGATGTGAAAAATTCATTTTTCTGTGTTACACGTCATTCATTAGTCGTGTATATTTGAAAACTGCAATTAAATCGTGTTCTGTCAAATGAGTGTATATTGTAATATTATTATGTTGTATAGAATAAAATGTATTGAATGTTGAAAAACCTTCTGTTATCTATTGTATAGGACGCTTATAGAAATGGGAGCCATATAGGAGCCATAAATAGGTTTTGTAGGAGTTTGGAAGTAAGAGGCCTGAAGGCCTTTCTGGGATTCAGGAGCCAAACCACCACAAAGGCTAACCTCATTTCATTAGTAGTCCGTATTTTGTACTACCAATACCACCCCCACCCACCCCCATCCCGAAACGAGCTAATAGGTTAGAACTTAGTGGATAATAGAGCAACAGGTCGTTAATCCTTTACTACTGTTCAAAACAACCTAGTATAATACCGCCTGGTCTGGAATTTCTTACTACCAATACCAGCCATAAGATAATACAAAGGATTCGGTAGGTTAATAGTACTAAGGGGGTAATAGACCAACAGATCATTCATCCTATACTGTCCAATTTAAACCACCAATGACTATCTCGCAATACCACACTACCCATGCCCACAACACTGCTTGACCTAGCTGTACCAGACATAGCATAATATGAAGACCCAAGGGCTAATGATATACCAACATGGATGTATACCAGTACTACCAGATCACCAACCCCCCTCCCTGCCCCTATCGCGAAGCCCGACACCCCATGACCCGAACAACGTTATGTCCGATTCTATAATGGACAACAACAGTGGTCAACGTCTCTATCATGCCTCGTACGCATCATGATGTCACGACGTCAATAGCAACGTCAATCGTTTTGCAGGGAAAACTTTCAATAAAACCCAACTTTCACATCATCTTTCAACGACTTACCTATAACATATACCTATATCCCCGTGCGTACTTATATCACTGTACATGCCATAGAATACTATATATGTAGTGCGTACACCATTTGGTGGATCTAGCTGCATGGCGCGAAAAAACACGTCTCATGTCTGCTCCCCCAAACGGCTCCGGTTCCTATGGGAATTTAACACTAGTTGCTCCCCCAAAGCTCCGGGTAATGGGGCACGAAAAGCCCCTGCTATACTACTAGTGTCTTATATACTACTTTCTTCCATGGCTCCTTCAAATTGATGGCAAGGTATTATGCAATCAACAATTGGGTCATGTATCCGTGCGCGCGAACGAAGACGCTTTGCCGTGGGAGTAATGGGGACTTCATTGTTTTTTTTTTTTTTTGTTTTTTTAACTGTTTACCTAACCTGAAAAGTAGACGACACTTTCAAAAAAATTCTTGAATAACTAATTTTTTTCATTTTTTGTCTCAAAAACATAGATTTTGACGTCTCGTTGGGACGAGCTCGACGAGCTCGTCCCAACGAGGGGTCATAACCTTTGTTTTTGAGACAAAAAAAAAAATGAAAAAAATATTGAAAATTAATCGGCGATTTTTTAGAATAGCGCTGGCCGGTTTTACCCGTTACGTTAGTTAAAGGGTTAAAGGATGGTTTCCCTTCAAATATACTTTCTGAAGAATCTATTCCTTGGTCAATTTGTTGTACACTTTGTTTATATAAATAATCTATGATTTGTTTATCATAAATAATATAATGCCACATAACTCTTGTCCAAATGTTTTGTAAATTGTCTTTGTAAAAAGCTTTCATTATGATAAATGCATTACAAAATTCAATATACATTATAATATAACATATCTTGTTGTTGTTTGGTATCCAGGAGTAATAAGTTGAACAGTAAATAATAATGCTCTATGTGCGATCTTTTTTTCTAAAAGACATACTGGTTGAAATCAAAATGTTCCAATGGCATCATAGGTGTGGGGTATTTACACCTTTAATCTGTATGGATATCAATCATATGTATTTACCACATAACGTTTCTAGTGTAGACAAAGCAAAATATTTTGGTTTCTGGTTCACTTGTGACTTTTCTGTTCTTGTTACATTTAATTCAATGATTTCTCTGTCACATTCAACCATTTTTTACCAGCAGATTCAAATGATGTTACTTTATATTTTTTCTTACCCTTGTTGTGGTAAGGAAGTGTGTGCTACTTCTGATGATAATTTCCCATCATATATCATAAAAAGTTGTTGTTTGATTGCACAACGTTTTCAATTCCATCTAACACTGTATTACCAGTGACAGAAGTTGGTTTGTTTAATGGAATAAATATACCTATATTCAAGCCAGAGTGATTCACAGACACTCTCATCTGGCCATTCTCTTCTATCATCCATTTATCTTTAATGTCTGCAATCATGCTACCAAATAGGTTTGATAGGTTTTCAAAAAGTTTCTTCGCATCAAATTCTTTAAATGTCATTCTGTGTACATGGGACTTTGAATGGAATTTCCGTAATGTTTTTCTGCAGTTGAGGATGGATTGTGTACAATTTCCCTTCATTCTATTATCTTCCTCTCTTGCTCTCTCTACTGACCTCCTCCACTTAACGACCTGTCTCACTATAATTTTCAAAGCTTCTCTTCATCTTAAGTATTCTCTTGTTGGCTAGTACAGTTAAAACTAGAAGTCCTGTCACGAATTGTGCGCTTATCTAGGCTTAATTGCGCGTAGAAATTGCGCGCAATTGCCATATCGAATGGCATCCAAAGCACGGCAGGTTCTCCTGGTTACTCATAGCAAACACATGCAATGTTTCTGCCAATGGACCTCCGGGTTACCCGGAGGTCCATTGGCTGAAACATTGCTTGTGCACAGGCCATATGTACAAAATTTGATAGCCATAGTATGGTCCTAACGCGTATATTATCGCGCATATCGACGTGCTATTTGTGCGCATTTCATAACAGGACTTATAATTTTAACTGTAGACTGTAAAAAATCAGTCTTGTCTTCTTGGCATCCAAGAAAGCAAGTGTAAGAAATGCACACAATTCATCATACTAATCCCATTTGTCTTCTTCATTTTGAAATGGTGTACTTTGTAAATCTGGATAACCATTTTCTGCACTATCTATGAACATTTTGTCCTACTTTGTTTTGAATTTACTTGAAAGTGCAGTTTTCTTGCAATCGCAACACTAAATTTTACCCATAGGATTGCAAATATTTGTTTTCCAGTGCGATGTGACAAATGCTTATTTCAATAATTACATAAAACATGTCTTAATAGGGGGGAATATAAGGCCATTGGTTCTCAGTTTTTCCCCACAGTTGCTTTTAGACTACCAAGATGTTGAGACTGAATTTTGCACTGCTCCGAAGATGTGTAAAATGAGAGATGCAAGATTAAAAAAGCAGGTAAAGCAAACAGTAGTTACTACAAACCCTTCATTACAGTCAAGGTAAGAAGACTGAGATGATACCTATTACACTGCACGAAACAAGAACTGTTGTCAATGAATTTTACAAGTTGGCAAAACAGATTAGAGAGCTAAAATGGTTTATTTGTAAAGAAAACAAACATCTGGCTAATACATGTCCCAATAGAGAATCATGTTTTTACTGTCATGTTATTTATTTATTGATGTTTAAGGTCACATATTTATGCACAACGGCTAATCATGACCGTGACGGTTTTACGGGTGGAGGAAGCCGGAGTACCCGGAGAGAACCACAGAGCAACGACGAGCAGCCGCCAGCTCCCCAACATCGTAACTGCGCACTGCAGCACATGCAGGGTTAGAATGGTTGAAGACATGCGTACCATCGACGTGCAGTACGCCTTAGTACACGGCGTCATCGTGCCCCCACGCGGGCAGTGGAGATGTAGTGTCTTGCCCAAGGACACAACGCGGTTGCCGCAGGTGGGATTCGAACCGAGGACCTCTCGGCTTGCAGCCTCCACCTCTACCTACTGAGCCATCGCGCTTCCTTTTACTGTCATGAAAAAGGACATTGGATTAATAAATGTGAATGTAAAAAAATGATCATATGAACCAATGTGGGAGACACCGGCTATTCCAACACATACTACAGGGTTTGGTATTCGTTTGGAGCAGATCAAACAAAAGATTCTACCACTGGATACCATGACGCCTAATACCTCACCAAATAAGACTGTTGATATAGAGGATATGGAATGAATGTTTTTCTCATATAATATTTATGAAACGAGTCTAAGAATTTTCCGTTTCGGCGAGTCTCTGGCGAGCCCAAACGGAAAAATTCGGACGAGTTTCATAAATATTATGTAAGAAAAACACTCATTTCATATTCTATTGATCATATGACACACACACGCACAAATTAGCAGCTTAGTATGACTTGTTAACACATCACCTAACTTGAGTTGCAGATGGCACTTGGAAAAAACATCCTTGTATAACTAAAAATTTTCATTTTTTGCTTCCAAAACAGAGGTTATGACCCCTCATTGGAACGAGCTCGAGGAGCTCGTTCCATTGAGGGGTCATAACCTATGTTTTGGAAGCAAAAAGTGAAAATATAAAAAAAAATGAATGGCGTTTTTCTTGAAGGCAAAACATTAATACAATATAACCCACCCTAAATAGGACAGATAACGTAAATTCTCCCTGCTGAAATTATGCATATGTGACCCAGTTGTGTTTTGTTTAGCCAATCAAATTGTCCAGTTTTGAAATTGACCAACGAAAGCTCCCAACTCTAATTATGCAAATTATGAAAATGTGGCCCAGTTGTATTTTGTTCAGCCAATCAAATTGTCTAGTTTTGAAATTGACCAATGAAATTGACGGAAGGCTTTATGTATCACTGATTAATATGAAAACAAAATATCAAATGTTTTAATGCGAACAAAACAGACGAGTCACATGATAAAATGTGTTACCAGACTTTGATGGGAGTATTTTAATATGTGAAACAAAAGCAGATGATAAATTAGAAACACCTTTTCCAGAGAAAGAACCACCACCAATGAACAGTTCAAGAAAACGTAAAGCTAAGGACACTAAATCAAAAGTGTCTAAACTGTCTAAGAAACTATAATGAACATTTGAAAAGTGACAATTAAAAATTGACTTTCCGAAATGGTAACATAACTGAATTGTATTGGAAAATATTCATGGAATAGAATTCAGAAAGGGTAATGATGCCCCTTTTTATCTCTTGAATGAAAGAGAAGTTTTCCAAATGAAAATAAGTATAAAGCTCTGCAAAACCTTTTTTGTATCGCTCAAACAGGGTGGGGGGGGGGGGCACCAAAAATTTGCAAGACGTGACGTGGGGGTGGGTGGGTCTCTTGAGTGCGCCAAACATGTTCATTTCCAACTTTTGAATTTTTTAAAAATATATCAATGTATCAGCTAATATATACCATCATTTGTGTTTCACACCTTGAAGATGATGTTGTACATCACACTCTTAACACAAATACAACATCAGGAAGCTTGATATGTGAGAATATTGGGCTTAATCTGGGAAAATGTCACACGTTAGTAGGGGGGTGGATGTCTTGTTCGAAATGTAGAAAATGTGCAGACAATATTTTGGGAAAATTTTCTCTGATGCACTAAATTCTACCCAAGTTATTTATTTATTAATAGAATTTGTATGGATAGAAGAGGAAAGTAGCAAACACCTGAGAATACTGACAGAACAATTCAAATGAAAATTTGTTCCCGTATATGTACACCTGATCTGGCCAAGCCTGATAATGAACAGCTTCTTATTTGTAAATTGGGGCCCACAGAGGTTTAAATGGGTGGTACCAGTTTAAGAACATTATGACCTCCCCCCCCCCCCCCTAAAGACAGCTGTGCCTACTAAGTTTATAAGTTTATTTTGGATTTTAATGGGAGAGTGGGGGGGTGGGTGTCTGAGAACGGTAGGATAAAATTTGCACGTAGGGGCGGGTGGGTGTAAAAAGGAGCTGAATAAAAAATAGGACGTCACGTCTTACAAATTTTGAGTGCCGAGCCCCCCGCCCCCCGGCTCAAGTTTTTTTTTTCAGAATTTGTGCCAAACAAAAAAAAATATGTGTAACACAAAAACGTTTTGGGAGAATATCAAACTTTTTTTCCTTCTGAGAAAAGATATTCTTGCAGTTAAAAATAATGTCATGTTAGAAAAATAAATTTGTTGTTTTGCAAAAACGTTTCTGTGTTACATATAAGTTTTTTTTTACAGAATTTGTGTAATGCACAAAATCTGAAAATACTCATGTGTAACACAGAAATGTTTTTGCAAAACAACAAATTTATTTTTATTCTGAAAAAAAAAAATTGTGCAAGTAAAAATAATGTCATGTTAGAAAAATAAATTTGATGTATTGCAAAATCCTTTTTTGTGTTGCACATAAGTTTTTTTTTTGTTTTCATAATTTATTCAATGCACATATTCTAAACACAAACACAACAACCTCTTATGTAACACAAAGAAGTTTTTTGTAATTCAACAAACTTATTTTCTTCTGCTAAAAAATATTTGTGAAAGTAAAACATAACATAATATCATGTTAGAAAAATAATTTGGTGTACAGTGCAAAACGGATTTGTTTTACACATAAGTGTTTTTTTTTCGAATGTGTACAATGCACACATTCTAAAAAAAGAAATTATGTGCCACACAAACACGTTTTACATTACACTATTTGAAATGCATTTACTTGCTCGTTAATTCACCTCATACTAATATGATTACAAGGGAATACATCCAAGCTCGTTCACTGCAATGAAAAATAACTTAGACTGTCAAAACATGTGGGAACTATGAGGTTTAAGCCTCTTGAATTGAATAAAAGTCTTGACGAACATAGTCAAGTGCGAAACTGTCAAGCGTGTGTATGAAGAGTTCTGTTTTTACAAATATGTGTGGCTCTGAAAAGGACCTTTTCAATGTTTCTTTTTAATCATTACTCCATTCTTCTTACAGCCTATGTTAACATCACCTCTAGTGACAATGACTAGTTCCAGGGACGCCGGAGCGAAGTTCGGGTTGGGGGGGCTGGGGGAGGGGTAAGGGCATGGCGGGCCGACCCTAGTTTATTAACACTCAGTATACAAACGACGGATACTACTCTCGATTGAGTCTCAATCGAGAATAGTATTCCTGGTTTGTATACTGAGTGTTAATAAACTCAATGTTTGACATGATGTGAAAAATATACGCAGTTCGCGTTTGATAACGCACACACACACAGGCGGCCTGTGTGAGGGGCATAATCTTATCAAACGCTACTGGCGATTTTTACTTGATAACCCGCACATTCATTCAAGGGACGAACAAAGAATGACTAATGATCATGTCCTTTTGGGTTATCCCCCCTTAACCGTTACACAAGACAATGACTGACATTTCGTCGCCTGAGTGCTAGAATGTCCTATGTCCCATAGGGGAAATAATATATCGACCCATAGGGGACATAGGACATTTTAGCTCTCAGGCAACGATTTCTCACGGAAACTGGATACAAGAATGTCGTCGAAACATATTTAGGTTTGGCCGTTTATCAGACAAAGCAGCCCCATTCAATGAAAAATATATGGTTGGGGGAGGGGGGGGGGGCTAAAGCCCCTCAGCCCCCCCCCCCCCCGGCTCAGGCGTCCCTGAGTTCTCCTCCCCTTAATCGTGTGGATCGGCTAGTATCTCTGATGTCATTCCGTAGAAATCGTTGTAAATCTTGTTGATCTTCATCAAATACTAATGGTGAAATTCTCTTGACTCCAGCTCTTCTAGCAAGTCTACGTACAGAACGTGGAGAGTGTATTATCATTAAATCACCCGCAGAGTGGGATTCCACCCGAGCAATCATTGCAAATTTGTTGTCAAGCATAACCATCACAAGCAAAGTTCCAGCCAATGGACCTCCGGGTTAAACCCGGAGGTCCATTGGCTGAAACATTGCTTGTGTTTTTGGTCCATATATGCAGAATTTGAAAGTGATACTTTGGGTGATAACTCCACTCCGCGGGTGATTTAGTTACAATCCACTCTCCACGTACTGTAAATTATTTCTTGGAATAGTACTGCTTGATTCCCGCTTCACTACACCTCTTCCAATTCCATTTCTTCCCTTCGATATGTTCATCTCGATGAATAGCTGTATTCTCATGGTTGGTTCAATATCAAGTAATACCTAAGCTCTACCAGCTGTCAGCCTTATACTAACTCCAACAACGTGATAGTAAGTGGCTTAAAGGATTGATTTTCACTCGCCTTATAATCAAATAACACGTCAGCGTTCTTTGTGGATATTTTGATCCGAATGACAGTTTGCTTTGGCTGCAGATGCCACGTCACAATAAAAAACTGATGATTCTATTTGTTCTGTTATAAAAATATGGCAGAGCTCAACTTTTTATCGGACTTTGACTATGTTTTAAGTATTGATCCTGCAAAACTAGCATCGCATCAGAAGATGGAAAAGAAAAGTCTATAGTGAGTGAATCGTTATCAACCACTTTTTCAACAGATTAAAGTGAACGTTTACTGAAGGATATTTTAAAAGCTATACAAGGAATGAAACGCTGTCGCCACCAATTAGTACCATCAGAAGAGAAACTTACAGTACCGGAGGAATTCAAGATGATGGAGGAGAATCCAAGGCAAATTCCACAATGGCAAAAACCTGGACCAAAACCACGTAAACGACTTATTTCTACTGCTACACAAACTGAGGTTCCTGAAGAGGAGAAAACGAAAGAGATTAAAAAAAAAACATTCTTCCATCCACCACAAAACGTGCACATTTCAATAGAATTTGAAGATATCCGAAGAGAATGGATAAGTGATTACATTGACCATGACAGAATACAAAAACGCCCATTTCAGGCGTATCTAAATGATTCGAAAGAGAGACACCTGATCACATTACAAGTGTATTTTTTTTTTCTAAAAAAACACAAGTCTCAGAAAGAGAGAACCAGCTACATCAACCTTACTGTGAATGTTTGTTGTGTCAATCAACGGTATCCTAAAAACAGCCTGGCATATAATGCATTCCCCTATCTTTAACACTGAACTTCCTCACAGACAATGAGAGAGTTGAAAAGTGTTAGTCCCCTTAAACGGTCGGCACTGTGGCGACTAACGGGAAATTAACATAGGATTTATTTCTATAGAACATTTCCATTACCCATTGGGGTGAGGGAGGGCAGCACTCTGGCGACAAATGGGAATTTACTATAGAAAGGCACTCTGGACGACAAAAAGTAGTCACTATGGACGATGTTTGATCAACATTGATCAGAATCATCCATAGTGCCTACTTTTTTAGCGTCCAGAGTGACTCTCTATAGTGAATTATCATTAGTCGCCAGAATTCCACAACCCCCAATAGGAATTTACTATAGCAAACAAATCCTATGTTAATTCCCCGTTAGTCTCCATAGTGCCGCCCTTCACTACTTACACCTACCAAGGCGAGCCACTACAAATATGGAGACAGCCAAAAAATCATCGAAGACCCATTTTTGTTTTAAAAAATGTTGGCACTTTGAGCCCTTATGATTTTCCATGATGCAACTGACAGTGATTTCATGCGACCATTTCAGTTATTTTACTACTCCCAAATGAGCAACATGACGAGCAAGTGACATGTAGCTGTCGCAAGTAGTGAAGGTGATATGGAAATCTGAATTTACGCTAGCTTTTGGGGTTCTCACGAGATGAGAGGAAAATTTGTTTTCCCGTTGAATGAAGCAAGTATATACCATTTGATTCTGAATAGCAATTGTGGTCCAGAGTGGCTGACTAGTTTCAAAATATAGAATATACACATCGTAGCTTGGTGTACCAAACGTCCACCACTCGTAGTGAAGTGGTGTTAATCGCGAGCCTTCGGCGCGCGGTTAACACCCCTTCGCCACGAGTGGTGAACATTTGGTACACCAAGCTACTTTGGATATACTTTATTGATACCATGATCGCCAGATTATTAAGAGTCGCTATTATTTTTTCTCAATTTTACTGAGCAGCAGCCATACATACGTGCTAATTTGTTTTTGTTTACAAGAGCATCGGTGGGCGGTATTTCTGCTGTCAATTTTATCACCGAAACGGAATTGAAAAAGAAACAGGGCCTTTTTCGTTCTAGTAATATAATAACATGCTGTTTCGAGTTATGGATGCTTTATTAACATGAGACAATGCATGTTTGTTAATTTTTGGTGTTTTATGGTGTAAACTCATTTAAAAACATAAAAATAATTGCCACTTTCATTTCACTCTTCGCGAAGCGACGTGCGATAAATTTAGACAAGTTTGAATTCAGGTCGCCGTCACCAAAGATCAACTTGGATGTCGTTCCACTGTTGGTGTAAATTTTAACTACTTAAATTCAATTTCTAACGTGTTCACCACGGTTTGTGTGTAAAGCTAAAATTTATGTCATAGGCTTTTCATATATAGTAGAAGAGGTAATCATGGTATAAAAACTTACTTTCGGGTTGGGCTTTGTCCCACCCGTAATGAGCCCGAATAGTGTCTGAGATACTTTCTCACTTGAAATGACACGACTGAAGGGGCTGCCTAACAAATCATTAAGCTTCTGGTTCAAGAGAAACTAATAAGAGAAAATTTTGTTTAGATATTTTCCCATTACCTTAAGTTTTGAATGTATATGTGTGTGAACTGAAGAGGTTTTTGTTCACTTGAAACTTCACGACCGAAGGGGCTGCATATCACATATCAAATCATTTAGCTACTGGTTCAAGAAAAAAAGATGTTTAGATGTTTTTTCCATTACCTTAAATATTAAATGGGCGTGTGGGTGGGTGGGTGGGTGTGCGTAGACCGATGAGTTCTTTTGCTCAACTGATTTCACTACTCCTAATGCAGCTTCACACCAAGCAACGCACAATTAATAATATCTCTCACCTGCAGTTCTGCGGATATCCGCATTTAATGTTTCGGATTATCCATTCGGAAAATTGCTGGCGTACTGTATAATGTGCGCCTGGGTTTCCGCAATTCTGTTGTTGTCCACCTGCCTGGAAAGGATTGAACTGTTTGTACGAGTATGTGTTAGGAGTAAATCACGTCACTAATGGAATTGTGTTTCTCATCGCTTAACTCATTTATCTTCTCATGTTTCGCAGCCTTCAACGACAATTGTCTTCTCACGAGTGTTTCCACTGAACTCAAGTATCAACCACCAAGGCATTGTTTTCTATCGCGAGCACTACTAACAGGGATGTGGCGACATGGGGGGGGGGGGGGGGGGGGGGGGGGGCAGCTAGAAGTACTTTTTCAATAGCTGGAAATTCCGAGGTCAAAAATCAAATAGTTGGAAACTCAATAAATTAACATCGTTCATGAAAAATATTAAAATTCCAACTGATGATGAGAAATTTTGATCTTTTATTTCCAACTGGAAACTTGAGTTTCAAATTTCCTACTCTAAAATTGACATGGCCTCAAAATTTCGACTCTGACATCAATCCGGTAAATTGTCTGACCCAGACACATTATAAATGATTCTTTTTTACGTTTCAGGACTAGTGAAAATTTTCAGAAGCGTTCATAAGAATGTATATATATAATTTTGAAATCGTCTGCGTTGGGTAAAGGGTTAAAGTGATTATATATATATATATATATATATATATATATATATATATATATATATATATATATATATATATATATATATATATATATATATATATATAATCACTTTAACCCTTCATCCAACGCAGAGGATTTCAAAATTCATTATTTAAAATATAATTTTTCAAATTTAAAAAAAAAATTCAACAAAACCATATCATGTGACCCCTCGTTGGAACGAGCTCGACGAGCTCGTTCCAAAGAGGGGGTCACATGATATGGTTTTGTTGAAATTTTTCGATTTTTTTTTTTCAGCAGCTGTATTTGCATATTACGTGGGCGGATGCGGGCGATTCGTTGGGTAAAGGGTTAAAATATATCACCCAGCGCTGCAGTGCAACCACCTATCGAAACCACTCTCAGTTAGAATTTACACCGGTGGCACCAATTCCCCCCCCCCCCCCCCCCCCCACCCAGCTGAAACCATCTAGCCACATCCCTGACGACTAAGTCGCATTCGCATATCACAGTAATATTGCACCCCTGCTCTCTTGTCTTTTTGAGGTGTGCAAGCAACTTGAAATAACTGACGGAACAATACACCGGATGCTCAAGTCACGTCACTTGAATACCTCTGGTTCACCGAGTATACGAGAGCCCCGTGACAGGTTGGAATGCATGAAATACCTCCGGCTCGATTGGAAACTATTACATAATCACAAAAATTCGAGAATATTCGGCCCAAACGGAGGCCAGATCAGCCCGATGGAATCTCCATGTACCCCTCATAAAACTTCGTTCTCTGTGATTCACTCGTGCAGGTTGAATGAGGACTGTAATTAAATAACAAAGCCGGCTTCAACAACATGCTCCATGTTGTCTGCGATAGTGTGCTCGCTAGCGCGTGGAAATTATGTTCGTTGGTCATAGTTTGTTCCGATGTAATGGTATCCCGGCATCTAACCGCCAACGGTACTAGTCTGCCACATTTAAATGAAATCTACATGCAAAAAATAGAGACGCGAGAACTTTTTGTGCGCTTCATTTCGAATCCATTTAAGGGACAGTGCGCAGGCGCAGTTGTGCGCCTTAAAATCGAAAGGTTGATGTTTTTCAATCGTTAGCTAACGGGATCCCCGCGGTGGCGGAGGTTGATTTTTGAGGGCACAAAGGGGTCATAAATCTTTCCTCGTATGGAATAAGTGGAATTGTTGTCTGCCCGAGGCTGCACGTTGAAAATAATGATTGGTCTACCCCAAATAATGAATATGGACTCTTCTAATTGCTGGCATGGAAGATACCACTAGAGTTCAAAGGGTTAATAAAAACGACAGAAATACATCAATCAAGTAATAACCCTTTGCACAACCAATGATTCATACTACCCTTTTATAACGAACCTCGAATTACCTATAAATACTACACAAGCAGCTTTAAATGGATTTTATAACTCCCTACCAGACAAACGTGACTTTCCTCCACCAATTCAAAGCACAGGCTCTCTGAACCGGTAGTAGAACGTCACGGATGTGCACAGGGTTGTACACAAAACACAGAAGTGGAGACGAACGGCATATCCCCGTCCAGAACTGCTAACGGGGGAGAAACGATGGCGACTGGCACACAGGAAAGTTAGGTAGGTATATAGACAAGATAAACAGTCAGGTTGTCACACCACTCATCTTTAAAATGGATGCATCCCGCATAGCGAATTTCACACGCAAAGTAAATCAGTGCATGTTGAATGGCGTTTGAGCAGATCGGAAAACACTGTGGGGTCCATCTTTCCTCGCTCACTGTAGGTGGTGACAATTTGATGACCCTCATCGTCAGTACCTTCGATAGTCGTGGTAACCTGAATAATATCCTCCCGTATTTAGTCGATTCGGCATTCCTCATTGTTGAGCTGGCTAGGCTTGAAGCTCGCTGCTCTGCAGTAGGTGTTTTTGTGACAGGTTGTGGCTTTGTGTAATTTGAAACACTGATGATGGTTCGTTATCCCAGCTCTTTTCTTTAAAAACTGCTCGCCCATCACTTGTTCATTTCAACACCAAACTTTCAATGTGTTTCGGAGACTCAGATACACTCTTGGATCTGTCATGATCACGAACACGTGACCGTTCCAGTGGGCTTTCGCTGCTCTTGCATTCAGGTTTTGAGTGACTGGGGCTCCTGCTCCATCTGAGAGAGTGGTGCTTGCTAGGGGTCGAGCGCCTTCCGCAAGACTTCCTGCGTATCCTATCGAAGCTTATAGAGATGTCTCTGTGGCTTCTGGAGGAGAGATACATTCTGTAATTGGATGATATCCCCGATGCATACTGACATATGCGGCAAACATTACTGTCTTCGTGGCAAGGAATCTTGTACCAGCCCCACTTCTTGAGTGGCATCCAGAGAAATAAAATGTGAGGTATAATTGATATGTTACTTATTCAACTTGAATAATATAATCGGCCCTGACGTTTGGGTGCCACACGGTGATTACACAGAAAAAAGCTTCCACCTCATGATGGATCAACTGACACTTCTAAACTCTGAAACAGGGTAACCGAAAGGCACACATATACTGCATTTATTGTTGAACGTCACTGTTACCAGTGCACATAAATAATCAACACACTGTGGGTATCTCAGAATCAAAATTATAAATTAACTGACTGTCCAAACGACGACAGTTAGACTAAAGTTATGTATGGAGTGACTACCTCACTGACTAACGACTGACATACTTGAGTTTTTTGGGGGGTTTATTAACTGTCTAACTGACTGACAATCAAACTAGTAAGATTTAGTAGAAGAATCCATCGGTAGTAACAGGGACCGACCTGGGCATGCGCCAGTGCGTATTTGGTTCTGAAACATCAGGACCTGGCTCTTAAATCTCAGAAATAGGCGTCTCAGTTGGCGCGTAACTTCTCAGATCATATTTTGATATTCTTTCGATGGATAATCGAGAGAGACACTATTACAAGTATTATATATATGATTATCATTTATCATTGTTGTAGAGTGCTTAAGTTAATACTTCAAGTCTTAATTACTAAGCATTAATCTTCGCTGTGGTTTCTGATCAAGTCTTGGCTGCCTAAATAGGCAGCCAAGACTTGATCAGAAACCACAGTGAAGATTAATGTTCGCTATAGTGTACTAAATGAAAATGATGAGAGCTATTTCATACTTGCAGTGTGTGTTACAAACAGCAGTGTGACTCCGTAAATTGAAATCTGGCGCATGAATTGAAAAAAATAGGCTCCGAGGCTAGAGCGTATTTTAAATAGTCCTGATTGGTCCCTGTAGTAAGCTCCATGAATGCCAAAGGGTTTCCATCTTACCAAATAAAAACATCAGCACATGAAATACAGCAACAATTATCAAACTTCATGCAGGTAGTGCATAATGAAAGAGTCCAAATATACTATACAAATAGGGACTCAAATACTTGGGAAACGTCCAGTGGGGACTCGTTTATTTGGGAATCGTCCATCTGGGACTCGTCTGTCTGGGAATCGTCCACCTGGGATTGTTCAATTTGTTGGACAGTTTCGACAGCCAGGGCGACCTCATGTCGGAACCGTTGTTTAATGGTTTATATAAGTACGTGGAAAGTGGATTGTTACTAAATCACCCGCGGAGTTGAGTTATCACCCAAGCTATAACTTTCCAATTTTGTACATATCGACAAAAAACACAAGCAATGTTTCAGCCAATGGACCTCCGGGTTTAACCCGGAGGTCCATTGGCTGAAACTTTGCTGGTGCTGGTTATGCTTTGTAACAAATTTGCAATTATTGCTCGGATGGAATCTCCACTCTGCGGGTGATTTAGTGATAATACACTCTCCACGTACTGTACTATTCAAAAAAAGTAGGGGATACCCAAACTGATGTTGATATTTTCGGAAAAGGGTAATGGATACGCGTGATGGGACGCATCAATGTGTTAGTTTAGGGTGGATCATGACTGTCACCGGCCCACGAAAACTTCGTGCAGGTTTTTCGCACGAGCGCCGCGTTAATGCCTGCGGGGTACGTTTTGATATTTTCATCTGTACTGGACGGGCTTTTTCTGAGGTCTCATCGTTCTTTTCTTGGTATAAACTCGTTTATCAATACTTTCTGGTCGAAACGTAACTTTTGAGGTATGCGAAGACTGACGCATGGCGAACGTACGTTTACGTGCCGTTGGCATGATGGACGGTGGCAACAGACAGACTGCAGTGGCTCAAATGTTCAACGTTACTCAATCGGTGATTAGCAGGTTGTGGTCACACTACCGTCAGATAGGCAATGTTGATGACAGACGTCGGTCAGTTCGTCCAAGGGTGACAACTGCTAACCAGGATCGTTTCATCCGAACCACAGCATTACGTAACGGCCAGCAAAGTGCCTCAGAAATTGGACAGCAGCTGCACCGAGCTACAGATAAGCGAGTCAGTTGTCAGACTATCCGAAGTCGCCTATACAGCTGACATTAGTACGCTCGACGACCTCGAATAATTCCACGTTTGACTGAACGTCACTCCGCAGAAAAGCGTAATTGGTGTGGAACACGACAGAGCAACGTAATGCATTCCGATGAATCGTGGTTTACTCTCGACTTCCACGACAGGCGAAACAGAGTGTGGCGGCGGAGGAACGAACGATGCCATGAAGTAACCGTTAGGCAGCAGGATCGTTTTGGTGGTGGATCAGTAATGGTGTGAGGAGGCATAACCATGACAAGAAGAACAGCATTACAGGTCACCCAAAGGCGTGTCACAGGGCAGTACTACCTTGACCACAAGTTAGCAGCCCATGTGGTGCCATTTGCGCGACGTCGCGGCTGTCGATTCATTTTTCAAGACGACAATGCAAGAGCACGCAGGGCCCATGTCGCTACAGAGTTCCCACAGGAGCAGAACATCGCTACACTGCCTTGGCCAGCACTAAGTCCAGACTTTTCACCAATCGAGCACGTCTGGGATATGCTTGGCAGGCTCCTACGACAACGCCAACAGCCCATACCAATGTCCTGGAACTCGCCGCTGCGCTGCAGGAAGAATGGAATAACGTCAGTCAAGCTGATATTGGACGTTTGGTGAGGTGTATGCCACGTCACGTCGGATCGGCGCTTGTCTCGCGAACCGAGGAGGATTTACAAGGTAATGAGGTGTTAGACAGAATGTGGTAAATTCTCTGACTGACCGTCCATGTCTTCTACGGCTCAGTGCGTGGAATGTGTGCTTGTCAGAGACCCAACTATCTCTGAATCATTCACCAGATGTCACAGTGCAGCGCAGCAACTGTCTTTTTGGTGAAACTATAAATATATTTATTCATATATCTCACTTTTATCAAATATCCCCTACTTTTTCTGAATAGTATATTTGAGCGTTTAGACTTGTCGACCACTTCTAGTTCTAGTCTGTTGAAATCCCTGCTCTGCTAATGCGACATTCTCAGAATTCTCATCTTCCGGCTGCGCAGATGGGTGATGGTAATATGGCATGAGTTGGTCGACATTGACCATCTGCTTCCTCCCTGACTTTTCCTACCGAATCTCCAGCGTGATGTCTGTCAGACGTCAAATGGTCCATCCCAATAGATCAGGAATTTCTCTGTCCCATTGTTGGTATTCTCTGGTGTGTACAGCCTATCCAAACACCAACGATGTAATGTGTAATCCCCTTGCACTTATAATTCCTAGCTTGTCTCCTGGGAGCACCCTCTTGTGTTTTCTTGCTATCTGGTGTGTACTTGGCATGGCGGGGTGGAAGTTCGTTGTCCACTCACGGGATTCTGTGTACACTTCTCGACAAGGAGTACCAAACTGAACGTCAACTGGAGTGGTGATCTCCCTTCCGAACATCATGTAGTTCGGGGTAAATCCAGTGGACTCTTGCACCAAAACCCTGTATGCATTCAAGACAAGAGGCAACATGTAGTCCCACTCTGTGTCCTCTTTCTCTATGAAAGACGTGAGCATTGCCTTAACAGTTCCTTGGCCATTGCATTGTGGCCAATAGGCTGTTGTCCGAGTCTTCTTAACATTCAAGAGTGCACAAACCTCAAATTGGGTGCCCTGATCTGCGTCGATTCTCTGGGAGGGCCATACCTCAAAAAGAAGAATTATTTAACAATTATGTCTGCTTCAGTTGCTGTTTCCATGTTTCAAATAGTGTAGGCCTCAGCAAATTTAGTGAAGCAATCTATGATTACCAAGATATATTGGTTCCCAGTGGTAGTGGGCGGTCTTTTTGGCCCAATGATATCAATACAAAATATATTTAATGAGGCACTGGCAGCATGTGTCTCCAACTGAGCTCTGTCTCTTTGTAGTTTAGTGGGTGCACAATGTGCGCATAATCTGATGAAGTCCCGGACTTCTCGCTTGATCCCAGGCCAGTAATAAGACTCTTTGAATCTTTCAGTGTTTTGTTTGTTATTCCGTGGTGTCCTGATGTGAGAAAACCGTTAGTCATCTCAATAATCTTTGCCCTTTGATTTCATGGAACTGCAACCCTTAGTGCAGTGTGACAACTCTGCCAACCATCTGGATATAGGAGCCCATTATTCAATATCAGCCCATGGAATTCTGTCGAAAGACTCTTTACCAGTGAACGTTTTGAAGACTGACATCCCAAGCAGGACGTTCACCTCGTTCTACGCTGTCACTGACAACAGAAATATCAGAGTCATCAGTCTGTTCCTTTTTCATTGAGCTGGAATCAATACCAATCAGTCTTTGGGATGTCAGGTGCATCTTCTCAGCCACACTGTACACACGGCTTTCATGTCAGCGCATCTGCATTGCTGTGTTTGATACCAGGACGGTGTCGTATATCAAAATCATATGTTCCAAGCTTCTGGATCCATCTGAACATCTGCCCTTCTGGATTCTTGAATCCCATGAGCCACACTAGGGCTGCATGGTGGGTCCTAATTGTAATCTTCTTGCCAATTAAGTATGTCCGGAAATGTCCAACAAATGTCACAATGGTGAGGAGTTCTCTCCATGTTGCACAATAATTCCTCTTTGTCCTGGATAGTGTTCTGCTTCCATAAGCAGTGACCTTTTTCAGTCTCACCATGCCCTGGTTGGGTATACAAGACAGGCATCAGTATCAAGAATGAATCCTTCGCTGGGGTAGGGTAGCCTAGAATTGGGGCTGCACTTAACTTATTCTTCAGCGGCTGAAGTGCTTCCTGCCAAGCTTCTGTGCTTTTGAAAGTTGCACTCTTTGTGGTGAGTTTAGTCAATGGGGCTGTGATCTTTGAAGAAACCTTAATAAACCTCCTGAAAAAGCTGCACAAGCCAAGGACGCGTTTGAGCTCTGTCACATTGCATGGTGGCTTACAATAATTTATGTCTTTGATCTTTACAGGGTCTGTGGTGATTTCTTCTGATGATATGATATTCCCTAGGAATTCGACCTCTCTCCTGAACAAAGAACAGTTACTAGGCTTCTGTTTCAGCCCAGCATTTTTGAGTCTGTCAAACACATGATCTAATCGTTCCTACATTTTCTGGTTATCCTTCCCAAATACCAAAATGTCATCGATATCATTCAAATTGGAGCCCTGCTAGAACTTTTTCCATCATCCTTTCGTCCGAAAGGTAAAACATTGAATTGATATTGTCCATGATGTATGATAAATTAATTCTTTGGTCTGTCAGCTTCTCGCACAGGACATTGCCAGTATCCAGACATAAGATCCACAGATGAGAACCATGAAGCATTTGACAACATATCCAGAGCTTTTACTATGTTGGGTAAGGGATACGTGTCATTTTTTGGTCACTGTATTGAGAAGCCGACGGTCAACACAAAAACGGAGACTCTCATCATTCTTCCTTACAAGCACCACAAATGGAGAAACTATACACTGACTCAACATATCATCGACCAGCTTGCCAACTTCTTCTCTACAGTGAATTGGTACTCTCCTTAGTCTTTGCTTTATAGGCTTAGCATCACCTGTTTCGAATATCATGCTCGGCCACTTTAGTATGACCGAAGTCATTGGCTGACTTGGCAAATAAGTCTTTGTGTTTAATCAACAACTGTCTACCAACAGGTAACTCATCATCCGCCAGTCTTGGCGATACATACCTCAACAGATCGAGCAGGTGTTCACTCATCTGGTTGTCACCACCCATTTTGTCTTTGTCAGTAGTCTCAATAACTACCTCTGGGGTGAGCTGGAAACATGGGTGTTGTGGTACACAACTCTGACCTCAGCATCGTGATTGAGTAGTCTCACAGGCACATATATCTTAGCATCCTACAGAGTGACTAATGTCCTAGCTGGATAAACTTGGTGTTTAGTGGTGACCTTTTTGAACGGCTCCAACATCCCACATTCCCCAATAGCCACTCCATCATGGCATGGCTCCATACCGCCTTTTAAAAACTAGTTCAGTTCTTGGAAGTATGCTACAAGTTTCTTCTATACTTATACGACAGACACCTTCAAATCCATCCCATTCAGCAGGTTGGGGTTGAAGGTCATCTCACCTTTGAAAACATCTGCACTGTGTCGATTGCTCACATGTAGTCTAACCCAATAATACACTGAGACCCGGTATCAGCAACTGCAATCTGTTTCCACAGATATCGATGTTGAATACTGCTGTGCATACAACAGCCAACTTCTGATGGTTTGAGTTTTATTGAGACTGGCTTGAAGTCTTTCCTCTTTGTCCAACTGATTGTACACATGTTCGCCTAATACAGAAAACACTGTGTTGTGTGTGTGACTACAGGTTATTGCAAGTATGCGAAAACCTGCTTCATTCGGTTTTGGCAAATGTTGCATTACATATCAAGGGCGTTAGCATCCGTGTGTTCTCTGGCCTCTAGTACCTGGGATGCTCTTTAAAATTTACGGCTATATCACCTTCTTTGTTGCACCTATAACAGATGAGAGGGCAGTTTCGTTATATGGATCCTTTCCTTTAAGAGTATTGTTCATTTTGTTCATATTCTCAACTATCTTGGTTAAATGGGCGACTTGGCATGACAAATTGTCAAGGTAAGGCATCTGCCGAGAGTCAGTGGGCGCCTTTCCACTTTATGGCATGGAAAACTTGAAAGCCTCGAACTCCAGTGTGAGCAGCACTTCTGAGTCTAATGTTATCAGTCCCCTTTCACGGATCTGTCACAGAGGATATTGATTAGCCTCAAGTACTTCCCCGAGCACAATTGATTCCCAGACTATTTTGCATCTCAAAAAGTGCAGTAGGGTAAGTAGGTGTAAAAGGAGAGTTCACGACCACTTGTACATGTACGTGTACAACATATGCACACGATGCGTTCACCAACGTGGAATTCGGTGTTAAATCACACGCTTGTTCACAAAACTGTACAGTGGTCTTGAACCCCTCATGTACAGTCAATGACTCCTAGATCGCGCTTTTAGCGTTCAAATACTCGTGGTGAACGCATCGTGTGCGTGTGTTGTAAATCTTCAGTTGTATCGTGTACGTGATTTTTGGTCTACGTTCGCATCGCAGATCAGACCCATCAATCCATCGTCGGTGAACGCAAGCGAAGGCAAAAGATTCTGGGTGATCATCAAAAAACAACAATTGTGGTTCAAGACCAGCGGTCCAGAATCGGCAATTGCGTTGGTACAGATGGTCCAGAAACTCTCCCTCGTTTTTGAGGCGGTTACGTTTTTGATTGATATAAATATAGGGGAGAAAAAAAATATAAATAAATAGTTATTTAGAAAATTAAATATATCAAATCGAATAGATAATAAAAAAAAAATACGTAAATCATGAGCGATTCTCAGACTATTAGGGCGAGGTTTCTTTTAAACATGCTGATGAGAGCATACGCAATCTGCGTGAATGAACAACTACGTCCCATCTTGTTAGAACGATGCGTCGAATGTCGGGATCATCTAGACTTCAATCATGAGGATCATTCGTGTCTGACGATGGAAAGGGAAGATATGGTCGTCATGTATTTCGAACCGGCATTCGAACGTGTTAAATTCGACGATGTGATCACGTTTTGGAAGAGATTAGTCTACTGTAAGAATCGAGACAGGCCCACAGATTCGGAAGAACTGAAATTGGCGCGTAGAAGTTTGACTTTAGAAGACAAGGGATGCATCAAGAAATTATTGCTGAACGAAGCATACGTCTAAGTTTTGTTTTTCGTTGATATAAAAAATAAGGGAGAGTAGAAAATAAAAAAAAATAAATACACACATAAATTTTTTATCTAATATTAGAAAGAAAAAACACAAAAAAAAAATGAGAACCAGAAATAAATTGTATCCGACGTTAGTGGATGACGAGGACGAGAAGCCGAACTGTGTTTTGCCGACGGCGCCGTCGCTAGAAGAAAGAGAAAGAGGAGAGAGGTATCGCATCGATCAAATCAGTAGAATCCAATCGTATCTGACTTGAGAGAGAGATTCTCGTCGTTCCCTCAAGAAGAAGTATTCGTGTTTCATGAAATTCGTCAACGGGATCGACACGACACTCATCACGATTTCCATGGGTTTACACGCGGCCGGCATCGGAGTGTTGTCGACCACAGTCGGCATTCCAATCGTGCTGACTGTGAAAGGAGTGGCTCTCGCCGCCAGATTGTTCAGCACGCTCGGAAACTTTTTGAGTAGAAAATTATATCTGAAGGTGAGGAAACACGATAAGATTCGCGTCTTGGCCGACTCCAAGATCGATACGATATCCGAAATGATCTCTATGGCGTTGAAAGACGGTAGGATATCGGACGGAGAATACTTCGCGATATTGAGCGAGAAAACGAAATACGATGCCATGAAAGAAGCCATGAGAATCAAGACTCGTCAGATCATCAAGGAAGAGTTGAAGGATTCTCTCGTGGAAAAGGGTAGGAAAGAGGCCAGGGAGGAATTCAGTAAGATGATAGAACTCAAGGGCAGCGATTGAAAAAAAAAATTAAAAAAAAAAAAAATATATGTATATATAATAAGAACAGAATTTAAAAAAAAAAAAAAATATTAAATTCATATATAAAATAAAAAAAAAAGAAATTAATTTAAATTAACTCTTCAAAAAAATGTATTGCGTAAAGTGTAAGAGAGTTACCGAGACGAGTAATTCTCGAGAAGTGCGAACTAAAAATGACAGACGGATGCTTCATGGAATTTGTGACGTGTGTGGTTCTATCAAGACTAGATTCGTCTAACAAAAGAACGCGAGCAAAGGCAAAGGCATCATGAATAAAATGATCAACAATCTACCTTTTGAAATGCATCTGCCCGATCACAGTTTCACGGGACCAGGAACGAAATTGAACAAGAGACTCAACGCCGATCTGACTCCCAAATCTTGGAGCAAACCCGTGAATAGGGTGGACGCGGCCGTGTACAATCATGATCTGTGCTACGCCGGACATCCCGACACCAAGACTCGCAACGACGTCTGTGACAAAAACATGTTGGCGAGATTGAGAGGCATGTCGAATCCGACCAGGAGAGAGAAGATGGAACGTTCGCTGGTCGGCAATCTGATCGGTGCGAAACGTCGATTCGGATGGGGCGTTCAAAAAAAAAAACCGCATCTGAAAAAGAGAAGAAGAAGAAATGATTATTGACGAGCGAATTGGCCGAGGAGTTACACAAACCCATAGTGCGTAAATTTCGAAAGAGAAGGGTGTTCGTGAAGGGTTTGGACGACATTTGGTCTGCCGACTTGGTCGACATGAGATCGTTTTCGAGGTGGAACGAGGACGTTAAATATCTATTGACGGTCATTGACGTGTTTTCCAAATACGGTTGGACTAGAGCTTTGAAGAATAAATCGGGACCTTGCGTCGCCGAGGCTCTGAAGAGCGTGTTCGACTCGTCTCCTCGAAAACCGAGTAAATTGTGGGTGGACAAGGGAAAGGAATTCTACAACAAGGACGTTCGTCGATTGGTAGACCTCTACTCGATCGAAAATGAAGAGAAAGCCAGCGTGGTGGAAAGTTGGAATCGAACGATGAAGGAGAAGATGCACAGATACTTCACGACAAATTCGACCAAGAAATACATATACGCTCTGAACGGTCTGGTGAAAGATTACAATGACACGTGACACAAATCGATCAAGATGACTCCCACGGAAGCTAGCGATCCTCGAAACGAAAAACGGGTCTACGCGAATCTATATCCCGAGAGATCTAAGATCGGGAAGAAGAAGTCTAGAACGTTGAAATTTGCGGTCGGCGATCGAGTGAGAATCTACACTTATAAGAAGCACTTCGAAAAGGGTTATACTCCTCGATGGACCTCGGAAATCTTCGTGATCGTTAAAATATTTCACACCGCTCCGGTGACTTACGAAATCAAAGCTTTGGATGGAGAAGAGATCATCGGAAAGTTTTACGAACAACAATTGCAGAAGTCGAAGTTTTGATGAAGAACGCAAAAAATTTTTTTTTTATTTACTCTCTTTGACATTTTCTTGTTTACACACACATATATATATAAGAGAGAAAAAAAAAAAATAATAATAAAAAATAATTAAAAATTATTTTTTAGATAAAGAAAAGCAAGTGAATTAATAAACAAAAAAAAACTAAAAATCCTTTAAAATGACAAATATACTAGATATAGCACAAAGCATAGTGAAAGATGAAAGTATTCAAGAATATGAGGTTCACGAATATGAACCGGTAACTGGGACGAGTTTGAACAATGCGGGAGAGATAAGAATCAACGGCGAAACTCAAGATCTATTTGTACATCCTAGCGAGAGTTACAAGGTGGTGCACGGACGTCTCACCAAGGAAGATGGGAGCGACTACGCCGACGACGACACGGTTACTCTTGCCAATAATGGCATCATGCATCTATTCAGTAACATAAAATACATGCTATCCGGACAAGAGATAGAATCTGTTTTTCATCCTGGTCAGGCCACCACGATGTTCGGACTCTTGACGTATCCTGATGATTTTTCGAAATCCAGAGGACTTAATCAGTTGTGGGTGAAAGACACCATCGGCCCTGCTAGCGCCGGCGCCGCCACGATATTCGACTACGTCTTCAAGACGTCCAGACCTAAAGGAACGTTTTCATTCAGGATACCTTTGAAACACATCTTCGGATTTGCAGACGATTGCAACAAGATCATGTACAGATTCAAACACAATCTGATGTTGATTCGAAAAGGTGACGACGACGCAATAGTGAGACTCACAATGACCGGTGCGGGTAAGATAACTCACAAGATATCGTGGTTCGTTCGGCATGTGGAGCCTTCGATGATGAGAAAAGGCATCTCTACAAGATCATAGAATCCAAGAGTAAATTACCCATGGGATTTAGAATGAGACAGTGCGACACGGCTAGCATTCCTCCCTCCACGAATCACTTCGATTGGAGATTGACGGTGAAATCCGCTTCCGAGAGACCGCGTTTCATCGTGGTCGCGTTTCAGACTGATAGGGACGGGTCTCAGGAAAAGAATGCGTCGCTGTTCGATCACTGCAGTTTGAGAAACATGCAAGTGTTTCTGAACGCCACGAGATATCTGGCAATCGATTACAACACGTCGTTCTAACATGAACGATTTCTGCAGACTGTACGGCGACGCCGCTGATTTTAGAAAGAAGTATCACGGTCTAGACGAATTGATGAGCAATCCCAACATATCTCCCGGCGAATACAAGTCGATGTATCCCATGTTCGTGTTCAATGTCAGTAAACAGAGCGAACGACTCAGGAGTAGCATGTTAGACATTCAGATCAAGATGCAATTCGATAGGAACGTGCTGAGAAAAACTGAAGCCTTCGCCCTAGTCCTGTCGGACAGAGAATTACAATTCGAATCGGACGAAAATAAGATGTCGATCAATCGATGAGAGACGAGTGTGTGAAAAAAAAAAACAACAAAAAACAAAAAAAAAACAAAAAAAAAATAAATAAAGTAATGTGATATAGAGAGATTGAACATCTCTCTATATCTCATTACTTTTTTTTTGTTTTTAATAATCACACATTATTTTTTTTTTTTAATTCATTATTTTCCACGCGTTCACTGTTTGTTCAAAGGATCCAGTTCAATCAGTAGACTCACCACGGAATTGGTGGCTTCGGGATTATTGGTTTTCATGACAAAATTAATCCTGTCTCCGGCGTTCACTTTGAGAGGCGTGCCGAACGTGCTGACATTCGCATGTTGAATCTCAGTCTTTTTGACGCTGTATCTCTTATCACTCTCCACACCATTCACCATGAGATTGACGACCGCTCTGTTATTCAAATCCGAGGAAGCCAGACTCATTCGAAGGATTTCACCTTCCAACGGCATGGGATATCCAACCTGACCGTGTTTCGATCCGCTACCTCCGTTTCCAAAAGACCACTCGGCTTTTCCTTCATCTAAGGTGCCGGCCTCTTCGGCCCACACGGTGATCAATTGTCTGGCATATTTGACTCTCTCCACCACCGAAATCAGGGTGCAGGCGTCCGTCATGTTCACGGGTTCTGGTAGATTCGTGAGTGCGTGTCCGCCCATGTCTAGTTTACCTTCCATGATGTCGCCCTTTCTCCAGACTGAGTTGTCGTCCACGTACTTCCTGTTTACCGCGCTGGAATCGAATTCGGGATCGTGACTGAGACCGAATAAATTCTCACCATTCGTGTTGATGCCACCCTCCATGGTTCTGCCAGATTGTTTGTTCAGGTAGAGATTGTCCACTTGCGATTCTAGGTATTCTTGTGATTGTAACACGGAAGAATCCACATAGCCCTTGTTGACCGCGGTTGAGTCTGCGTCCGTGTTGTCGATCTTCAACAGATTCAATATCTTGTGGAATCCCGCATTCAGATCTGATTTCATTTCACGTCCGTCAGACTTTCTCCGTTCCAGATCTACATAGTGTTTGGTCGCCACATCCTTGGGATTCGTGGGAGCGGCCACGTTCGTTATCTTGTAAGAATTGGCTTTCAATTCTGAGTGCATCGTTTTCTGAACAAACCTATTTCTCAGGTGTTCGCTGAATCTCGTGTGAGAGTCGTCCGCGTATCTCTTGGTGGCGGCATCGGTGGGATCTACGGGATTTGCGACGTTCACCAAATGTTTGGATTTCAGATCGAGATCGTCGGTCATGGTTTTATCATGTAATTATCCAGCAGGATTCGTTCGAAATTGGAGTTCCCCCTGACGACGTATTTTTTAGTCGCGGCATCTGCGAGATCTATCGGCTTGGGAAGATTGTAGAGCTTCTTATCGTTCATGTTCAAAGGTTCTTCTCAAGGTTCGTATCTCCGAACGTAATGCTCATCCAAGTTGGCAATGTCGTAACCATCGTCGACTTCGAGCGTCTTCCTCTTCTTTCTCGGGTTGACTTTTTCATCGTCACTTCTACCAAATTTATCGACTGTCATGTTGTTGTGGGATTTTTTTTTGTTTTTAGAAAAAATATCTTCAAACGCAGTTTATTAAAAAATGAACTATGTTATTTTTATTTTTCGTTTTTTTATTCGATTAAATTTTTTTTAAAATAATTTTTTATCTTTATATATATACTATAAAAAAAAAAAAATTTCTCTAATGTAAGTCATTGAGAATGTCTTGAAATTCATCTCCTTCAGACCATCTCTTGAGAACGTAGATACACAGGTGACCGCAAAACACTTGATCTGGTGATTGCACTTGATCCGTGTTGTAAAGAACCATCGATTTGTTGAAATAGTTCTTTATTTCTTTCGGCGGTGAGATTCCGTAGCTGTCGAAATAATAATTCTTCTTCTTCTTCCCGTTCTTGAACCACGCCACCCAGTGAGTGCCTTCACCCAATGAATCGTCTAGATTTAAAATTCCGCATTCTGATTGTCGAGGTCTTCTCTTCGGCAAGGCATCTCTGGAAAGCACACCTAGAAAATCTTCGATTTTCAAATCTTTTGCCGCATTCAACAGATCGATGTTGGATAGGGGTTCGTTGGGTAAGACGACACCTTCTACGGATATCTTTATTGTCTTATTCATAAATAAGTATATATTTTTTTTTTATTTATTTTATTATAATTCACTAAAAATGACGTTATTTTTTTTCTATTTTTTTTTCTTTTTCTTTTTAAACTAACTCTATCGACTTCCACAATCTTGAATCCATTGAATTCCTTGACTTCTATAATCTTGGATTCATCTAATTCTTCTTTTAAACTAACTTTCTCGATGTCACTATCGATTTCCATAATTTTATGTTCATCTAATTCCTCTTGATTTTCTGGAATCCTATCATCCACAATCATATCTGGAATCTTATCATCTACAATCATATCTGGAATCCAATCATCCCCATTCACATCGTCTAAAATTAGATGCAAACTCCAATGTCCGAGTGCCAAAGTGCTTATTTTATCGTCCAACACGAATCTCTTGTCGTCGTCGGCCGTCAGCGAAATCTTGTAGACAATTTCGGTATACAGGTCGTGATTTTCACTTCGAATCGATTTCATAGTCTTATACACCGGACCACTTCCTAACAGACAATCTTTATACTCTTGGAAAGAGATATTTTTCTTCACCATGCACGCTTTAACTCCTTTACACTTCTTAATCTCTTCATCATCTTCTAGATGATAAGCATAGAGTTTGGGTCTCAAGCCCACGAATTCGACGATCTGTTTACCGCCGCTCTCGTCCTTAAATTTACCCAACACCTTCTTGTTGTCGTTCGATTGAATGTTGGACGGGTGATCGACAGGATAATTGCTCATGTTGAACCACTTGACCACGTCCGGAGATATGTCTTGGTAGACGTTTTTCGTCTCTATCTCATAAACTAAACTGTCCGTGTCGGTGAACAGTAGTTTGGCTTTGTCGCCAAATTTTCGTTTGACGTAATCGTAGTGAAACTCGTACATCAATCACTTGCTGACATCTAAGATGATCAGTCTGAGATAATACGGTTTGTCGAACTTCAGGTGCGTCTTTTGCATGTGAACGGCCACTAGATTTTCGCCAAATATGGTTCAGTGTTTGTAATTGGGTTTCGCCACTAATTTTTTAGCTCTTTTCTCAGACGTGACGAGTCGAATGTCGGTTCTCTTCCTGATGTTTTCCATCGATTTGCCGTACACGCAGTTGTTCATGAGTTTGAAGAAATCTTTTTTGAAATCGTTCTCGGCTCTGGTTCTGAGATTCGTGTTGAGATCGATGTATTTTTTCATCCAAGGCTCTTCGTCGAATCGAATGATGTGATGTATGTCGACTAATTTCATCCCGTAATCGACGTACTGTTTCAAATTCTCGCTGTAGACAACGTAGTTACGTTTGTTAAATAAATTGGGAATGAGTTTTTCCTCATCTCCTTCATTCGGTTCCAATCGTTCGGGAGCTAGCGGATAATCGTTGTGTGGATCGTGTAATTCTTCCGGATAGTTCAAATCGACTTCTAAAATGCAAGGATAGTCTCTCCATTTTTGCATCTCTTCCGGTTCCTACACCCATTCGAAATTTCCAATCGGTAAAGGATGACTCATAGCCCAACCGTACAGATTATTGGCGTCCCAATACTGTATGTATTTAGTCGACCATTTTGAATCGAAACCTTCTTTCATGTAGGGATTGTTAGCTTCAGAATGTCTGTGGGAGATCATCGATACGCCACCTCTCACAGCCCTTTCGAACATGAGCAACATGTCCACGTCGGATAATAATTCCAATTGGACTTTGGTGGTCTTCAACAGAGCGTCCCATGCCAGACCGGGTGCGGTGAAATACCAAGCGGGATCCAGATCGTAATTTCGACGACAGACGTCTCGAAAATTTTCGAACACGTCTGCCAAGAGCAGAACGTCGGTCTTCAGATAGAGATCGTGACAATCTCTCATGGTTTTCATATCGAATGATTTCCACACGTTTTTAGCATCTTCGTAATTCTCGTCAGAAATGTTGGATTCATATAATTTCGAATAAAAATCTTCTTTCGAAGGTAGTGCGGTGTCTTTGAATCTCTTTAGATCGTTCATGTAATCGTAAGGATAGACTCCTTTCCTCAACATGACGTCTACTCATTCTCCGAAATGTTCGCTCGTGATTTTAAATTTATCCTTGCTCATGTTATCAACTAATTTTTCCAGAGTGGTCGACATGAATTTAAAAGTGTCGATGAAACGTATGCCTCTACGAATGGATTTCGTTTTTTCTTTCAACGTATTTCCATCGATTACTCTTTTCCTCTCCATGAGCTTCCATTTCATGAAGGAAATGTATCTTTCTTCGCTGTTCGCGATGCAATTTAATTCTTCATGCAAGGTGCCAAGATTTTTCATGAACAGATGACTGTCGTAACCCAAGAGATTGTGAAACATCACCGGATAGAAAGTGGCGTCTCGATATTTTAAATTAAACTTGCTGTGAGCTGGACCATGATACAGACCTGTGTAATGATCGTGGTCTCTGACCTTCTTATTTTCCTCCGAATTCTCGTCGAACGATTGTCTGCATATGTGACATTCAGTGGCTCTGTTATTTTCTTCCTGCTGCTCTCGCGTGATGATCATTTTCGCCGGAGTTTTGAATTTGTCGTATAACATTTGAATTTTCGATTCTAACTCTTCCACGAACCTTTGAGCCACGTCGTCATCTTCGCGCTGTTTCGTATAGGTAAAGGGACCCATCTCGTGTTACGAGTCGAAAGCGCATTTCACGTAAATGCAATAGCCCGAAGGTATGTGTTTTTGATATCTTTTGACGTAACTTTGAAGAGCGTTGGGTTGACAGGAACTCATTTTCGCGGTGAAACATTCGAAATCGGCGTACACGACGAATGGTACTTTTAACCTTCTGTTGTGATTTTCAAACTTCATGATGGTGTTGGGTTTGGTCATTTCGACGGCGACACCTTGACTTTCATTGCAATATTCCTGATGTTTCGCTAATGATTTTTCGCTCTTAAACATGTTCATGCAGTTGCAACATAAAGATATCTTTCCGTTATGATTATTATTTTGTCTCGACAGTAATCGGCTCGGATGTTTAACCCAACAATAATGACGATTGTCACCATTCGAAATCGATAATAAAATAATCGTCTTTTCTCTTCCGCGACACAAAGTCTGTCTGAGAGGATAGATCTTTTGATTTTCGTTGTCGTATCCCAGGACGTTCACCGCTACGGTGGGATTTTGAACCTCGAAACGTTCGATGTGTTTTAACTTTGTTGGAAAAGTCACTCCGGTCGAATCGAGATTTTTAGAAGTTTCCTCGTAATGAGAAACTCTATCGGCGTGTATTTTGACAGGGTATAAAGCGGTGGTGACTGCCCATTTAAAACACTGATCATCTTTATTTCTCACGTTGACCACGGCGTGTTTCTTTGTCAAGAAATACGGTAATTCCAAGTAGGAAGATCCTTTCAACGGTTCGTTTTTAGTCATGGGAATTTCGAGTTTCAACACCTCGCCGAACATCCAATTACTACCTTCATTTTGATAATTCGCGAGAGACGTCAACATCTTGTCTTTCATCTTTTCGAAAACGTCCGATAGATCTGAACCATGAAATACGGGTTCAACGTTAGATCTGAAATATGCATTTTTCACGATGCTCTCGCCGGACTTCACGTCGATTTTATTCATTATGCAATGGAGTATCATCTTAATTTTTAATCCCAAGTTTGTGTATTCGCGAAACAAATCCAATACTTTTTTCTTCACCCGTTCCATGAACAATTTTGGATCGACTTTCTTCGACGAGGGAAACACGTCGAAAGTTTTAAAAATGTCTTCGATCGCACTCTCCCGTTCTACGGGTTTCGATTGGAATAGTTCTGCAACGAGTCATCTTACATATTCTTCTCCTTTCTCTTCGTCGATTGCTCGTTGAATTTCGCTCGATATATCTTGTTTGTCTTGAATCTGAAGTGCATCACTCGTTTTCGTTTTAGTTTTTCTTTTCTTTTCTTTGGAAACTTGATGTTTTTCAATGGCTTTTCGTTTAGTCATCTTCTTACTTTTCACAACCGGCGCATCTTTTGACGTCGTTGCTATCGACATTTTGTTTGCCTTTCTAGCGTTTCACAAATATTCTTGTATGACTTCAATGTTTTTTGATTTAGTTCTATGCTTTCTGAAATCTGAAATTTGTAATAGATTACAAATCTCGTTCAACTGAGGTACAGTTTTCTCATTTAAATTTACCATTATTTTATCTGTTTGCTTCATTTGTAAGAATATTTTTTTTTTTTTTCTTTGGAATTTTGTATTAAATAATTTGTTAAAAAAGTTCTGCTTTTTTAATCTATATATATAATAGAAAAAAAAAAGTTAAATTTTAAAATTCAATTTTTTTTTAATACAAAATTTAAAATAAACATTATTTGTAAGAATTCATAAAAAAACAAATAATCAATCATGACAACAACACCTACAAGATGTGGATTGAAATTGAAACGAGACGAAGGGTATGAGAAATCCAGTTTTAATATCTATACATTACAACCACACGATCCCATCAAATTGAATGAGGTCGAGATGGTGGACTTAGAGTGCTACTACCACAAATATCGAATGTGTTTGAAAGTGGATGAAGTCGCGCTCGATTTGTTTTACGAGTACCAAAGCGAACTGCTGATTAATATCATCATCGCCGAAGACAGAGAATTTGATAGGGGTGATTTATTGTTGTCCTATGGAAGTTACATATATCCAATAATCTCACCTGAACTAGTGAAGAAATCGGGTGGTGAGAGTGCATTCGCCTATGAAAAAAAACTCAAAAGATTAAAGATGAACATTCACACCATTTACGTATGTGGAAAAATGACGAATGTCAACTTGCTAATAACGGACTTGGAAATATAAACAATAGAGAGATTGAAATTAAAAAAAATTAAACTTTATATATATAAAGAGAAAAAACTTTTACTAAAAAAATTTTTACATTAAAGAAAATTAAAAATTAAAAAAACAACTTTTTTATATATAAAGAGCAAAAAAAATAACAAACTTTTTTTTTAACAAATTATTATTTAAATACAAAATTTAAAATATACATTATTGCAAGAATTCGTAAAAACAAAAAAAAACAAATAATCGATCATCAAGACAACAACACCTAAAAAATGCGAATTGAAATTGAAACGAGTCGAAACGTATAAGAAATTCGGTCATAAAATCTATAGATTACAACGACATGATCCCATCGAATTGAACGATGTCGAGACGAAGGGCTTAGAACACAAATACGAGAAATATAAGATGCCTCTGAAATTGAACGAAGCCGCGCTCGATTTGATTTATGAGTACCAAAGCAATCTGCAGAACATCGCCATCGCCGAAGATAGAGAATTTGACAAGGACGATTTGTCGTTGCCCTATGGAAATTACATATTTCCAAACATCTCATTCAAACTCGTGAAGAAATTGGGTGGTGAGAGCGAGTTGACCGATGTAAAAAAACTCAAAAGAGTAAAGATAAACATTCAACACGTTTTCGAAAAAGGAGTAGACACGAGCGTCACCATGCTAATAACGGACTTGGAAATATAAACAATAGAGCAATTGATTTTTAGCGAAGAAAAAATTTAAAAAAAAAAAGTAAATGAGATCTCATTTACTTTTTTTTTTTTTTGTTTTCCTTCTTCTTCACTATCATCATAATATATTATAATAACGTTTCCTTTTCTCTCAAATTTCTGCGTCGATTCTTCTTTTTCTTTTTTTTTTTCTTTTTCTCTGTGATATGATACGTTCATGATAACATTTTTGTTTATCCGAATCATAATTATGAAAGAATGTTGTGCATCTCTTGGTAACACTAGCATCATTACCATTCACTTCAGAAGGTAGTGGTGACCGTGGAAAGCATCGTCTCATTCCCAACCGTATATCCCGCACTTTATCTATCTCTTTCCTTAGATATCCATCATTAGCATCTAACCATTTTTTTATTTCTTCGCTCTCTGGCTCGCGATGTTCGTCATTATTGTCAAATTCATTCAGGTGATAAATTTGTTTCTCCACCTCTTCACCCATTTTAAATATATATTATTTTATACTTTCTATGATTTTATATATTTTATATAACTTTATATTTATAATAACATATTCAAAATCGGTATGTTCTTAAATGGCGAATTGTCACCGAGCAACAAACCCTTGCCGTATCGCTTGACGTTCCGTCCACTCTTCAGAAAGAGACCGTTTCCTCTCAGAGAACTGCCACCTCTAACGGGTTCTAGATACAATCCTTTACCGCTGTCGTCTATGTGAATGCGACACACGGCTCCTCCCTTCTTCAAAAACAGTCCGTTGCCACCCATTAATTTCTCAACTCCCAAACTAGCGAGTCCTGTGAGAGCTCCCACGCCGACAGTCTTTCCGAGAAAGGGTAGCACCTTTGCGGCGAAGGGTAATGCTTTTGCGGCGATTCCTGCCAATAGCGGTAGGAAACCGCCTTTCATTCTCAAATTGTATCTCAATTGAGTGGGACTCAATCTCACCGCCAACCCTCTTCCATCGTGAATCGCTTTCTCTATCCTTTTCATTTGACTTCTAGTCCAGGCGATCGAATCCTGTCCGCCTCTTGTCAGATCTTCGTGAGTGAATTTGAATCTCACCGCCTCGCCTCGAGTTGTTAAAGCTCTCTTAAGTTTCTTCTTCTGTCCTGCGGATATGTTCACGTTTTTAACCACGTATTGTGTCATAATTCTGTTTTGTTTGTTTTTTTAAATATATTTACTTCAATTGTTTCTTGTTTAATAATTATATTAAAATAATTTTGTAAAAAAATTAATATTACCGTTTATTTTATTTTTGTTATCTATATATATAATTTTTTTTTTTTTGCTTTTTATATTTCTCTTATGTGAAATCGTATCGTCACTCTCTCTCCGCGAAGATCTAACAGTTCACCCTTTTGATCCGTCAACGTGGTTTTGAGACTATACAACGTGTCTAAAATCACTGGTAGATAAACTAAATTTCGAGGTCGCTCCACGATCTTATAACCGGGCGACAGGTTTGGAAAGAAGGAATAGATCGTCGGCTGAGCGCTACCATTCATGTAGCTTCCGGCAATCACATCCACGTTCACCAGAATGCTATTGACAGCGAGAATGTCGACCGTCTTTTCAGATGCCGCGTGACCTTGATACATCTTCCGATCGAATCCCAACATCTTGCCTATAGAATCGTCCGTGTTGAAATCCACACGAAAATTATCTTCGAAATCCAGCATCGTCTGTAAGGTATTAGGATTGGGAGCGAGTCTGATCTTGTTGCTTCCCTTTCCATCCGTCTTCATTCGCGTCTGAATGTAATGGTTCAAATCGTCTATGTCATAACTCCCTTTGGGAATTCGAATCTCCAACCAATCCACTCCGTCGGAATACTTGAACGAGTTATTCTTTTCGGTGACGTTGGGAAAGGAATAATAAGTCTCCAGATTCACCAACGCCATCTCGTAACTTTTCTCTCTGTTCAATTCGATGGAAGGTTCGAATTTCGTAGCGAATCGAGTCGAATCGCCACTCACCACGATTTGAATGGATTGTTTTGCAGCCGTATTCTCAGCTATCCGTTCTAACAATTTTCCATGTTCGAACATTATATCTTAATTTTATTATTTTTTTTATTCAAAACTAATTATTTGAAGATTTATTTATTTTTCTAATTTTTTTATTTTTTCATGCTCTATCTTATTATTATCATCACCATCGGGAACATAAAACTTGTCGAATCCGCACCGATATTTTCCGCGATTAAATTCGCTCGTCGAATCGATCACGACGAAATTGTAAAGTCCACCATCCCAAACCCTCTTGCAGAATCTCCTCACTTCGACAGCGCTCATGTCGTTTGCGACGTGATCGCCGTAGATGTGATTGAGATTCTTGAGATCTTGGCGAAAGAGACACAGAAAATTAGCGTTCTCCCTTATCGTCTGTCTGGGTAATCGAAAATAATTCTGCGACAGGTAGAAACAGTCCATGTTGCTGTGTCGACCCCTAACGTAATACGATTCGAATCGGTTCTGTCTCTCCAAAAGCAGATCGTCGAAAATCATGAGATTCTTATCTTCCGATTTCAGTTCCCTAGGATCCAGAACGTCGCTAGCGTTCTCATAAAATCGACACTCGACGTTCGAAGATGCATTTCTCTTCGTCAGCTCCGTCGCCGCGCCGTCCAAAATGGTCGAGAGCGGAGCTCCGCTCTTGTCGAATTCCTCCCTACTGTCAAAGATTCTGGCTATGACTTCCTTGGGCAATCTGCGATCCATGCACTCTCGAAGCAATCTGAATTCGGGTTGAAACAAGCTCTTGCCAAACACGAACAATCTATCATAATCCAACCAGTCGGGTCGGGACAACAGATTCATCAACAGATTGGTCTTTCCACAATTCGATTTTCCCACTATCAAACCTCTTATGCTCTTGGGAAAGTACTCGTTATTCGACCTCTTGGTCGCGGCGTCGTTCCAAGACATATCTTTAATGTTCATCTTTTTGTTTTATTTTTTTTTTTGTCTGTTATTTTAGATTCGTTTCAAACACAAATTTTTTTATGTTTTTCAAACTCTGTTTTTAATGTTGTTATTATTATTATTTGTTTATATCGCACCGTCGTGAGTTCTCTTCAATCCGGATCCACTCGTCATTTTGGCTAAATCTTGTATGGGCACCACGGCATCCCTAAAATCTTTCCAACTTTTCGACGTTCGCTCTAACGCAGCTCGCTTCGCCGGCGGACTGATCAACTTGTCGATCAAAGCGTCGGCTGCCCTCTTGCCAGCCACAGAAGCTATCCTACCACTGGCTTCGGAAGCGGCTTTCTTACCAGCATCCAAAGCCGTCTTCTTACCGACCTCAAACGCGGTCGATGCGAGTTTTCTACCCGCATTGCTCGTGAATGCTCGCATTATAGAATCGACGTTGCCAGAACCGCCTTGAACGTAAGTCCTGACGTATCCCCTGTTCTTTATTACCAACATATTTTATTTTTTATGATATATTTTGTGTTTTTTTCACTGGTAAATCGTTTTGTCGTTTTTAAATACTTTTATTATTCTAGTGTAAGAATTTACTGTTTTATTTTTTTTGTTTGTTTGTTTGTTTGTTTGTTTCTCTCTCTCTACTTATTATTATTATTATATTCACATCAATCCTACAATTCGTTCATCAGCCTTTTATTCTGGTTTTTATTCAAAACCTTCTGTCTCAACAATTCGTCAGATATGGCAACTATCTGATTATCTAATCCTGTGTTACCAGCCCGTCTGCTCCCCATCAACAAACTCAATCTCTGAGACAGAGCGTCGGGATCGCTCGGAAGAAAAGTGGTTTTTTCACCCCTTTGCCGGTCATCGATTCGACGAACTTCTTGTTCGCATTCCATATGGGCTTCACTATTTTCGTCCACTTGTAACCTCTGTTGGCTTTGGGTCTCGTCTCTCTGGCATCGTTATTTCTATTCATGGCGTGAGCTTGAACTAGAATGTCTCCGTAATTGTCGAAATCCTGATCCGTGTAATCTCCAGGCTTGTCGAAAAGGAACAATCACTGCAGACCATCGGATACTTTATTTTTATTCGAACCCACGATCAATTCATCATCGTCCATTTCCACTTCAGTGTCGCCCACGAATTTCCTACCGCTCGAATCCTCGCGAATTCCATACAACAGATCACTCTTACCGCCACCTCATCATCGGACGATGCGATGCTATCAGTGGTGATAGTCGAAGCTGTATCATCGCTCTCACTCACGTCGGTTTCGATTCTCGTGGGAACGTAATCCGGTGTAGATTGAACGGAATACCGATTTCCAAAACTAGAAGGCAACGAACCCATTCTCAAAGAACTCTCCTTTATGGGTCTCAATTCTTCGACTATCTCCTTCCTGCTTCGCTCTTGACCCTCCGTCACGGGTTTAAATATTTTTGTGGCTTCGCGTGTGAGTTCCATCTCACCGAGACGTATGCTCCTATCAGAAGCCTGAATCGCCTTCTTAGAACGTAAATACTCGTCTAAAATTCGATCTCGGCGTCTAGGAACCATCCTCCAAAACATATTTCGTTTTAATTGTTTTTATTTATTTTTCAAAATTAAATGTTTAATTATATTTTTTTTATATTTTATGTTTTAAGTATTAAAATCTCTTTCCGTCTTAATATAATATCTGAAAAAAAAATCACATCTCAAACTCGCTGTGTTAATTGAAGTTAAAAAAAAAATACGTTTAAACAGTACATGACAAACCGGTTTCTGATGTAACGCATTTTGACAGCGGTGTTTACATTTTGTCAAAAGATTTCATTCATTCACACATCAATTCATCGAGTGTCGAATTAAGAGAAAATCCTTTTTTTGATGACTGTTAGACAGTTTTAACACACAATGGAAAACTGATTTTAACAAATCTCTCTCTCCGATTGCTATCGTGAATATATTAAAATTTTTACCACTCGAAACCTAACTGAGCGGAAAATGCGTTTTAAACATTCCGATAAGTGTTTTCTTGACTTTATTCAAGGAACGCTTAACAGTCAACCTCATTTCTCATAGTGGAGGAATTCTAAAAAAAAACCCAAAACTCAATTTTTATCCATCCCATCACCAGAAAACATCAATGTCTATAATACAGGCTATATATTCACAATCGACTCTGTTTGAACAAAACACCTCAATTACGATAACGTGTGTTAGTTGCTTACTTCAGGAAGACGTGACTAGGTTTGCAAATTTCCAAACACACAGACACTCTTCGTTCAGATCGAGTTTTTATTACGAGAATCGAGCGATTCGATCGCTCGATCAGCCGAGTGTTTTTTTTTTTAGAATTTTCTCATAGTGGAGGAATTCTCCAAAAAAACCCCAAAACTCAATTTTTATCCATCCCATCACCAGAAAACATCAATGTCTATAATACAGGCTATATATTCACAATCGACTCTGTTTGAACAAAACACCTCAATTACGATAACGTGTGTTAGTTGCTTACTTCAGGAAAGACGTGACTGGGTTTGCAAATTTCCAAACACACAGACACTCTTCGTTCAGATCGAGTTTTTATTACGAGATTTGATCGCTCGATCAGCTGAGTGGTTTTTTTTTGAGAATTTTCTCATAGTGGAGGAATTCTCAAAAAAAACCTCAAAACTCAATTTGTATCCATCCCATCACCAGAAAACATCAATGTCTATAATACAGGCTATATATTCACAAGCGACTCTGTTTGAACAAAAAAAAACCCACCGCCTCAAAAAACGAGGGAGAGTTTCTGGACCATCTGTACCAACGCAATTGCCGATTCTGGACCGCTGGTCTTGAACCACAATTGTTGTTTTTTGATGATCACCCAGAATCTTTTGCCTTCGCTCGCGTTCGCCGACGATGGATTGATGGGTCTGATCTGCGATGCGAACGTAGACCAAAAATCACGTACACGATACAACTGAAGATGTACAACACACGCACACGATGCGTTCACCACGAGTATTTGAACGCTAAAAGCGCGATCTAGGAGTCACTGACTGTACATGAGGGGTTCAAGACCGGTTCAAGTTTTTGTGAACAAGCGTGTGATTTGACACCGAATTCCACGTTGGTGAACGCATCGTGTGCGTATGTTGTACACGTACATGTACAAGTGGTCGTGTACTCTCCTTTTACACCTACCAGGGTATACAAGACTTATCGGTCGTTGAATTCTTTGTCCCAGTTCAGAGATAGACTCATTGGCTTCTCTCTCAATAGCATTCAGTTGGGATCTGTATAGGTGTGTATGGTGTTGTGAATGAAAACGAGTTCTCAAGACCCACATAATTTCATCAGAGGTGAATCTATCCTGATGAGGAATGCTCGTCAATAGCTGCTACGCTAGTCCTCTGAGGCAATGTACTAGGTGCATCACTATATCAGCATTAGTCCATCTGTCGAGAGATGCACAGTTCTCGAAGTCAATTTGAAAGTCAATAGTTGCATCGAACCATCGAACTTCTTCAGTAAAACAGCTAGGGAGGGTTGAGTCAATTGTGACCATCCAGTAGTTGTTGTGGCAATACAGTTAAAACTAGAAGTCCTGTCACGAATAGTGCACTTATTTAGGCTTAATTGCGCGTTGGAATTGCGCGCAATTGCCATATCGAATGGCATCCAAAGCACGGCAGGTTCTCCTGGTTACCTATAGCAAACACGGGCAATGTTTCTGCCAATGGACCTCCGGGTTACCCGGAGGTCCATTGGCTGAAACATTGCTTGTGCACAGGCCATATGTACAGAATTTGATAGCTTTACTTGGGCTATAACGCGTACATTAACGCGCATATCAACGTGCTATTTGTGCGCAATTCAGTTTTAACTGTAGGTTCACATCTTATTCTGCAAGGTGCACTCTTTTGTTGAGGATTTGGCATTCTGAAATCTGTATGCCAATCATTATCGGTGCATCTGTTTCTGCTGAGTGACAGATCAGCATACTGGCTATAGTAATGCTTCTGTTTGGAGTAACCTTTGGCCCTCGGGTTGAGCACTTCATTATTTGCAGATGGTGTCAGGGCATAGTAAGGCAATTTGATCTCGATACTTATTAGAGGTCTCAAGTTCACCAATTAAGCTCCTATCCTGGTTCAGAGTCCACCTTGGATAACTCTGTGTAGCATGAAGTGTAACACTATTGGTTCCCAATCAAGAATGGACATTTTTCAAGTCAGTCCTCCCACATGGCTTCGTGCGCTCACATCATCTTGATTCACTGGCCTTGGCTTAGGTGTAGAGCTATACATCTTGCCTTGGCTCAAAGTTCTATCACACCTAGTGTCCTGGTTATGCGCTGTCGCTTGTTTCTGGTTGGCAGTGTCCATCTGATCGGCAGAACATCCAGCTAAGGCCACTGCAATTAGAGCTTCACTGTCCAAAAATCAAAAACTGGATTGGTAAGTGCATTATGTGGGCCTTTTTCATCCAAATCTTTGACATCAGACTCCACTGGGAGGGGTGGTGGGTGGGATGGTGGGAACAATTGACATTCTCACATTGGAACCTGCACAACTTTGACTATCTTCAGGACAAACTGACGGATCGGTGTCGCCAGAACAACTGTAAATCTGCATGTAGTTCTTTGCGGGTCCAGTGGACTCATCGCTGACGCATGGCCTGTAGTTGGTCGGTGTGGAACCCATCGAGTCTACAGAGTGAGAATCTTCTCTACTCGAATCTCTGCCTGTTGTAGGTGGTCGCTCTACATTTCTAAATGAACCTGTTTTGACTGTAATTTCCTAATAAAATCATTGAAAAATACCGATGATTGCGCATTCATTGAACGGACAATTTCTCTCAATTTCATTCAACAACTTGGGGTACAGGTTGATTTGACAAATTTATACCTGGACAGATAGGATGGTTCTGTTCACTAACTTTATCTAACAATCAAATTCATTTTGACTTGAACACCATGAGAAACGGTACGTATCACATAATGTGTTCCGATTCGGTATCATATAGACGACTCATTCTAATTCCGTATCATACAGACGACTCGTTTCCGGGAACGCAACGGGCTATCACAACAGGCGCAGGAATACATTATATGTGCGTCTCGATGATCGACTCGGCTGGTCGCTCTCTAAACAAAATAAAACAAATTCCTTACAGTTAGCGACAGAACCATTAATAGCAAATACCCCCCCCCCCCCTCCCCCCCCCCCCGCAATAAATATAAAATGCACAAACTTTGTTAAAGTGCACAAAAATATAGTTCCATAAAATATGTGGTTATTTTAAAACTTTTTCTCGCCCAACATTATGTCTCAAAACGTAATAGTAATTTAAGTTTTAATATGTTTATGTGACAAAATTGTTAGATAAATGAATTATCTTGATAATGCGCATGTCCTGTGATTTGCACCAGATTCTCGGTGGTGTTCAGAATGTGATCACAACTCGCCGGCAAAGCCGGCTCGTTGAGATCCCATTCTGAACATCAGCTCGAATCTGATACAAATCACAGGACATGCACATTGTCATGATAATTTGTATTTACATCCTGTGATTCACTCCACCGAAACATCTGGTTGGCTCTCATTTGTGAGAGTGGTTATGTTCTCAATCAGCCAAGATGCCTGCGAAATATTTTCTATCAAGTCTGTCTGGTTTGTGTCAAAATATTGGATTCCATCACCGATAATCACTTTTGTTTAACTCACCAGAGTACGTCAGCATATCAACAGCATCAGTTCTCAAGTACCTATGGTCAAGAGCTTGTCTTGTCTCATGCTACCATGTGTTCGTTGCTCACTAAACCGAGTTTCCTGGCTCCTTTTTGCAAGTTGAACATTCTCAGGTAAAATTAACTTATCGAGTAAGTAGGCTCCCTTGCTCAATCCTGCAAAAGGTGGTTTTGAGTTTGTTCTTTTTCAATGAACCCCCTTGCTCATTACTCTGAGTCTCTTGTTTGAGGTATGCTCGCTGATTCGAGTCAGTTGCTCTTCACAGTGAGCACTCTTGCTCATTTTCTTGAGTTCTTGATCTGAGCGATGCTCTACATATGCTCCCCTGATTACTTGTTTAGAGACCTCTCCATCTTATTACAGGACTTTGGGTCCTATAGTAATCGAGTGCTCTCAAAACATGATGGCCTTGTTGTGTCCATTTCGGTTAATCTTTGACCGTTACAGGTAATTTTCCTCGATGTTTGGTTGTTTGTGGTAATTACATATACTCCATATCCAAACGAACACACCTGGCAATAAATTCCCGTACCATTGAAGCTATCTATGATTTTACGACCACGCGCCCATGCGCACTACTGCGTGCGTCGCAGCATCACGATGATAACGATACAGCAAAACCGCTTATGCGTGCTACCATGAAAACCAAACACGACGTCATTGGGTCACTTGGCTATGGCGTCAGTTCTGAGATCCGGATAAAGGTTTGGCAAACTGGGGAAGATCTCCAGATCAACTTCCAACATCACAGCCTGTTTTGTTCCAACCGTCTTCAACCAATAAACGGCCTGTAAATAAAAGTTAAAATACACTTTGCCCCGCAAGATAAACACTTAAACATATAATTGAGACGAACCCCGACAGCATGAGTATTCTGGCGGAGGGAGAAACCTGCTAGTTTTGTGCCAAACCCCTTCGATAAAGGAGCTACCTCGAAATAAAACAGGAAATGTCCAATGGATGGAAAAGTAAATACGTACGAAGTCTTATTAAACTGAATAAAACCTTGAATATTCTAGAGGGTGGTGATATGGGAGGGCGGGGGGAAGAGGGAGGGGTGCTGGTCGTATGGTATTTCCTCTCCTCCAATACGTTGCTTCACCTTGAACTTAAAATACATGACGTCCATTAGTTAGAAGGGAAATAGTTGAAAATTAATTTAAATTAACCGAAATAGCGTCACCTGGAATATTTTGATAAAATGTGTGAAAATGACCTTGTCAAGAAAGGCAAACCTCTCGCAAAGTTAAATTAACTAAATTCTGAATGTACTGACAAGGGAAGGATTGGGTGGTTTGGTAGTACTTCCAATCCCGCGTTTATATTGCCTCTACACTGCAAAAATATAGGTTCCCTTCAGAACCAAAACTGGTTCTAATCTTGTCCCTGAGATGGAACCAGTCCTGTTTAAACAGTATTTATTTCAAATCAAATAAATTTACCAAGATTAGCATTCAATTTTAACAGAATATTACATGAACTGAAGTAGATTCAGCAGTAAACTTGGAGCCTATTCAACGCAGTTGCCAAACATTTTGAAACAAAGGAGATATGAACAGTTGGAATATCGAACCAGTTTTGGTTCTGTATAGAACCAAAACTGGTTCGATATGCCAACTGTTCATATCTCCTTTGTTTAATAATGATTTGAGACAACCTCGTATAAGCTCTAAACTTACGACTGAAACCCCCTCAATTTATGTTTAATTCTGTTAATATTTAATGTTGATCTTTATAAATTTATTTGATTTGAAATAAATACTGTTTAAACAGAACTGGTTCCATCTCAGGGACAAGATTAGAACCAGTTTTGGTTCTAAAGAGAACCTATATTTTTTGCAGTGTAGACTATCCAGTTGTTGGTGCGTTCAAAGACTGATATTTGCATGCAATTTACTGAAGGGTTGAAATGTCATGTGTGTTCCAACCATTATTGCAATAATTTATGGCTATAGGGGTTTGCATGACAAGTATGCTGCAATCCATTCCAATGAAGTATTACAATAGGTGCTGAAATGATGCGGGTTTTCAACCAAATTTCAAATAATTTATTTAAATGGGGGCAGGTGATAACAAGTGTGTACAGCCCACTTTACAAATACTTTATTACAATACAGGTGTCGACAACATGGTTGACATTCGATGGTGGCTGTAATAATCTATTGCGATGTGGGTTGAAATGACAAGTAATTTTCAACACATCACCTACAGCAATATTTTGACATGTCAAGTGTGTGTTCAACCCATACTGGCATAATATGTTGCAATATGGATGAAGGTAACAAGTGCGTTCAATTCCTATTCGTCGCCGGAGTGCTAGAATGTTCTATGCCCCCCCATGGGACACAGAATATTCTTTCACTCAGGCGACGTATTGCTGAAATGTATTGTTATATGGAGAGAAATGACAAGTGTGTTCAAACCACTAAAACGCCACAATAGCAGATGCACTAACAGTATGCACGATCTACTAATGCCATAAATTTCCTGTATTATCAGACTGTCTTTGTTGTAACCAGATTATGAGCAGGAATCGATCAAAAAATGGAATGTACCATGGCTAAAAGGGAAAACACTCCCAGAATTAAAAGTTAACTAAAATTCCCAGAGCACGAGCTTTCTTGGCAGGGAAGGGATTAGTTGATTCGTTGGAAGCCTTCCACTCCACATGAATAAAATGTTTTTTTACAAAACATAAAATACATCTTACCTAGAAGTACAAAACACTTGCACCATTAAATACTAGTAAAATGCAGCTAGCGCCAGCATATTGAAGAGGAATGGCTGGCAGCCAGGCCTGAAAATAATCAATGTGACATTTGCAACATGAGGTCCCCAGAGGGTAAATTTGATGATACTATCCCATACAGTGGGCCAATGTATCCTCTGGGTACCTCTTTCTGTTTAGTGTTGAGGCCCTGATTCAAATTGAGGTTCATCGAGGGTAAATTTAGTGATGCTACTCTACTGTGCAGGGTAGCATCACTACATTCACCCTCTGGGTGACAGATGACAGTCTGCTTATTTTCTGGCTTTCTGGCAGCCCCGATGTCGTTCACCTTTCCATGTTTAAATTCCTTCATCTCGTAGTTATTGTGTAAAAAGCTTGACACACAATCTTTAGCAGAATGAAAGAAGCTGTTGAATCTATTTTATTTTGTTCCAAAGCGTTGGGTCTCTTCCTTCAGCTAATGCATTTTACTACATTAGAGGTTTTACTGAAAAACGTATAATTTATTGCAATAGCAGTTGAAATGGCAGGTGTGTTTCAACCCACTACTGCAATAACATATTGCAATAAGGTTGACATGGCAAGTCTTTTACAACCCCAGTGCAATAATCTATTGTAATACACGATGAAATTACAAGTTTTTGTCAACACCTTGTGCAATGGTTTATTGCAATAGGAGTAGAAATGGCAAGTTTGTTCTTATCACGAAAACAGTAAATTCATCACTGTAGCGATTGAAATACCAATATATAATCTTTGCATCATCCACTAATGCAACAAATGTATTGTAATATCAGTTGTCTTAACTGCAACCTACAGTTAAAAGTAGAAGTCCTGTCATGAAATGCGCACAAATAGCACGTCGATCAGTGCGTTAATCAATGCGTTATGACCATAGCAAGGCTATCAAATTATGTTCATATGGCCTGTGCACAAGCAATGTTTCAGCCAATGAATCTCCTGCGTTTGCTATGAGTAACCAGGAGAACCTGCCGTGCCTTGGATGCCATTCGATATAGCAATTGCGCGAAATTCCTACGCGCAATTAAGCCTAGATAAGCGCACAGTTCGTGAAGAACTTCTTGTTTTAACTGTAGCTTCTGGCTAAAGGTGTAAACAGTTGCATATATACGTTTAACCCTTTACCCGACGTAAGGGTGAAAACGGGTCAGCGCTATTCACAAACATCACCATTCAATTGTCATTATTTTTTTCATTTTGTTGCTTCAAAAACATATCTTATTGTCCCTCATTGGAGCCAGCTTGTTAAGCTATGTTTGTGACGCAACAAATGAAACAAATTAGTCATTCAGGAATTTTATTTGCAAGTGTCGTCTGCTTTTCCCGTTAGGGAAGGGATTAACTGAAATTTCGGGAGCATGAGTAAGTATTTCTGATGGAGGAAGAGGAAGCGACTGACCGGTAACAAGCTTCCACCCATCAGGAAATTGCCTATAAAGTGTATCTTGGATAGAAGGGGAGACACATAAAATTATAAAGAACTTGCTGTTCAAGGAGCATGCTCGGCAATTGAATAAACTTGCCTCTGAAAAAAGTACAGCTGACAGCCACGGTTGGCTAATCCCCTCACCCCCACCCCTCAAAAAAATCCGGTCCTGATACAACAGCCCAGCAGAAATTCAGATAGGGGAACCTGCAAAATCTGAAAGTTAAAGGTCAATGTGACCTTGACCTTTGGCACAATGACACTGAGATAAATACTGTTTTTCCCCTCATCATACCCAGCCCACATGTCAAGTTTGGTTTCGATCGTACAGCAGAGTGGAAATTAGCAAAATGTGTATGTTAAAGGTCACTGTGACCTCGACCATTAGCACAATGACCCAAATGTTGTACCACTCACCATACCTAACCCTTATGTCAAATTTGGTGTCCATCGGTCCAGGAGAACTTCAACTAGAGAGCAGAAACCATGACAGTTTTAATTTAACTGGTTGCGTGCTGGAAGCCACTACCAGGGCTTTCAGAAAAAGAGGATACAAGAGCAAAAGACAACATTTTCGTTTCTCATGTTTCATATCCAGTCAAACGCAAATAATATTTTGTTTACATGATTCTTTTATTACATATCATTGGAGAGTGACTGGCGCACTCCTCAATAATTTGTAATGAAACAAGTTTTGAACAACTAATTCAGACAACCAAAAATAATCTAGCCCCCAACCAGTCAAGGACCACTGTCAATTCCATCCTTGTAATAAGGATCCCAACATGAATAGGATTCGGTTTCTCAAACCACATGTCTAGATTGGCTTTCATTGTCCCGATGGGTTTTACTTAGCGAGTGGGAAAACAGCCGTGGAAATTTGAAGGTCACTATCACTGATACTATGGCTCCAAAATAAATAGGGTTATTCCTCTTATCACACCTAACTAACATGTCAAGTTTGGTTTTAATTGACCAAGCAGACATTCAATTGGAGAGCAGAATCCAACTCCATCTACGGAAAGACGAACAGACGGACGGACAGCTATATCTCCCTAAACTTACGTTTAAAGCCCAATGCAGTAATCAACGAATCACTGTGCTCCTACCAGTGTGTCTAAGCTCTCGCCAATAAAGTATAAAGAGAAATAAAAACAAAACATTTTTACGTCCAAGAGAAAATAATTTAATGGTGTTCAAGGATAACGGATCTGCTTGAATATGATTGGTCGAGATGATTCTTACAACTCGATGAATATTTCTACTGTTCTACGAATGTTGATCTGCTTTTGCTCTGTCCATCAGTGGAAAATTTGCAGGCGTGCTGAATAGTAATTGCACCAAAATGAGAAGTTGCTGGATCACATGGATCTGTTACACATAAAGAACATTCCTGACTGCTAACAGTCAGCAGAAACGTAAGTCGACGTGAAAGCTGAGCGAGGCTACACTCATGCTTAAAATTGATTGTTTGTTTGTTGGAGGTTCAACGATACTTTCAGCAACCATGTTAACAACGCGACGGGCAATTTTAGGAGTGCAAAAAAGCGAAAGTACACGGACAGAACTGTAGAGCTGCGACGAGCGAATGTTAGACTCTCAAACTAACCTAACACGTGTAGAGTTAGTAACGGATGACAACAAATGTACGACCGACTGTTATAGACTCTCAAACTAACCCAACACGTGTAGAGTTACTAGCGGATGACAACAAATGTACGACCGACTGTTAGACTCTCAAACTAACCTAACACGTGTAGAGTTAGTAACGGATGACAACAAATGTACGACCGACTGTTATAGACTCTCAAACTAACCCAACACGTGTAGAGTTAGTAGCGGATGACAACAAATGTACGACCGACTGTTAGACTCTCAAACTAACCCAACACGTGTAGAGTTAGTAACGGATGACAACAAATGTACGACCGACTGTTATAGACTCTCAAACTAACCTAACACGTGTAGAGTTAGTAGCGGATGACAACAAATGTACGACCGACTGTTATAGACTCTCAAACTAACCCAACACGTGTAGAGTTAGTAGCGGATGACAACAAATGTACGACCGACTGTTAGACTCTCAAACTAACCCAACACGTGTAGAGTTAGTAACGGATGACAACAAATGTACGACCGACTGTTATAGACTCTCAAACTAACCCAACACGTGTAGAGTTAGTAGCGGATGACAACAAATGTACGACCGACTGTTAGACTCTCAAACTAACCCAACACGTGTAGAGCTAGTAACGGATGACAACAAATGTACGACCGACTGTTAGACTCTCAAACTAACCCAACAGATGTAGAATTAGCAGCGGATGACAACAAATGTACGACCGACTGTTAGACTCTCAAACTAACCCAACACGTGTAGAGTTAGTAGCGGATGACAACAAATGTACGACCCACGTGCAATACGCCTCAGTACACAGCACCACTTGCCACCACGTGAGTAATCGCGATTAAATGTCTTGCCCACGGACACAGCAGACCTATATATGGGTTTCCAAGTGTCTGCTTATGGAGAGTATATAATCATGAAAACACGTACAAACCCGAGTTTCCACCTACATAATGCCTCGCAAGAGCAAGCTAGCTTCAGCAAATTAACTTACAAGCTGAATCTAGAAGTCCATGGGTTGAATTTAAAATTGATTGTTCACCCCAACCCACCCTTATCGGAATTTGAAAGTGACTATCAGTAGGAAAGTCCACCCATCGGGCGTTTCATTTCCATTTAATTTAAAAAACAAACAAAATGCTATAAAATTCCCAACGAAATGCTGACACCATTCCAGGTTGATATTTCGAGTTTGGGTGGCTGCATTATGCGTTACAAATGTGTGTTATTTGATTCCACTGGTTGGCCATCACTTTTCTCTTTTGAGGTATCATCGACGTATTTCTGAAAGAAAGAAAAGAGGACACCTATGAAACACACACATATATATATAACACTGAAGCCGAATAATAAAAAAATCCACTTTTATATTTTGTGATGGTTAATATACAGAAGACACCAACTGTTTTTTGAGTAAGTACCAACATTGTTTGTTTTTTTTTTATTAGAGTTTAACGACACATTAACAGCCAGGGTCATATCATGTCGGTGACAGTTTTACTGGTGGAGGAAGTCGGAGTACCTGGAGAGAACCACCGAGCAACGACGAGCAGCTGCCAGCTCTCCAACATCGTAACTCTGAACTCTGCACCGCGGCACAGGGAGGGTTAGATTGGTTGAAGACATGCGCACCATCGACGTACATTACGCCTTAGTACACAGCGTCATCGGGCCCCCATATAGGCAATCGGGGTTAAGTGCCTTGCCCAAGGACACAACGCGGGAGCACGAATCAGTTGCTGAAATGGTCACCCATCCAACTACTAACCGCGCTTGACGTTGCTTACATGTAACTTCGGTGATCTGACGAGAACCGGTTACCGCGACGCCACTGCGCCCCCTAAGTACCAACATTATAAGTTATGGTGTTCTTAGTTGGCGAATAAGTTGTCAGGTGATGCGAAGATAAAACCATATGGTTTGGCTGAGCCTCATATGATACCGTATGCGCCAACTAAGCACATCATGACGTAATTATTTTACCTGACATCCGATTCACTTTTACAAGAACGTATGTGCAGCCCGATCGTTCGATAATGTTGTGCTTCAGAGTGTAGTTTCCTATTTTTCTCCGCTTTATACTGTCCCGACGAATCGAATTCTGGACCTTTTGATGGTGCAAGTGAGCGACGTTGACACGTGTGGTTTATAAACAAAACGTCTGCTTCCGATCAGGCAAGGGCGCTAAGTTTTCGCATTAATTGCACATCATTGATCGCTTGAAAATGGCACCGTCGGGCTGTCCCTAAAGTACTCCCCATAAACTTGTAACGAGACAATCCATTTAAGCAAATTGCTTCTTTTGAGAACGGTTTTCCATTCAGGGCCCAGTCTTCGTCAATAAATTCAGCCGGTCAAGACCCATCACATACAAAACCCGGAGAAGTTTTAGATCAAATGATACAATCACAGTTGCCGGTTGTACAGGTTGCGTTCCCAGAATTAGTGTTTGGTATCCAATATTACTGCGTCCGTGGAAATTTTGCCCACCTGTGGAAACTGATCGGTCCACGACGACTGTTCTAAATCTTTTACAGCCAGTAATGAGAAATGATCAATGAGAGTTATGGAACTTGTTAGTGTCATTCAAACAAAATAATATTTAATCTCACATTATTCCTTAATGTTACCGACGAAATCCTTCTATATGATCTGTTCCAGTCGCCGTTTGGAACAATATATACAGATGCAATTTCATGTTCTTACCCTATTGCCTGTAATGACTGATGCCTCTATACATGATATATAGATATCACATCATGGAGTATATGAGACTCTTCTGTTTGGTGATGTGTGGGGGTGTATTACAGTACAAGCGCCATGGACTGGTCCTAATCAACGCGTGTCCACACATGCGTTAACCGGGTAATAAAACGTCATCAGCAGGAACATTTTAATTAATGAAGCACCGGGCTGAACCCGGTGCTTCATTAATTAAATTTTTGATGATTATTCCTGTAATTAGTGTTTCTAATCTAATATTTTTGCATCCATGGAGATACTTCTCACCCCGTGGAAAGTGATCAGTCCACGGCGGCCATACTGCATATGATATGTACGATCGACTTTCGACAATGCAATCTCATGTTCTTACCCTATTGACTGTAACGCCTGATGCCTCTATAGATGATATATATACTACTCAAAGTTTGCTAAGCACCAAGTACATCAAACTACCTGTTTTACGTTTTATTTGATATATTGTGATGAAAATTGAATATATTTTTTATTTAATTATATCTTTAATTATTTAAGTACAAAAATTAAGATTTTATTTGTGTTTGACATTATTTTTTAGCTTTTGAATACGATAACCATGGAAAATGGATATTATTGGTAAAAGAGGAAATTTTTCAATATTCCAAAAAGTTGACGGAGCGAGCTGGTATGGCTTCAGTGTCGAGTATGAGACTCGTTACCTTTAATTATAGCTTGGCAACGCCTTCTCATGATCCCAATCAGGTTCCTGGTGGTCCTTTGTGGGATGCTGTTCCATTCTTGGACCACATGGCACCATGCTCCTGGACACTTCTTGGCTGGACTGGACGGACTGAAATTGCAAGCTGCAACTCATTCCAGACATGTTCGATTGGACTCAGGTCAGGGAATCTTGATAGCTAATCCATACGCTCAATCCCCCCCCCCCCCCCCCCGTCAGTACTCCCCGACAGCATGGGCAACATGAGGACGGGCATTTTCGTCCATCAGAATTAATCTATCACCCACTTCATCTGCATACAGTCTGACGTGGACATCCAGGATCTCATCAATATACCGGTGTGCAGTCAACGTACGACGTTCAAGGACACAAAGCTCTGTACGTCCATCCCAGCTGATGTCGCCCCAGACCATGATTGACCCTCCACCATAGCGGTCATGCTCAGCAATGTTGGCTGCATGGAATCGCTCTCCTGGTCTTCCCCATACCCTAGATCGCCTATCTGTGTGGTCTAGGCAGTACCTTGACTCATCTGTAAAAATGACAGGTCGTCAATATTTTCGGGTCCATCCAACGTAGACCATGGCCCATTCATATCGTGCCTGGCGGTGGTTGTGGGACAGCGGAATGCGAAAACATGGTCTTCTCGATCGGATGCCACCATCCTGTAACCTTGCCCGGATAGTCAGCGTCGAAACATTTACCACGGATGCATTCTGAATGTCACTGCGAAGCTGGGTTGCTGTGGCAAAGCGGTTCCTATGGGCCTGAATAATCAGAAATCAGTCTTCAGCTGCAGACGTTGCCATGCCACTGCCACCAGCATGCCGTATTACTGGTGTGCCGTATTGCTGAAATCTTGCCCAGACTTTCGTGATCACCGTATGGATAACACCAAGGGCTTCACCAATCTGACGATGCGTAACCCCCTTTGTCCACCGTCCCTATAGCCCGCCACATTTCTGCTGCAGACAAATGTCTTCTTACATTTGCATTTGCCATATTCAGTCATTAAATCACAAGGGTTTGTTTTGAAATGAAGAATGAATACCCCACACATGTCATGTACATGTAGACAGTACACGAAAACATCACGAAAATCAAGGGGTATATGCTTTCCATGACTATCACGAAAAGTCTGCTTGTCAAGAGAGCTAACGTAAACACTGGGGACCATCTCAATACATTCCTCAATCATATCCACCAAACATATCGCAAATATGTCACACGCAAATTTCACAATGACGTGTCAAATATTTGGTGCTTAGCAAACTTTGAGTACTATAGATATCACATCATAGAGTATATGAGACTCTTCTGTTGGTGATGTATGGGGGCGTATTACAGTACAATCGCCATGGACTTGTCGTAATGAACGCGTGCCACACGTGAGATTACCGGGTAACAAAATATCATCAGCGGCTAAATTTTTTAATTAATGAGGCACTGCGCTGAACCCGGTGCTTCATTAACCCTTTACCTAACATGAAAAGCAGACGACACTTGCAAAAAAAATTCTTGAATAACTAATTTTTTTTATTTTTTGTCTCAAAAACATAGGTTATGACCCCTCGTTGGAACGAGCTCGTTGAGCTCGTTCCAACGAGGGGTCATAACCTATGTTTTTGAGACAAAAAATGAAAATATTTTGAAAATTAATTGGCGATTTTTGAGAATAGCGCTGGCCGGTTTTGGCCGTTACGTTGGGTAAAGGGTTAATTAAATTGTTGATAAGTATTCCTACAATTAGTGTTTGCAATCTAATATTATTGCGTCCGTGGAAATACTGCCCACCCCGTGGAAAGTGACCAGTCTAAGGCGGCCGTACTGTAGTCGTACTATGCAGGTGTGTAAAATAAAGTTTCAGTTATATCATTCTTTGCATTCAGTTGCGTTGCACAGAGGATCATTTGTCAGCGGGCTGTTTAAATTCCTAAACCACTCACGAAGATGGAATTTTCCATGCGTGTGTGTATATACATGATTATGTATGCATATATACATACTAATATACACATATACACATTCATTTATATATAGACATCCGTACATATATACATAACAGTCACCGTGGACTGGGCGCTATCCGCGGGTGGACAGTGATTTCTCCCCCCACTGCATGTGTAACATACGTCTGTCCAGGGTGAGATAGCAGGGAGAGACAGATGTATCCCACCCCACCCACGTGACGTTATACATTTATAACGTTATTATGACGTTATGCATATCGTATCAGTTTCTTGCTACCAACTAATTCATTTTGACGTCATCAGAATGCCGAGTGATCAAAGTTTGATGCTCCAAAACTCTTTAAACCCCAAGATGTCACCGTTCCTAATCGATTTCGTGGTATATACTTTTTGTATATACATAACTTGTGCACGCTCTTTCCGATGGTGTCATTAGTTTTTCAAAACAACGAATACAAAATGAGTTGATTATATCAGCACGTGACCGCCGATTAACTCTGGCTAACGTAACCGCTGTATGGTGGGGGAGAAAAATAATCCCTGATGGGTACGGGTGTGGGATGGGAAAATCTCACCCGAGGGACAAGATATTTGGTCCAGACACTCGGCAGCGAGTGTCTGGACCAAATATCTTGTCCCTCGGGTGAGATTTTCCCATCCCACACCCGTACCCATCAGGGATTAAGTCCACGCATGTGTTTACTAGGTAATAAAAATCATCATCAGCAAAGTTTTAATTAATGAAGCACCGGGTTGTACCCGGTGCTTCATTACTTAAATTTGTGATGATTATTCCTATAATTGGTGTTTGGAATCTAATATTATTGCGTCCGTGAAAATATTGCCCATCCGGTGAAAGTGATCAGTCCACGGTGGCCGTGCTTTACTCGTCTACTTGGGTTAGCAAACACCAATAGTGTACAGAACGGCCGCAGTGAACTGGTCATTTTCAAAGGGTGTGCAGTATTTGAACGCGGGTAATTATAGGAAGAAGCATCAACAGTTAATTCATCAAGCACCGGGCAGAACATTTTGCTGATGAAGATTGTTTTATTACCTGGTAAACATATTCGTGGACATCACTGGCCAGTCCACGGCGACTGTACTGTACTGTATTTGTACTCTAATTGGCCATGCTGGGCCACCGACAGGCCATGCTGGGCCACCGACAGCCCAAGTCGTGTCATACAGACCTCCTTTGTGTTTGACCGACTGAGTGAGTGACGTAAGTTCAAGTATCAAATTCAGTTTGGTAAAAAATGCAAGTTTACGAGCAAGAGTCAATCGGTATCTTAGACTCCAATTTTGATGAAAATGTCCCGAAACAAAAAAATAGTGGGGGTGTCACACCTCTGTGGAACCCCCTAGCCACCCCCATGCATTTAATAATCACTTGACACAGGCAGCTGATGACGGGGTTATTTTGGGAGATGCAGACCTACATAGATATGCAGAGGCGCCATTAAGAGGGGGTGTAGCCCCGCCCCAACTCCCCCTGTCGTGAAATAGTCCCTTCTCTCTCCACTCGAAAGAAATCAAGAAAAAAAAAGATCCAAACACAACAATTTGTTATCGTCTATGAAGTGATGCAGTGGCGCATTTCTATTCGCATTGTCTGGAGCGTGGTGGCTTAGTGGTTAGGGCATTGAACTTCAAACTGAATGGTCCACTGTTCGATCCCCACCAGAGGTAACTGCGTTGTGTCCTTGAACTAGGCACTTAATCCCGTTTGCACACGAGGAGGCACGGTGGCGCTGTGTACTAGGGCGTACTGCACGTCGATGGTGCACTTGTCTTCAGCCAATGCTAAGCCTTGTGTGGAGTTAGTATGTTAGTAAGTCTGATAGTTGCTCACCGTTACTCGGTGGTTCTCTCCGGGTACTCCGGCATCCTCCTCCCGCAAAACTGTCCGACACGAGGTGCCCCTGGCTGTCGAAAGTGTTAAACCCCAATAAATAAATAAATACTATAAATAAATAAATAAATATTCACATTGATGAAAATATTTAATGCGATGGCCATAATTCCCATATGAGGCTGAAAAAGACCAAATTAAATTTGATTTTTTTTTTTAAAATTCCCAAATTTTACTTCAAATATCTACCTTCGGGGGTATACCATGTCCCCTTTCTGAGAGCAGCGCTAATTCACGAAATGAAACATATAAATCTGTAATATATCATACGCCCTCAACTGAAGGGCTGAAAAGAACTATTATTGTGAAGAATTGACACTGACCTGGTCTAAGGTTTGCGGTTCTGAGCTTATGGTCAACCGACACGCGAAACGTCGCGGTTCAACATACGCTCCGAACCGCGATCCTCAGACCTTGTTACCGTCAATTAATCATAATAACGTATATGTTCCAATAAGACCTTACCGCCCAAAGCATGAAATTGCGCGCAATTGCCATATCGAATGGCATCCAAAGCACGGCAGGTTCTCCTGGTTACTCATAGCAAACACATGCAATGTTTCTGCCAATGGACCTCCGGGTTACCCGGAGGTCCATTGGCTGAAACATTGCTTCTGCACAGGCCATATGTACAGAATTTGATAGCTTTACTTGGGCCATAACGCGTACATTAACGCGCATATCAATGTGCTATTTGTGCGCATTTCATGACAGGACTTCTAGTTTTAACTGTAAATCTAATGTCGCCTTTTGGCTTCCGTACGTTGTTTTTTAATGTGTCATAAAATTAAGGTAAATCACGTCTTTCCAATGTGCGCCAGTGTGCAGTATAAATTATTTACTCTAAAGAATATAAAGCAGAAGATTGGGTGTTAACGTTTTGGGTCTTTTTTTGGATAAAATAATCAGTTGTTAAAGTATCGGCAACTTAAAATATTAATGCTGAGCTGAAAGAAAAGCTATAAAAAACATCACAGAGACGCGATAACCAATGGCACGTTTGTATGTCAAGTTGCCAGCGTATTGAATTTTCAAAACCAGTGGATTATTTCCAACTAAACGTCAACCAGTCAACCACCCACCCAACCCCCAATTAAAAAAAGTTTAGTAAATAAACCTCGATATCAATTCAATGAATCAGATAAAGATCGAGGTGACTCCATCTTAGTTCACATCATAAATTGATTTGTAATTTCAACAACATTTCATTCGGACATCGCCTGCTGGACGTGTGACAAATGTACAAAAATACAGCGGTTTGCAGTTCATTCCGTCGATGGCACAATTCCAACCTCATTTTAAATATTTCGCCTGGTGACGTCAAACGGAACAAATGCTACTGGAGTCGTGAAAATAGAAATAACTACGTGTGCTCTAATTCATTCAGAGGGCGGGGATTTTAGTCTTATTGGACCATTGTTAAAGAATATTGAACAATGCGATGGCAAGGGTGGACGTGGTGTCAAACAAACTTCAAAATTACATTTTGGAATAGTTATTAGTTATTAGTTAAGAAATGTTTCATTACATTAAACCTAGCAAATGCCTTCATCGTTGTGCAAACAATGGCGTTATTCGTACTTCGTTGGATGATTTTGTCGAGATTGTGCTTAGAATCTCAATACACTCTACTTTATTTATTTATTTACTTATTTATTTATACGTGCTTAACACCGTATCAGCAGCAAATGCTATATCGCGGAAGAAAACGGTGGAGAGTAAAACATGTCATTGTCAATTATGAAGTAAAAGGATTACTTAAAATAAGAAATAATTACAACCGATTCTCAAAAATAGTAGTTTGAAGAGTAAAACTTGATGATACTAGTATAGTGAATACCTTATAAATCAACCCGATGATTTGAGACTTGACGAGTCTAGTTTAAACGAATAAAAATAAATTGTAAAATGTACTAAAAGGTTGATTACTTTAAGAAAGGCCCAAAATTTGTGCGGACTCGTAAGAAAAAATAGATCTAAGGGATCCCTAAGAGATCTTACTGCTATCAGACATAATTAAAAGGAATGGGCTCCAAAGTCAACATCTGGTTGCGAGGAACACACTCTGGTCGCATATTAGTCTTTAACAAAAAAGGAATGTGTAAGTTTTGTTTGACCAATATGACAGGATCTTTTCTACAAAGGTTACTAGACACATATTTATCTGGTTTACTATTATTACTTTGTTAGTAATTATCTGCACATCATTGGCTAATTTAAGATAATTATTATCACTTACGCTGCCGAAAGCGACTATTGTCAACTATTTTGTGATGGTTATCTGTATGTTCTGGCATGCGCAGACCAACCCTACCATCTGACTACTTGTTGGAAAGGGCTGAGAGAGCCCTTTCCAACAATTAATCAGATGATAGAGTTTCAAGTGTGTCATACATTTTAATTAACTTACTCGCATACAGGCGTATATTGAGTTCCTCCATATATGGATAAAGTGGGCGTGGCAGTAAAAGGGTTAAGATATATTTCTTATGATACTTACTTGTAGAGACACAGTCTCGATATTGGATTTTACGACTACCATTTCGTTGAAAAAACCAGAGGTTTTAATATATCTTGATAAATAGGAACTACAACACCATATCCTATGTATATACGGTGTTAGGTACTTCCTATCCACCCTATCTTCTTCTTTTGTTCCTTAAAGATATATAAGCGACAAATGTGAACAGAAGTTAGTATATACAAGAGCTTGCCCCAGAGTTGATGTTATGGCCCACCGGTTTCAAACCGAGGGATAAGTCAGAGTCAGGACGGACAATACAGTTAAAACTAGAAGTCCTGTCACGAATAGTGCGCTAATCTAGGCTTAATTGCTCGTTGGAGTTGCGCGCAATTGCCATATCGAATGGCATCCAAAGCACGGCAGGTTCTCCTTGTCACTCATAGCAAACACATGCAATGTTTCTGCCAATGGACCTCCGGGTTACCCGGAGGTCCATTGGCTGAAACATTGCTTGTGCACATGCCATATGTACAGAATTTGATAGCTCTACTTGAGCCATAACGCGTACATCAACGCGCATATCAACGTGCTATTTGTGCGCATTTCATGACAGGACTTCTAGTTTTAACTGTATCTCTCACCCAATGAATCGATCCAGTCACCCATCCCAAGGGTAAATTTTTGCATAAAATCATTTGAAATCTTTCAAAACTCATTTTAAATCCTAAAAGAGTCATTAAGTGTAAGAATGGGAACGTAAAGCACAGTGTATGCCCCCACTATCATAATGCCAAGATAGAATATGTTTAAACATGTGAGAGTTTATTGTCTCTGGCTTAAAGGAGGAAGGGAAATCAAACACCAGCAGAAATTAAGAGATTCTCACGTACCCGGACGTTTGAGACTATCAGCCCATCCACATGGGGGATGTGGGGCATTTATCTTTCCTTTACACTTACAGTAAGGCTTTTATCCCCCCCCCCCCCCCCATATCCCCAGTGGAAATTATGAACACCTGTTACTTAAGTCTAGTAACGAACAAAGACACAATGTCACATTTTTGCCAAGGACATTTCCATGTATGTTCTTTGTTTTTTCTGCAGGGATATGGACGCCAATCCTTCAGTCGCAATTATAATGTCCACATGCACCCATGTGACAATTGTGGTAATGAGGGATCATCCAGTGGGCGAAGATGTCGAAGAAATTCTCCTGCAAACAAACCGTTCTCAAAAAACACCAAGACTGCTGCTATCCTGTTAGCTGCTTTCCATTCCAAAAATAATCAAAATCAGAATCGCCGTTTGGATGTTCTTGCTTGAGAAGTGCAATTGCTATCTTTAGAACAAAATGTCGGCCATTTGTTGGCAAAATCCAAAATACGATTCGTCCCCTCTGCATCACTGTTCACATATCTTACATTGTCTCAGATCGTTGGTCCGTTTAAGTTTGTATAGACTAACGGACAACTACGTACGCACAGATTGACCATTAAGTGCTTTTTCTGTTGTTGCAAATCCAACCCCCTTACACTTAAGGACAAATGGATTACCACTTAAGGAAACTTAATGGAACTCTTTTGTATTAGGCCTAACCGAACGGACGGACGTGCGAACGGACTTGCCGACAAATGGACGGACAAGGGCAAGTCACACGGAGACAACATACCAAACAAAATATAAAGACAAACCTGATCATATAGGCTCTACACTTTTCCAAGCAATGCTCATTTGTTCCTTAATTCGTAATTTAATTACTCCCCAACATAAAATTAATTTTTAGGTACAGAATTGGGATCATAAGAGCGGTCTCTATCGCGATTAGAAAGTAGTAATGTGGAGATTTCTCAAGCCTAAAGAAGTGCGTTGGTGACCCTTCATGGACTGAAGACCGTTTTGGACTGATGCGCGGCATTGTGGAGTGGGGGTGGGGGGGGGGGGGGGGGCACGGACGCCAGGTGTCACGCGGACAACACAATAATTTATACTACGTTTCTTTAACAAGATAGCAAAGTTGTTATAACAAGATAGCTAAGATATAACATGATACTCTAAGGTGGTTATTGGTTGAAACATTGATTTCTTGTAAACGTGTTCACTTGTTATAAGAAATTAGCTATCTTGCTATAACAACTTAGCCATCTTGTTATTATTAAAACTTAGCCATCTTGTTAAAACAACTCAGTCGTCTTGTTATAAAAACTTAGTCATCTTATTATAACAAATTACCTATCCTGTTATTGCACTTCAGCTATTTTGGTTTCTATCTTGTTATAACAACTAACTTCTCTGGCTACAAGAACTTAGCTATATTGTTATACCAACTTAATTTTCTTGTTATGATACCTTATTTATCTTGTAGTAACAGAATAGTTATCTTTTTATAACACGTATACAAATATGTATATAAACTATTGCGCTAAAATAATAACTCAGCTATCAGTTTATAACAATTTTATATAAAATATTGTGTGACGCTAATACGCTGTTGTAGAAACGCATCAAGACAGATCAACTAAAAAGCGCTCAGATTCAATGACCTCGCATTTCTTTTGAGGCAGGTCACGAGTAGTATTCTACTCTGCTGCGCAGACGAATGTGGACAGAAGATTTCGATCGCATCACTCACTACCTGTCGCGACCCGGAGCCAATACTACAAAACTTTTGTAACTGTATTTTCTAGAATTGTATTTTCTACCTATTAATATAACTCACTATAATGAATCATTAGCATTCAAAAGATATGGCAATTTGCCAACTTCTACCCATTTACAGCCCTAACTAGAAGTACAATTCTAGAAATACAATTGTAAAAGCTTAAAAGTATTGAACCTCAGGTCGAAATTCTCTATCTGTTATTTTGATCACAGAAGTGTAAATTTTTATGTAAGCGGAGTGGATACATAAAAATCAAGTTGGATACGGTGAAGCAAAACAGTTTTTCGCCTTGATATATGCTGTCACCGGGAAGTTACCTGTCAAATTGAACATTCAGTTTCTGGATTTTGATAGTGCTTTTTAAAAAATAATCTTATAATCTCAGTTTTGGAACGTGAACTATTTCCATACCTACATGTCTACACAATGGTCACATGTGATAATACCCCTATACTCCGCATTTGTGACGATCCGGCCGTGACTACTCTCCCTACTCTCCCTATACGTTTTGACTGTTGTTTGTAAGTGACGGATGAGGGGTATCGGGGGCCCCTTGGGGTTGAGAAAGATAAGGACCTCGGACACACCTACTCGACCATGGTAAATTTTAATTTTTAGGTATGAAACTCGCAAAATCCTTTACTCTAAACTTTTTCGAAGGCTTGTATCTAACATGGACAATTTGCCCGTTTTCCGTTACGGGGTTGCACCAACAAACAAGTACTACAAACGCGGGACACATTTTGAGTGCTACTTGAGGGACTGGATAGAGTTTTTGTAAAAAAAAAAAATGCTCCGATATCTTTTAAAACTTATTGGACACCAAGTGCACCCAACTATTAAAGACCGCATAACATATAAACTAGCAATACTCACCTACCAGAGAAATTCGGCTGACTTCCCAGGCTACCTTAGCGAACTCCTCATACCATACAAGCAGCAGCGATCATTGCGATCCAGCGACGAAGGCCTTTTAACTCAGTTCGCGGGGAATTTGAAGACTGTAGGTGACAGGGCTTTCGGGATCAGCGCGTCCCGTGTGTGGAACTCGTTACCCAAAACCTTACGAAATGCACCATCTCTTGAAAGTTTTAAAAAGGGACTAAACACCTACTTATACCAGAGGATCTTCCCAGGCTATCCCTTCGCTGACACACAAACCGGGTGACTTTATTGATTTTTATCTATCTTATTCGTGATTTCTTTTGTAAAGCGCTTAGGACTTTTATTAGGATAGGCGCTATATAAGTGATATATTATTATTATTTGAGATTTTTTTTTTCTTTTCTCCAAACGATAAATCGTCAGCATTTTTCGGAGCATTTTATAACTGCTGACTACCAATCTAATAGGTATGAACAGTTTCCACTGAAAACATATATAATTGTAATGGAATGTTTTAAACAAAACTTACCCATAATTAAGCTAACGACGAATGCAATCAGTATACACAACAGTACACCTAAGGGATTATACCAGTAAGGCGATAATGTAAATAGTACTTTGTATCCAAGACTGAAAAAAGGAATATATATATACATTTTATATACTTGGAATCCCATTAGTTACAAAGTCAGCAAGTGACTGGGTACGGGATGGTACATGTACCCGGTCTTAGCCTCACCTGGTATAGAACCAACAAGCCAGGTACCATCCCGTACCCGATCACTTGCTGACTATGTTACGAATTTACCCCACCGATGACCTTCAGGAATAAGGTTAATAAAAAGTTGAATAATAACCAACAACTTTACATACATTTACTCCCATTATAACCTGAAAGGGGTTAAAAAAGTACTTTTAAACGTTCAAAAAATCACCTTTAATCTGTTGAGTGAACTGTAAAGAAAATGTTCTCTTCAGCAAAAAAAATTCGACAGAGTCCTAAAAACAACAAACAACTGTTTGGACTACAAATAATATTTTCTGCCCACTTTTCAAATATGAAATGTTTTCAAGCATAAATACGGTACCTTGAAAATAGGTTTGGTACATAAATTCTCTAAATTTTGATTTAATTCTAATTTTGAAAATTCGACGCGAGTGGAAAGGCATCAAAACAGTAATGCCGGTATGCACGTGACATTCTTAGCCAAAGAAATTCGAGGACATACTAACAAATCTGACAGTGGTAGGGTAAAATACGATATGAGTTTAATATTGTACGACTGTTATTCTGAGTGGGGTGGGATGGAGTGGGATGACTACCTGACAGAGTTAAAGTGGTGTAAGCCTACTTGAGATGGGCATTATTGCGGTTTTCCCGTTTGGTTCCGTTTTTTCGGCAAACCGCAAAACCGAACCGGAAGACCCAACAAAAACCGGCTCAACGCCTTTAGTCTGCTTATGCATACACTGATCAAACTACCTTACTAGGAGAGAACTGGACTACAGACATGTATGTACTCTTATCACAAAGTCTATCCTACTAGGAGAGAACTGGAAAAAGGACATATATTGATTCTTCTTGTTACGAAGTCTATCCTACTAGGAGAGGAGAGAACTGGACTAGAGACAGGTATGGACTCTTGTCATGACGTCTATCCTACTAGCAGAGAACTGGACTAGAGACACGTATGGACTCTTGTCACGAAGATTTTCCTACTTGAAGAAACCCGAACTAGAGACACGTATAGACTCTTGTTAGGAAGTCTGTCCTACTATGAGAGAACTGGACTAGAGACATGTATGTACTCTTATCACGACGTCTACTCTACTAGGAGAGAACTGGACTAGAGACATGTATGTACTCTTATCACGAAGTCTACTATGAGAGAACTGGACTAGAAACAAGTATGGACTCCTTTCACGAAGTTTATCCTACTAGGAGAGAACTGGACTAGAGACATGTATGAACTCTTATCACGACGTCTATCCTACTAGGAGAGAACTGGACTAGAGACATGTATGTACTCTTATCACGAAGTCTATCCTACTAGGAGAGAACTGGACTAGAGACATGTATGGACTCATTTCACGAAGTCTATCCTGCTAGGAGAGAACTGGAATAGAGACATGTATGGACTCCTTTCACGAAGACTATCCTGCTAGGAGAGAACTGGACTAGAGACATGTATGGGCTCTTATCACGACGTCTATCATACAAGGAGAGAACTGGACTAGAGACATGTGTGTACTCTTATCACGAAGTCTATCCTACTAGGAGAGAACTGGAATAGAGACATGTATGGACTCATTTCACGAAGTCTATCCTGCGAGGATAGAAGTGGAATAGAGACATGAATGGACTCCTTTCACGAAGACTATCCTGCTAGGAGAGAACTGGACTAGAGACATGTATGGACTCCTTTCACGAAGTCTATCCTACTAGGTGAGAACTGGTCTAGAGACATGTATGTACTCTTATCACGAAGTCTATCCTACTAGGAGAGAACTGGACTACATGCACGTATGGACTCTTGTCACGAAGTCTATCCTGCTAGGAGAGAACTGGACTAGAGACATGTATGGACTCCTTTCACGAAGTCTATCCTACTAGGAGAGAACTGGCCTAGAGGCGTGTATGGACTCTTATCACGACGTTTATCCTACTAGGAGATAACTGGACTAGAGACATATATGGACTCTTGCCACGACGTGTATCCTACTAGGAGAGAACTGGACTAGAGACATTTATGGAGTATTAGCTACCCCAGCATGTACTGCATAGAGTGAGACATCGCTAGGGAGGGTTAGGATCGTGTTACATCTCCAATAATTTTCCAGTCGTGTCATTTTCATCTGAATTGGAGTCTAGGATATCAAGTCTTGCTTGCACTCATGGACGTTCTTACAATGCTTGTCGCGCGCACAGTCGGTCATACAAACATAGGTCTGTAATACCTTCGTCTGACTGTTAGTGTCTCAATATCACTATTCATTAGAAAGTATATACACTCTTTAACACTTTAACCAATGCAGACGATATCAAAATTCAGTATTTTGAAGTTAAAACTAGAAGTCCTGTCACGAATAGTGCGCTTATCTAGGCTTAACTGTGCGTTGGATTTGCGCGCAGTTGCCATATCGAATGGCATCCAAAGGACGGCAGGTTCTCATGGTTACTCATAGTAAACACATGCAATGTTTCTGCCAATGGACCTCCGGGTAACCCGGAGGTCCATTGGCTGAAACATTGCTTGTGCACAGAATTTGATAGCTTTACTTGGGCCATAACGCGCACATTATCGCGCATACCAAAGTGCTATTTGTGCGCATTTCATGACAGGACTTCTAGTTTTAACTGTAAATATTATATTTTTCAAATTAAAAAAAAAAAAATCAGCAAAACATTATCATATGACCCCTGATTGGAACGAGCTCAAGGAGTTCGTTCCAATGAGGGGTCACATGATATAGATTTGTTGAAATACATTTTTTTTCAACTGATTATTTGATTAGTAGGGTGCAGGGTTAAAGGAAACAATCATACTTCAGATTTGGAAATGCGAACACGAACACGCTTGTTGTTCGTCAGCATTGTATCCCTATAAAAGAGCGTGAAATTCGGGGGCGTCGCTATGCTAGAGGGTGTGTGTGTGTGTGGGGGGGGGGGGGGGGGGTGACATATTCCTAATATATTATCCAGTCAGGACGATTTCGTCTGGATTGACGTCTGAGATATAAAGTCTTTCTTCCAAGTGATCATGTACATTCTTAAAAGTTTATATTTGATGCTTGCACTAATGCCACACACACAGTCGGTCTTACAAATGTAGGTCCGTAGTACCTTAGTCGGACTGTTGGCGACTTACCATGACCACCTTTGAGTACGGTACAGCACATGTTAATTAAATAAGATGTTGCGTCATTACTACTACTTTGTATATTTCATTTATCCATAACAATTCCAAATATGTCTTGATTTTTCTGACAATAATCCCCGCATGGCTAATATTCAAACTATGCCACCAATGCTTGTCTTTGACGAAGGCATGCTTTGATGATGTTTTCGGAATATTAGTCAATCGGGAGTTGAGCAATCAAAGTCTGAACAAGCAAGATCTACACCCCCCTCTCCACCCCATCGGCCATCTTCTCGATGCCTCTGTACGTTGGCCCTCAAAATACAAACTGGATCTCACAAGAATGTATTTCCTCCAATACAAGTAAAAACGCACGTGAGATCGTTCTATTTAGAAAGAGAACGTTCTGTACCTTTACTCAATTGGCCTCGGCCTATTACACCGTTTGGTTTTGTTTTTGTTTTTGTTTTTTTTTTTTGTTAGTGTTGTTCTTTTTTTATTTTGATAACATTAATCAAATAATAAAAGAAATCGCCAAATCAACGAAATAAATTAAACTAGATCATTTTTTGCCATTATGATATTTTTTATATATGGCCTACCACGCGTTAAGCACGAAATATAATACAAAGAAACACATACCTGAAACACAACTAGACACTTCAGCGGTTATAATACAAGTAGAGCAATGAATGGGCAATACGTCAGGCACAGCGCAATAACGCAAAAGCCTGACGTCATGATCTTCATTTATAAAAATACAATCCATTGACGGTGAATGATTGTCAAACCAGACGACGTTAAAACTGTACCTAATCCCTTTTATTGGCTAAACAAAATACAACTGGGTCACATTTGCATAATTTCAGTAGGGATAATTTACGTTATCTGTCCTATTTAGGGTGGGTTATATTGTATTAATCTTTTACCTAACGTAACGGCAAAAACCCGTCTCGCGCAATACAAGAGAAACGCCATTCATTTTTTTTTTATATTTTCACTTTTTGCTTCCAAAACATAGGTTATGACCCCGCATTGGAACTAGCGTCTCGCGCTCGTTCCAATGAGGGGTCATAACCTATGTTTTGGAAGCAAAAAATGAAAATTTTTAGTTACACGAGGATGTTTTTTCCAAGTGCCGTCTGCAACTCAAGTTATTATTTTATCATCAATGCCCCGTGGATAGTACTCATATAATAAGACACAAATGGGACGAAAGTATGCCTTGCACCGGAATATCGATCTTACATGTTCAAATAGTTAAGTCAAAATTTGAATATTTTTGTTTTTGAGTTGCAGGTAACGGAACTAAAAGATTTCATATTCTGTGGAAGTGTTTCATTTTACCTTGATGTGAAATTATTTAATCTGGATAAATTGGCTTTGTTAATATTTATGGGAGAGTACCTGTAGTACCTAAATTTTTCCGACCAAAAACAATTCACCATTCTACTAATTACCAAACACAAAATAAACAATAAAAGCCCCCCCCCCCCTCCCTCATTGATTATAAAAGTTAATTTTTCAAAGTACCAAATATTCATTTTTATTTAGCCTGAATATTTGGAGAGGTGTGTAGACATTTTTACTACAGACTGACGGTCAATTACAGACTGACAGTCAACATCCTATGTTGTTGCAGTTGTTTGTATGCAGGTCTTGGCTGCCTATAATGTAATCCAGAAGGTGAATGATGGCGCACCTGTCCTGTTGGAGGAAAACGTGATCAGGGATGGAGTTTGGTCCTTTAGGGTTAATACAAACTTTGATACACCAATCAATGACTCATAATTCAAAGCATCATATTTCAGACAGTCAATATAACAAATATTTTCTTCAAAGGGGCAGAACATCAACTGAGGCTGCGATGGCCCTAAATATGACAAATCCAAAGGTTTGACCCCCACGCCAGCATTTGCATTTGAGGAGAAGACAAATATGGTTAAAATGCAGTTAAAACTAGAAGTCCTGTCATGAAATGCGTACAAATAGCACGTCGATCTGCTCGTTAATCTACGCGTTATGACCATAGTAAGGCTATCAAATTATGTAAATATGGCTTGTGCACAGTCAGTTTCAGCCAATGCATTTCCGGGTAACGTCAAATTACATCAACGGTCATCTGTGGGCAGATTTGCTCAAAATGTAGGTAAACAAACAACCCATAGCAGCGTCGAATTCCGAACATAATTAGCCTGCAGGCTTGAGTACTTGGCTAATCATGTTTAAAATTTCTATTTTTTTTTATTTTCAGATTATCATATTAATGGTCGTGGAAATATTTGAATCAATGCCTGGAATGGCGGGTTTATTCCTTGCCGCTCTTTGTAGCGCTTCTCTAAGGTAACTGCAGTTAAATCTGGAAGTTCTTCATGAAATTCTCACAAAT